>OX453282.1:27069417-27434417 GCA_949710005.1 Ricordea florida | reverse complement strand
GCTTCATGGCCTTAAGGTCAGCAGTAGTCACATACGATGTTCAAACTAAAACCTGGTAATCATGCTCAAAAGATTGAAAGGGTTCATTTATTTTCCTTCTCATTCTGAGACTTGATCAATGTACAATATATCAATACACCGCAAACTTCTCAAGCTCCTGTTACATGTCATCTTCAGGTTACGGTTCCCATGGAAGGCAGAACATGGTCAGTTAGTGAAGTTCCTGAATTTGGGAACCAGTTAGTTTCACAATGTCCTGTGCTCAGTGAGAGGTGGCCAGATCCACCAGCTGTTGTAAGACAGCATGCCTCTCCATTGAGGTCATTTGTTGTACTAAGTGCTCAGGTAAGATTTGTTCCCCGCATCTCATTTATTTGCAGGTGTGGCATATAATTCATGGTAGGCCACCATGCCACAGGTGTGCCCCAGAGGGTTTTTGTTATAGTCACCCTATTGTTAACATGTTGCTTTACCACTGTATTGCATTACGGTTTTCTCTCAATAAATTCCAGTATCTATAAGCAGTAAATACTTCTGCTAGATAAATATTATCTGGGGTTTATTGTTCTTAAATATGAGACAAAATTGTAATCACCTGAGTAGTCCCATAAATTATTTTATAATTATGTTATTTCAAACAGGGCAGTTTTCTGTTTACAACTTATCGCCCAGTTGAGCAACTGCGTCAACTGCTGTTGTTAAGTCAGGGATTTGATTCCGAAGCTGTACAATCATTCTTCAAACTTCATAAGGTAATTAGGAGAAAAGTTGTACTGGTTTTATGTGTTTTTACTCTTTTAACTAAGAATAGAAATCATTCATTAATTTAAGAAAGAAGAAAACATGTACAATAAGGCTGCCATACAAGAGGCACACGGATGTAGGCAGAAGCATTACATAAACTGACTCTCATTCATGAATGCATTCATTTATCTGTTTCTGTACGTTGTCTTGCAGGAGGACCAGGCATGTGCAACCTGCCTTGTATTAGGGTGCTCATTGCAGACATCCCAACAGCAGGTACTTACTGAAATGTAACATGCCCAGAGAAGTACAAATGAAAGGTTTTATTAACTACTGTAATTTCTTGCCGTTTACCTGTGCAGCGGTTACCCGCATCAGTCAATTTTTCCAGTAGCGAGAAAAAACTTTCAACAGCTTACCCGCACTGGTGGATAACCCGCACCCAAAAACAACTGTAATTTTAAAATTAATAATTTTAATTTGTTCCCTCTTTGGCTGATAATCCAGTCTTTCAAAGTTCTTTCCAATGTAGGACACTTTGCAATACCAGTATGGCAGGTGTGTTGACGTTTTGGCATTTTTTCATGAGATCCTTTTTCTTTTGCCAGTAACAGATCAGGGATTCATCAATTTCAAATTCTCTTGCTGCTGCTCTATTACCAACTTCATCTGTGCAAGTGATAATTTTGAGCTTATACTCAAAAGTGAAACTCTGACATGCATGTTTTACACCAGGCATATTGATTCAAAACTATGCGTGGCTACACTTATTGTAAATGATCGGAGATTGTAAATTGTTGTCAGTTACCTTTTTATAACATTTTGAATCAATTAAAAACTTCATCCATTGTTTTTGTTGACATGGTATCCTTTTGCATGCAATTAGTAAGTTTTCACATCCATTGTTTTCGATGTTTCATTGAGAATAATAACACCTGTAAAAATCTGTCCTCAAAAAAATCAATGTCTCAGGATCTACTGAGTCTAAGAAATCGCTTGAAACGGGAAAATACTCTTTAACTCAAGGCAGTGCTAGCTGAGAATATTTCACTAATGCATTGAATATTCCGGTATTGTAAATGTTTGCGAATGTATGTTTACACGCATGCTGACAATCACCTTTCCTTGTCATGCAATTTATTATGCGGGGCCACAAAATGAACATGTCGGCATCATTTTTTGTGTACTTTTGAAGCCTGCTTTTTCACATTTAAATTCATTTATTTTCAAGTTCAATACCTGTGTAAGTGAGAAATGTTTTTTTTACTAAACAAAGAAACAAGCTGTGAAATAGACAAGGTAAGAAAGTAATAGCACAAACACAATAAAAGATTTGTTTATTTATTGATTTTTGAAGATATGTTTTCAATTTTTTTGGCTTTCATCAAGAGAAGCAAAGTCTGTTATTACCGGGGCCCAGCCGAAGGCTGGTACCGGTCATAAAATGCATACGGTTTCTGTCGTTTTTTCAGTGTTACTATTGTTAGGGATATATCGCTGGCTCATTACTTTTGCTCGCTGGCTCATTGAAGTCTTATCCGCCATTTTGAAAAGCACAGGGCATGGAGGACAATCAAGAGAAAGATTATAGCTTTTTGCTCCCCAACCTTTACAATGCACTAGTTTATGAGCGAAAATTTAAGAGTGAATATTTGGTGAGACAAATTTACGAGCGATCATTTAGGAGTGAACCTTACATCGTGAAACTTATTGAGAATAAGAGCAACATATCAAAGCTATCTACATTAATTGAACCTTCCATCGTGAGAGGTGCGAGAGGTTAACTACATCTATGCAATCCCGTGTCCCACTGGGCCCCGGTAAGTTCCACTTAGTGGTTCTCGTTATGATAAGCAATGAAAGCGAAATAGATAAGGCAATACACAAGTTTTAGGAAGAGTATCTTTAATAGATCTTATCATCTCTATTTTTTCCTGGTTAGCTTATGGTTTTAAACTGTAGTGATAGCTTTAAATATTATCACATTACCTGCACCTTCCCATAACTCGCACCAACAACTGTTTGCAGAAAAATTAACACATTACCCACAGATAATCAGCTTGAAATTACAGTAAGTTTTCTTTTGGGCAAAAATGTTTGGTACTGTAGTCAAAGAATAATACAAATTAAGTTGCCGTAGAATACAGTGTACCACTAAAGAAACTGCTGCTCAAACAACAGATCACACTGCCATGTACAACATGGCAAGCTGAATCAACAAAGTTGTAATGAATTGCAGTGTACATCTGTTTCTTTTCATTACTAGGTTGCTGAGTGGGCTACGCGAGCCTTCTTTAAATATGGGGGAGAGTGTCATCATCCTTTGCCAGGAACCAGTGGGGTAGATAGTGGTATTGGAGTACACCCCCCTGCTACTACAGCAACACATACATTGGGAAGTCCTACTACAGGGGGAAACATCACAGGCAGTTTCCTTGGTTCCCCAGGAGTCAGACAGGGATATGGCAGCCCTGGATTTGTGACATCTACACCTCAGCATGGCACCATGGGACAGCCAGTCATGAGATCTGAAGTTACTAAGTCTGGGAAACATGATGGACTATGTCTGTACTTTTCAAGAATACTTGAGTATGTTTTCTTAGCTTATAGCATTGCAATTTGCCTCACATGATTGACATATACATTCATGTACAGTGCCAGCAACCTAGGCCCCAATAATTATATTTATTCTGGGGATAGTTTCTAAAGAAACTGGTACTGCGTCGGTGGGAAGTTGAAACACAAGAAAATGGGTAAATCAAACGAGTTGATTAAGTAAGTTATACCACCGTATAGCACCTCCTTTTTACCTTACGGTGGTATAACTTACTTAATCAACTCGTTTGATTTAGCCATTTTCCCAATAATTATAATTGTCTGTTTAATAAGTCTGTGTCTTGATTATTTGTGTTATTCCCTTCCAGAACTATCTGGGATGGACGACTGGTGTTTGAGGACTTTGTCATGCCACTTCCTTCAGAACCTCCCCAGGTATTCTACTTCTTTGGGCCGGTATCCGTTGTGGAGCATTTAGGTGGTTGATCCTGCAGAGGGCTGCAAGTGGATTTGTTGATAGGCAGATTTGACCTGTTTTATATGCTAAGCAGTTCTCGACCTTAGCGGTAGTCCACTAGTCCTGGACTAGTGCAAAATGCCTCTGGACTAGGAGAAACTTAGAACCACTAGTCACAGGACCAGTAACTACTTTGTAGTTTGTAATGTTTAAAAAATAATACAAGGTGAAAACAAAATATACGTCTTGTAAACGCTGTTTCGATGCGTTCCTCACAATGTTCCGACTACCACAGGACTACCACACATTTAGTCAGGACTAATAAATTTTCAGTTCAATTATTCCAAGGACCAGCGATTTAAAAAGTTAAGGTCGAGCGCTGCTAAGGGATTTTTATAGAAGATCTGTAGGACCCAGAGTTTGAATTTTCCCTTTCAACCTTGTTATAATCAATCAATCAATCAATCAATCAATCAATCAATCAATCAATCAATACTTTATTTGTACACGTAACGTCTAGGAGCTATATAAGCTCGTTATAATACGTACGTGTGTGAAATTACATTCACAAAGGCCATACCACAACACCGGGAACTACCTCCCCTACTCTTTGCGAACAGTGTGTGGGTTCTTTAACGTCCCACGAAGTTATTACAACCAAGGGTTGTGAGACGGGACCTACGGTTTATCGTCCTTATCCGAGAAGACTAGAAAGTCTAACCATTTGCAGATGTCATTACAAAGGCAGCACATTCAGCACATATCTGACATGCAACATGCTAAGCACCACATTGCTTTGGTTCCTTTATTAGTAATAATTGGGAATAATATTATTATCATTTTCAGCCAACCCCAATATTAAGGAGCATTCATAATGTAGTTCAACTAGGATGGATGTTAGAAAGGTTAAAACAGCTTCAGGCATGGATGGAACAGAATTTACAGTTTATGCTCCCTAATCTGGAAGGCAGGTAAGTTGAGTTTAACAAAGTGAAAAACTGTCCTTGTGACTGCTATCCCATTGGAATGAACTTCCATTTGTTACTGCTTGTTTCTTGTTCTATCTATATTTTAGCATTTTACTGTCAAACATTGCTCTGCTGAATTGTCAAAGGGAACAATGACATTATTAGTTTGACATAGCAAGGTTCAACTGTATACTTGACTCTCTCTAATACTCTAACATTGTTTATTCAATTGTCACTTAATTGTTATCAGCTTTCCTCGGATGGCAGTTCCTGGTGTGCAGTCATTATTCCAACAGACACACCAAGGTTAGTGCCCCAGCTCTAAAAATTAACTCCAGTGCTTGGTGGCCAGTCGGGCCAGTTTCCTTGAATTCTTAGTGGCCTATCCCAAAATGAAGTAGCCCTCAATTCTTTATTTTTGAGAGTCACGTGGCAATCACAAAATCAAAATGGCGTCTGTATGTTGTGAATGTGGATTGCTCGTGAAATCACTGTTGAAATGGCTCTTAATTTCCACTTCAGAACTAAAAATTCACTAAAATAGATGATCTTAGAGTCCAGGCAAAAAAAAAAAAAACGAGGAGAAAGGTAGTTCAATTAAACTACATATTGAGCTTTATTTTTAACTTTGTACTTCGCATAATTTATATTGCAACTTTTCAAAATTCTGTAGCATAGTGGCACATCGGGCATTGAAACCTTAACTTTGGTAGCCCTGGTCAATTTTAACTAGCCACTTGCGACCATGCGACCGCCAATTTTTAGCCCTGGCATCCTGTACCTTTTTTAAAGACAGAGATTGCTGCATTCCATTGCAAAAACAAGATAAAAAAAGTATTTGTTAAACAGGAGTTAATTAATGTTCTTGTCTAAATTACATCCCATAAACCCTCTTAATACATCCCATAAACCCTCTTAACTTCACTCCCATTCTCCAACATGTTTTTTAGTCTAGTATTAAAAAAACTAGTGATGGCTACAAGGTATATGTTGCAGTTAGTTTTTGTTTTCAGTTAATTTTTATTTTGAACTAGATAGTTTTTTTTAACTAGGTGATATTTTTTTAACTAGGTGATATTTTTTTAACTAGGTGACATTTTTTTAACTAGGTGATATTTTTTTTTAACTAGGTGATATTTTTTAACTAGGTGACATTTTTTTAACTAGGTGATATTTTTTTAAAAAAATACAGGTCACAGGTCATTGTTTTACCAATACAGAAAATTAATTGTCCTAAACATTCATTAAAGCTAACGTTAGGTCTGATAAGTCCCAGGGTTGGCTTTAATGAATGTTTAGGATAATTTCTGTATTGGTAAAACAATGACCTGTGACCTGTATTTTTTAAAAAAAAATATCACCTAGTTAAAAAAATATTACTTAGTTAAAAAAAATATCACCTAGTTAAAAAAATGTCACCTAGTTCAAAAAATACCACCTAGTTAAAAATAAAACTAACTAAAATTATCTAGTTCAAAATAAAAATTAACTGAAAACAAAAATTAACTGCAACATATACGAAACCAACATCAATACCATATGTTTTTATGACTTCATAACCACTGTAGCAAATTTCAAGCCATTGTGCTGGTAGATTGAGAAAGTTGTAGAGAGCCAAAAATCAATTTTATGTTATTTTAAAAGTTAATCTCTCCTAGAAAGTGGTACCATGCTTATTTATAACTGTTCAGTTATTGAGGTATCACTAAAGTTCTGGCTGTCACAACAGTTTGCACTGATGTATTTTTATAAAGCCACAAAGGATGGGTATAATATTATTATGATGATGATGTGTATTACAAGAGTTAGGCTATGTAATTCCTTTGCTCTTGTTAATCCTGATAAAGTTATTGTTTGCTTTCAACAGTGTCAGTTGAAGCCTTTGTTGCTGAAAAGAATTCCTTGATGAACTTGAAAGCCCTTATTGACAGATCTGTTGAAGTGATGTCCTTTTGGCAAGTCCTTTGTGAGCACAACTTTGAAGATGTTGTCCTGCACTTAGACCCTGTAGGTTGAACGTTTTTGTACTAACATCTGTTCCGTACACAGTCCCTGAATGGCACTGGATTAATACATGTACACTAGTTACATCTCTGCATTTGTAATATTGAATGGATCTGTACTCAGTTCTCGAAACTAACTTTTTGAAATGGTTTTCCTGGGACAAGTAGAAGAAATTTTCAGTGGTTGTGGAAACAATGTAACTGGTCCCTTTGTACTTTGATCTGTTCCTTTTAGATAGCCAAACAAAAAAAGTGGCAAACAGCCTTAATTGTTGCTTATTTTAATACCCACCATATTTTCCTGGCATGGCTTCTATCTACTGCTCATGCTAGAAAGTGTTCAAAGACAGGTAGTTGTTTTTATTGACTTTAAATTCGTAAAATACAAAAAGTATGAAGACAAGAAACTCGATACTCATCCAAAAGTAAGAGTAATTGTAATTCTCACTCATCCCGTGGTACGTTTTACTCGTTTTTGATGAGTGGAAGACCATTAGCTCTGAGCACTGCTATTACAAAATTTCCAAACTAACTTGTAAGGATGTGTATGGCAGTATGAATTATTATTCAGATCTTGGAAGTAACAGAAGTAACCAAGTAGCTGTTATTTTAGAACATGTGATAACCCTTCTCCAACAGGAGACTTTTGACTTGCAGACTTCTTGGATTGCTTTAAACTTATTGTTATTACCTTCCTATTTACTTCAACAGGTTACAAGGGATCGCTTGAAACATATTAGGTTTAGAGATCTTGTCACCACTGGACAGGAGGTAACTAACAGTTCCAGGAACTTTAATACCTTTTATCAGTTTGTTTGTCAAGATTAATGTATAGTCCTGATACTCCTGTGTTAGGGTAACTAATTTGCTGAGTTCGTAAATGGTCTTGTGATGGACCCAAATAATTATATGTATCTTAGTTTGGTTTTATAAATGTTAATGGTAAGCCATCTAGAAAGAAGAACTGGTGTTGGCTGATTGCACTGTGTATAAATTATCTTGATTTGTTTCTATTTCATTTTTCTCCAGATGTGTAGCACTCTTATTTCATCTTTGATGAACTGTTATCTTGATGATAGTGCTTCCACCGATGCAATCAGTGAAAGATTACGAGATGCTTGCCCTGCTTTGTTTACGAATGATGATGCAGTTTCTACGAAAGTAAAGAATACTGTATTATGTTCCTTGATTTATTTATTTATTTATTTTTTATTTGCCACACACAATGAATTACAAGCAGAATAAAAACGATAATAAACAGGTTAATTAACATTAAATTTAAAATTTGTACATTACTTGGAAGGAGTGACTGTGGCGGGGAAATCTCCGGGAAGCCGAGCTTATGAGGAATAGAGATTTCCCCCCACGGGCAATTAAATACTAGGCGGCATTTTAAAAAATAGAGAAAAAAGTCGTTTATTTAAATATATAAGTGTATCTAGAGGAAAATATAGATATAGGGTGTTAAGGTATTTAGGTTGCATTCTGCCTGACCCTTAAAAATGTAAGACTTAAAAAATAGGGAAATTTAGTGAAAAAGAATGACATTTAACTGTCATGCAGTATTGGTGGTATATCATTTATGTTAGTTCTACGTTTGATCCTTTTAATTGTGTTTCTATAAATAAGTATGCTTGTAAAGTATGTACTATATGCATGTACTGTATGATTATGTTGCCAAGTTACATTAATTTTATTGACAAGCTATTCCCACTTTGCTCAATGTGTCCACTTTTTTGTCATTTCCTTTTTGATGTAAATCTTTTGTCTTGTAGTCATATATTTAAATGTGAGGTAATGTTTGTTTTAGGCTGGTGAACTGTTAATGTTGGCAAGAAGAAGCAGAGATAAGACAGAACAAGGAAACATCTTAAAAGATGCACTGCAGGTGATTTTTGTCAATACACTTGAACAATGTATAAATATTAATTTTTCGTCTAGAGGTCTTTTTTCGGGGTTTTAAAATTTCAGCCTGCAAATGAACATTGCACTGAATTTTATTGTCTTTTAAACTGTTTGCAGTGTTATCGTCAAGTCACGCATCAAATAAACCTTGAGCTTGTAACATCACTGTTTGAATCAGGTGAGACTTAACCCTTTCACTCCCAAGGGGTCCCCATATGACAAGTAAAATTTGTCTGGTGTTAGACAGAGAAAAATCTATAAAGTCACTCTTGGGAGTGAAAGGGTTAATTTAAGTTAAATCAGAAGGCAAGCTCAGCTGATGTTTCTATTTTATAGCCGGTTTCCGTACCTTAAAAGCAGGTAACATTTGGCTGTTCTGTTCTTTAAGAGGTAAATGTCTTGCTAAACTTCCTTTGTGCGATACTGGCAGTATAAAACTCAGATTGGCCAATTGAAGATCACAATGGCTCATTCCCCCACTCACCCCTCCCCCAACATGTATTACCAGTAATGCATTGAATCCAAGTCCATTGTGACAGTGACTTTACATCTTCTTTCCACCTCCATCAGACTTAACACAATTCTGTAACTGTACATGCATATCTAAATACTTTCAGTGAGATTCTACGAGGGTGTGGTAGAACTCTCGCTCTATGCAGCACTCAAACAAGACCCACAGGGGTTAGCATTACACTTTTACAAGAATGGTGAACCACGCGGAGATGTTCAGGGAGAGGAAGCCTTCCTTGCCAGGTAAAAAATAATGCTTACTACAGCTATTGATCCATATTTTGTTATTGACTTTAACTTAATTGTTTTGCACTTATTAATTACATTGATGAGTGAAAAGACAAGGAAGAAAAAGGTAACGAAATAATACAAGATAAAAAAAAAGAACTATAATGAGATAAGAGTGCGTAATGGCCATAGTAGCTCAAGGCTTTCTAGTTGCCACTACAAGAATCTTCAAAATTCATTAAGCTGCATTTACTGACCCAATAAAAATTTTTTCCTTGCTTTGAATTTATACCACTTAAGGCACTTAACAGTAAGAGTGAATATTCTGCTTCATTAAAAAATGCACAACTTAAGCACAACAGCCATGCCAAAACTACCAACTTCTCTCATTACACATCGCTGTCTCTCTCATGTTCAATATACTTTGTTCTGTACCATTTAAATCTACTAGAATGATTTGGATGTATTTGAGTCAAGCCGAACTGCTAATTTTGTTTTCAGACAACAGTGCTACAAGTGCATATTGGACAATCTACAACGTCTACTGGCACTGAAGACAGCTCCTTCCCAGTCTCCCGGCAGACCCACACAGCCAGGACCCCCACCTGCCCCAGATCCCAATGCTCTGTCTCCACATGAGGCTGAAGCACATGTCAGTGTGACAGTTGTTGTTTGTGATAACTATGAGTAGTGTATTACTTTGAAACACATGGATCAATATTTGGTTAAGTGTAGCAAACAAAACAACTGAGAAGGAAAAGTTGAAAAATGCAAGAACAAGCCTTTTTTGCGGATACAGTATCCTATCACATTAGGGTTTTCCCTAATGTTTCTTTGACTCTCTCCTTGCATTATCAATGAGTTTAAGAAGCACAAATGTAACGCATTGTATTTGTCAAGGTTGATCAAAGTTGGTAATAATACTGGTTTATGTTATCAATACTGGTTTATGTTATCAATACTGGTTTATGTTATCAATACTGGTTTATGTTTACAGATGGAAAAAGTGTTGTCTTTTTCCTTGTCATATGGGGATGAATTGTGGCATGTTGTGTTGTACCAGTGGCTTATTGACAATGGGCTGACTGACAGGCTACTTGAGGTGAGATTAGTGCAGAGTATGAATAGATTTATAAGCTTTCCTGTGAAAATTTCTTTTTCTTCGGCCTTAAAAGCAGGAACCTGCACTTTTATTAATTCAATTCAATTCAATTCAGTTCTTTATTTCACTGTATAAATAACATTTACACAGAGTTTATTGCTAGACAAAAGAAAGAAAAATAAATTCAGGAAATATTTGGCCATAACAAAATAAGGTTGATATGTGTACGGTGTCCATGGTAGCAAAAGCTTTCTAGTTGGACACTGTCATGAACAAATAAAAAATCCACAACGATTTGTATTTTTTAATTTGCTTTCCTGTACAACAGATCAAGTCAACTCAGTTGGAAACATTTCTCAAGCGATCAGCTGCACTTCAACAGCCAAGTGAATTAAAAATGTTGAACCTGCTGTGGAGATACTACGAAAAGACAAAGAACTATTCAGCTGCTGCTAGAGTGCTCTCTAAACTGGCTGAAAAAGATAGGTGCTCATTTAATACTTCATTTCATCCATTTTCATGCTACAGAAACCGAGATAAGCTCCGGCCGGTGGGCCTTGGGCTCGTGTGCGCCTTTTACATCCATTTTGAAATGACAGGTGATCCTTGCAGTTTGATTGGCCCATAGCAGTGTGATCTATTCACGAATCGGACTATCTTGGACTCTAAATCGCCTTTTTTTTAGCCAATGAGAATAATCACAAAAATAAAACAACCATTCAAATTTACAATAAAGTATTGACACTTGACTAAAAAAAATCCTGTATTAGAACTATTAAATTGTGCGATTTCAAAACTGGATGTAATACAGTGGTAATTGAACTGAGTGGAATGCAATTTTCGTCTGAAATCATACTTGTGATTTCAGACCAATTTGCACTCCACTTAGTTCAATTGCCATTATTAATAATGAAATCAATTCAGAATTTTAGCATGTAGAAGTGGAAAGAACTATATAATAATATTGTGTCTGTTTTTCTAGTCCTGAAGTGACTTTAGAGTTCCGGTTGGAGTATTTATCCCGTGCAGTCATGTGCTCAAAGAGTTGTAACTTAAGAACTGCTGCCAGCACTGAAGGAGAGTTCCTGCATGAACTGGAAGAAAAACTTGAGGTAATTAGAATGTAGTTGGGAATAGTTTTACCGAAATAGTGTGATAAAGAAGGGGTGGAGAAGAAGGGCCCATCTTAAGGATTATCCGGTAATTGAACAGTCACGAGTAGTTAGCTTTATCTGTGGGTCAAACTATGAATTACACACTGGTCAAGCTACTGAACAGTACTGTACTGTGGTACTGTTTGTTTTACTATACAGTGTGGTTCTAACTTTTTCATCTGTGGATCAAACCATGCAGTGTGACCATTCTTTGTAAAGCTACTGAACAGTACTGTACTGTGGTACTGTTTGTTTTACTATACAGTGTGGTTCTAACTTTTTCATCTGTGGATCAAACCATGCAGTGTGACCATTCTTTGTAAAGCTACTGAACAGTACTGTACTGTGGTACTGTTTGTTTTACTATACAGTGTGGTTCTGACTTTTTCATCTGTGGATCAAACCATGAAGTGTCACCATTCTATGGAAAACTAGTGAATACCATTGTACTGTGGTACTCTTTGTTATACTGAACATTGCTTTCTTCTCTTTATAGGTAGCACGGATTCAGCTGCAGATATACGAAGCTTTAGTGAGGCTGAATGCTGCTTGTCCTTCAAGGCGTCTGGATGAAGCTGTGGCAGTTTTGAACTCGCGGCTTCTTGACATTACCACGGTAGGACGATACGAACCAAGGTACTTTTCGTCCAGTTTGTCAAATAAAACTGTTTCTAACTCTTTTTTTTTGCGTTTGTTAGCTGTATGGAGAATTCGCCGACGCGTTCTCGTTGGCGGAATGTAAGCTGGCTATAGTTCATTGTGCTGGACACTATGATCCCACACTGATAGAAACTCTTTGGAGAGACATCATTGATGCAGGTAAGGCGACTGATCTGTACTGCGTGGATAAAACTTTCCTGAGTGACCGTTGTTTGGAAAGCTGATTTACGGTAGTGCACTGTGTTACTGATAGAAACTGATAGAAACTCTTTGGAGAGACATCATTGATGCAGGTAAGGCGACTGATCTGTACTGCGTGGATAAAACTTTCCTGAGTGACCGTTCTTTGGAAAGCTGCTGTACGGTAGTGCACTGTGTTACTGTTTGTTTTTCTCTAGAATGTGGTGCTAACGTTTTCATCTTTACTTCAAATCATGCAGTGTGGCCATTCTTGCGAAAGTAGGAAAGTTGTAAACTTTCTCATTTGTGATTCAAACCATACAGTGTGACCATTCTTTGTAAAGCTACTGAACGGTACTGTACTGTGGTACTGTTTGTTTTACTATACAGTGTGGTTCTAACTTTTTCATCTGTGGATCAAACCATGCAGTGTGATCATTCTTTGTAAAGCTACTGAACAGTACTGTACTGTGGAACTGTTTGTTTTACTATACAGTGTGGCTCTTACTTTTTCATCTGTGGATCAAACCATACATTGACAGTATCTTATTTGGAAAGCTACTGAATATATTTTTTTTCAAAGAACATTCCTATTCACAACGTTTTACTTTGTCGTTTTTATTTAGAGCTACAAAGATCGCTACGTAATTCTCTCGTTGATCGTATCACTCTCCTAAGTAAAAAGATCGTTGCACTGGGAAAGATGTACGTCCACTCTGAAAGGTTCTTCCCTCTGAGTAAGTAGCTATCTCTGTGTGGAATCGGTAACTGAAAATTTCGTGTCAGTTGGTGGAGCCTCTGTGTGTATTGTGTTGTGATTGGATTATTAGTGTTTACCTGTGAGGCAGATGCTCATTGGTTGAGGGCTGTGTTTGTCCATGTCTCTATATGGCTGCGTGTCGGCTTATATCTGATACTAGTTACAAGAACATTGTGTGCTTGTCTTGTCCTATTGTGATAAGCTTCTATTTTTCGGTTGAGGCATGTTAGCGTAAGTTACGCTAAGAGTAGAACTGAATAAAACACAGCCTTCCTGTATTTACTTCTCCCGGAGGTGTAAGACTCACTGGATGAGACGTTTAGACTCAAATTATTTAAGACTCCGGAAGCAATACCAAATGCTAGCGCCTTGTTTATCAATATGTTCTTTAATTACTTTTATCTTTTAGGCGCTATAATCTTGATGCTTGAGAAAAAAAGTGCTGAGTTGAGTTGGGAGCTGTCTTGGGTGTTCACTACTATGCTTGAGATTGGTATTCCATTTCCTGTCTTACACGGAATCTACGACAGGATGTTCAAAGCTAAGGTATAAACTGAAATCTATATTGGCATGCGGAGACTTTAATTCCCTTTTTCCGTAATTCGCCGAACGCCGCTCTTTTCTTCCTGATCATCCGATATATATTTCCTAAATAACCTCGAGCGTAATCCAATCCATTTTATCGGAGAGTGTAATTTTGTTTTACATCCTTTCAGATGGATTTTGTGGACGTTGTGCCGGCGGTGAATGTCTAACTTGGCTTTGCTAAAACGTGAATCAGACTATTTAATTTTCTCGGCTCTTCCTGTAGTCAAAATGTTCCCTTCCGTTTTTGAGTTTTAGTAAATTGATAACGCACTCGTATCCGGATACAGGTAGTGTTTTTAATTATGCTCTTTTAGTTCAAAACACTCTAATTTTATCATCTCTAAAAACAAATGTATAGAGACCTTTACACAAATTGTTGTGGATATTTTGTTTTCATTTGAAATTGGTCAATGCCGGCAATTTTTTAAGACGATGCTTGGGAAATCCACTTTTGTTCCAAAAACTTGAAATGTAAGATCAATTTAATGTAAATTTTCATATACCTCAAAGTGTAGTCACTGTTAGTTTTCATCGTGGAGTTGATGTCGTTGGCATCCCTCTTAACTGCAATGTAGCGGCGAACTCAAGTTCAGTGAAACAAATGTTATTTCGCATATATTTATTCAACGTTCCACAGTCGTTTTAGAAACATAGTTGAACCCATGCAAAAAATCGGCCGCCCGTGTTAACAACAACATTTTATCCTAAGGGAAGGTACGTTTTTACTTGGGGGGGAGGGCTGGAGAATTTTTTTTCAGAAACAATGTTGGCCCTCCCTCGCGTTTTAACAAGAAAACTCCTGACCCCCCCCCCCCCCCCACCTTTAGGTGACTTACAAAAGTGCGACCTTCCCCTCACTACTATATGGTATGTTCCATGCTGTAGAAACCTATCACAATTGCTCACATGAGGTATGGCCCTCCCCTTTTGGTGCTCACTTTCACTGATGACCCTCCCCTCTGAGACCCCAGCCCTCCCCCCCAATAAAAAACGTACCTCCCCTAACCACTGTTTAGTAAGCTGTTCTCAACAGTTTCAGCCTACCTACCTACCTTACCCTGGATAAAATCATCCAATGTCACCAGTTATTTGAAAACTTGGGCTTTTGTCAAACTGTGCTACTTGTTTATTGTCATTACCTAAATTTTCCCAGCTCCTATTGGCTTTGGGCTTAGACGTGATTTTATTCTTTGCCGATGAAACTTTTAAACTCACAGATAATTAGCTCCTAGTTGGTTTGAGATCTCAGTTGGTTAGAGCATTGCAACGACATTACAAGGTTAGGGGTTCGAATCTCGTTCAAGGCTGAAAAAAACAAATATATATATATATATTTTAGGTTTCATCTTACTGTGACGATCTTACAATTTTTAAATCTTTCTTCCGCAGATCACATATATGAAACTTACGTATTCACAATCAAAACGTTTGATATTCCTCTGCTTTGTCTCTCCATTGTTTAACTTATTTGTTCGTTTGTTTTGCTGTTGTTCAGGACCCATGTTGGCAGGCATTAGGCAGGCCCTTCCATATTCTTGAAGTTGTTTACCATTTGTTAATGAAATTTGTTAACACTTCTTCCTTTACGCCGACTTACGAGAGGTAAGATTGAGGTTGTTTCTGTTAATTCTTAGGTAAGAAACCTCCCCACGAACTTGAGGATTGAACCGAGTTAAAAACAACTCTCAGTAGCAGTCGTTTGTTAGACTCAACAGCATAGCACAGCATAGCATAGCATAGCATAGCATAGCACACCACAGCATAGCATGAAACAGCGCAGCACTGCATAGCATAGCATAGCATAGCATAGCACACCACAGCATAGCATGAAACAGCGCAGCACTGCATAGCATAGCATAGCACAGCACAGCGCAGCGCAGGCAGCATAGCATAGCATAGCATACCACAGCATAGCATGAAACAGCGCAGCACTGCATAGCATAGCATAGCATAGCACAGCACACCACAGCACAGCACAGCACAGCACACCACAGCATAGCACAGCACAGCACAGCACAGCATAGCATAGCACAGCACACCACAGCACAGCACACCACAGCATAGCATGAAACAGCGCAGCACTGCATAGCATAGCATAGCATAGCATAGCACACCACAGCATAGCATGAAACAGCGCAGCACTGCATAGCATAGCACAGCACAGCGCAGCGCAGGCAGCATAGCATAGCATAGCATACCACAGCATAGCATGAAACAGCGCAGCACTGCATAGCATAGCATAGCACAGCACACCACAGCACAGCACACCACAGCACAGCACACCACAGCACAGCATAGCATAGCATAGCACAGCATAGCACAGCGCAGCGCAGGCAGCATAGCATAGCACAGCACACCACAGCACAGCACACCACAGCACAGCACAGCACAGCACAGCACACCACAGCATAGCACACCACAGCACAGCACACCACAGCACAGCATAGCATAGCACAGCACACCACAGCACAGCATAGCATAGCACAGCACAGCACAGCATAGCATAGCATAGCACAGCACACCACAGCACAGCATAGCATAGCACAGCACACCACAGCACAGCATAGCATAGCACAGCACACCACAGCACAGCATAGCATAGCACAGCACACCACAGCATAGCATAGCATAGCACAGCACACCACAGCACAGCATAGCATAGCACAGCACAGCACAGCATAGCATAGCACAGCACACCACAGCATAGCATAGCATAGCACAGCACAGCATAGCATAGCACAGCACAGCGCAGCGCAGGCAGCATAGCATAGCACAGCACACCACAGCACAGCACACCACAGCACAGCACACCACAGCACAGCACACCACAGCATAGCATAGCACAGCACAGCATAGCATAGCACAGCACAGCATAGCATAGCACACCACAGCATAGCATAGCGCAGCACAGCATAGCACACCACAGCACAGCATAGCGCAGCACAGCATAGCACAGCACAGCATAGCACACCACAGCACACCACAGCATAGCATAGCACAGCACAGCATAGCATAGCACACCACAGCATAGCATAGCACACCACAGCATAGCATAGCACAGCACAGCATAGCATAGCGCAGCACAGCATAGCACACCACAGCACAGCATAGCGCAGCACAGCATAGCATAGCATAGCATAGCACACCACAGCATAGCATAGCACACCACAGCACAGCATAGCATAGCACACCACAGCATAGCATAGCATAGCACAGCACAGCGCAGCGCAGGCAGCATAGCATAGCACAGCACACCACAGCACAGCACACCACAGCACAGCACACCACAGCATAGCATAGCACAGCACAGCATAGCATAGCACACCACAGCATAGCATAGCACACCACAGCATAGCATAGCACAGCACAGCATAGCATAGCGCAGCACAGCATAGCATAGCATAGCACACCACAGCATAGCATAGCATAGCACACCACAGCATAGCACAGCACAGCGCAGGCAGCACAGCATAGCCTGGCAAAGGTCTCGTGTTACCATTGACCTACACCGGTAGGGGGTGGGGGGTAGGAAGTGGAAGGTAGGGACTGGAAGGTAGGGAGTGGGGGTAGGGAGTGGGAGGTAGGGAGTGGGGGTAGGGAGGGAGGGTAGGGAATGGGGTAGAGAGTGGGAGTTAGGGAGGGGGGGTAGGGAGTGTGGGGTGGGGTTTGGGAGGCTCCGTTCTTTAGGGTACTGATAACATCATGCCGACACAATTTTCCCGGGATAAACTTGTGTTCAGGTAACCTTATTCGAGAAAGTGGTGCAGACTTACATATTCTCCGTTCATTCTCCTAGATCATGGGTTCCTGACCTAGGTAATGGAACATTTCTAAGTTCTGATTCCGTTTTTTTTTTATGTACGCAGACCATCTTTCACCACCTCATTGTACGACGCATGTGCGACGTACTTGGTAGAATTGGAATCCATTTGTTCTCGTGACCCATCTGTGCAGGACACGCTGGCTAAATTCAAAGGATTGCAGGCGCGTTTGAAGCGTCTTTTGTAAGGTTTGAACACCAAAATGACGTAAAATCAGTAAGAGAGATGTCTTCATCACTGAAACCTACCCCATGCTGTAGACAAATCCTCTGTAACCTTCACTGAAAGAATTGCACAGTGTTAACAGTTGCAAGTGTATTGTAGCTTTTTTTATTGGATGAACTGACATAGCTGAATTTTGTAAATAAAACTAAGTTTTTGAAAAGCAATCTGCTTTTGCGTTTTATACTTCATTAACTTTTTAAAAGCTTCTTCTCCAAGGATCTCGCTGGAGCTTTACTGTTAAGTTGTATTATATCACGGTTTGGGGCTGAAACCATGCAGCGTGACGCATTCGTTTGTTATACTATAAGATGTTATGCCAACTTTTTTTTATCTGTGGATCAAATCGTGTAGTGTAATCACTCTTGGCAAAACTGCTTAACAGTACTGTACTGCGGCTTTCGAAATGAGGCAATTCAACTTCGGAATAGCCTATCAATCACGTGCATTAGGTAGAAGGTCAGCCTCTTCAAAGCGTGTTTTACACGTGTTCATCTATTGATTGTCTGCTATTACGAAAAGCTCGGGAAGGAGGGTTGTTTAATTTGTGTGCTATTTTTGTCCGTCACCTTTTGACAGCTGTTTCGTATAGATTCTTTTGGGTTGTATTTAATAAATTATATTTAACAAAATTTGGCTTTTCTCCCTTATTTTCTCCACATTTTAATTTGCCGACGCAGCTACAAACAAACCATTTATCGTAATAATAAACGAAATTCCTATATTTTGCAGTAATAAACGGTCTTTGAAAGTAAGGAGAAGGAGATGTAATGAATTCATAAATTGACTTTTATACCAAATTCCAATTTTTTCTCTAGTGGAGGTAAATTACTCCCATCTGCCAAATCCCAGGTCTTGTAAAAAGCAAATGAACTTGTGCATGATTTTTGTACTTAATTTACTTTGTATTTCGGTATTTTTGGTCGGTTCTTTGTCTTAATTTATCCTAAATTTATCGATGATCCGCCGTAAGCCTTTTGACATATTTGTTGTAAATGTCGGCTCAAGTCGTTTTATTTTCACTTTGTGTAAAGGCGTGTTTGGAACAACCCGTTTCTTCATTACATACGTTGACGGTGTTCGTGTGCGTGTGTGTGTGTGTGTTTTTCTTTTCGAAGATTGTAAAATGTGGTTCATCTTCTCAAGAGCATGACTGCGGAAGTTGTAACTTGTCCGTAGGAAATGCACCTGCTGAAGTGTTTTTGTCGGATCTGTGTCTTTTGATCGTTGTTTCCTTGGAGAGTATCCCTTCAGTTTAAATTTAACATATTCACTCTCATTTCGTATAAACTCAAACCGATTTCATGTCCAACGCTTTTCTCTATTACCTCGCAGATCGCGTTTCTTCGTCCCTTATCTGACAGATCTGATTCATGCGTGTGAGTGTCTTCTACCTGAGAGTTCTTTGCCAAGCATATGTCCGCGCGCATTTGATCGCTGTCAAAGCAGATAGATTGTCTGTTTATCTTGCAAACGCCATGAAAGCTCGTCTTTTTGTGCTCGCGATAATGTGAGTTCTGCAGACCGTGCAACGTTCTATCTGACCCCAGGCCGAAGCACTGAACAATTTGTCGCGCTCTGAATTTCCTTTCCCGAGGTTCACGTCTCTCGCCTCCTCCACATTGCAACTGCTCACAATCTTTGAATAGTGGTTTATTTTTCAGGAACTCCAGTTTTGTTTGATAAGTTTCATCTTTCGTAATTAACTCTCCTTGGGTGCTGGGAGGTTTTTTTTCGCAAGTGATGGAACTGGATTTTTGGTGATTATCTTCATTAAACCCTGTCATGTTCCTAGTCTTTGCTAACATCTTTCTCTCGTTGTCTTGTTCATTATTTCTCGGTGCTAAAGGCTCCGTTCCTTCGGTTTGTTTGTAAGCCGTTGGTGTTTCTTCCGATTTCGCAACTTTGGACAGCTGAGATGACTTTACTGGGAAATAAGACTGGACATTGTGTTTGTCTGGCCGTGAAAATGCGACTCTTTCTTGAGTAGGATTGTGGCACTGTTGGTTGCCCGCTGTGTCTTCCAGGGCACAGGCGTTTTTCCATAAGCCATGTTTACCTTTAGACGGGCATGACTTGCTGTCTCTCAGTCTTGCTTTAGATTTGCTCCCGAGTAAATCGATGGGTGGTAGTTGTACTGAGTGTTTGTCGTTTAATAAGAACTGATTTTCGGATTGAGAGACTGCTGATCCGCGAATTGGAGGCAAAGCAATGTTATTTGTCGGTCTCTCCAAGCTGGTTGTGTCCACACGCGATGGTGGAAATGTCAGGTCTTGATGTGGAACCATGCATGCAGACAATTTTCCGAAGTTCGTGTGTGCGTGCTTGCGCCGCGCACTTGAAATTTTTGGTGGTATATCTGTCAATGATATGAGTCGGGATTTTATGCCAGTTTGTTCTCTTTGACTTGGATCCTGAGCTCCGTGTTCCACTGTAGTTGAAGTGCAGTAAGGAGGATTAGTCTCGCTTTTACGACGCAGTTCCTCTGCATCTTTGTCATCAAGATAACGGAAAATATGTGTAAAGATCATTTCTTTCGGTAAAGCCTCGCCAGCGCGGTTTTCTTGACTTCGCAGCTTTTTCTTTTCAGCAAAGCAGATAACTGATCTCAAAATTGTGAAGAGGAATTTCCCGCACTTAACTCCAGTTCACTAAACCACTCACAAGGTGCGTTCAGCAGTATGTATGAAACCGCTTCCGATCAAAACGAGTGACGAAGTTGTTCCTTTGAAAGCTTAACCGTTCTAATTTCTTTCCGAGCCTGCGAATGGTTGTTTCTCGTTGCTGTCTGTCAGAGCCACATAAATAATTAATCAGAAGTCACGTTTCTAAATGTGGATTTTGAACGGTAAACAGTAGTTTCTGTAAATCCGGATTTTATATCCTCTAAGCTTCCGGATGTGAGTGATACGTGTTTTTGTGTAGATCGCTTTGTTACCACACGCTCTTGATTTTAACGTTCTCCTCCGCTTAACTTTTTCAGCCCCATTTTATCATAATCGCCAAGGCACCAATCAGCAGCAAGTGTAAAAATTCAGAGAAGTTTATCTTTTGTTTAAAGGCACAAGGAACAGCCGTTCTTTAGCTAAATTAACTACGGCAGTTCTTCCGTTCAAAATTCATTAGATTGCTATTGAAGATTTCAATCGACTTTCCCTTTTTCTTTTTTGTGTCACTGTTTACTCCAATGCTCTGTACAAGGAAGGCTGTATTAAATTGCCACTGTCTAAAACGAGAGTCGATCTCAGTTCTCAAAAAAAAAAAAAACTACACAGTGTTTCTTTCTTGAGTGCCATCACTTTACGAATGTTTACCGTGCGCTTTCATTCGTGTTCGCGAAAAAACGTGATCGATCCGTTTTATCTGCGTGATATCGATACTTCAACCCGTGGGTGTGCGGAGCGGTTGTTTACGCAAGTAGAATAAACTTAAGTTTAAAATTGTGATTTTCAGGGTTCTCTTTCGGTATACGCGACCTACCAGCTCTTTATTACAATTTTTAGCCATGGCTCGTTGGTTCCCATGAAAGGAAAACTCTCAGGGGATTCATGTTTCTCTTTTCATTATTGTCGTTTTAATTGTTTTGTTTTAACAAATTCACTGCACGACGCAGCTTACTTTGTGATCAGTGCAAATATCTGCACATTTGTGGAATCAACATAACAGTTACTCTTCTGGAGCTGCTCTTCACAAAATGTCAACTATTTGAAATGACATACAGAACATATATGAAGGTTTTTCGTGATTGAATCAAAATAATTGTATAAATACAAACCACATAAAACAAATTTCAACTGTAAACAGATTAAACATTTACTTGCACGTGTTGAGCAATACTTTTTGGCTGTAACCTAACTTAGTTTTCCCCAAACTAGACAGTGTTACTTTAAATGTCTTCTGACCAGCACTGTACTGTGGTACTGTTTGTTTTACTATACAGTGTGGTTCTATCTTTTTCATCTATGGATCAAACCATGCAGTGTGAACATTCTTTGTAAAGCTACTGAACAGTACTGTACTGTGGTACTGTTTGTTTTACTAGAAAGTGTGGTTCTAACTTTTTTATCTGTGGATCAAACCATGCAGTGTGACCATTCTTTGTAAAGCTACTGAACAGCACTGTACTGTGGTACTGTTTGTTTTACTAGAAAGTGTGGTTCTAACTTTTTTATCTGTGGATCAAACCATGCAGTGTGACCATTCTTTGTAAAGCTACTGAACAGCACTGTACTGTGGTACTGTTTGTTTTACTAGAAAGTGTGGTTCTAACTTTTTTATCTGTGGATCAAACCATGCAGTGTGACCATTCTTTGTAAAGCTACTGAACAGTACTGTACTGTGGTACTGTTTGTTTTACTAGAAAGTGTGGTTCTAACTTTTTTATCTGTGGATCAAACCATGCAGTGTGACCATTCTTTGTAAAGCTACTGAACAGCACTGTACTGTGGTACTGTTTGTTTTACTAGAAAGTGTGGTTCTAAATTTTTATCTGTGGATCAAACCATGCAGTGTGACCATTCTTTGTAAAGCTACTGAACAGTACTGTACTGTGGTACTGTTTGTTTTACTAGAAAGTGTGGTTCTAACTTTTTTATCTGTGGATCAAACCATGCAGTGTGACCATTCTTTGTAAAGCTACTGAACAGCACTGTACTGTGGTACTGTTTGTTTTACTAGAAAGTGTGGTTCTAACTTTTTTATCTGTGGATCAAACCATGCAGTGTGACCATTCTTTGTAAAGCTACTGAACAGTACTGTACTGTGGTACTGTTTGTTTTACTAGAAAGTGTGGTTCTAACTTTTTCATCTGTGGATCAAACCATGCAGTGTGACCATTCTTTGTAAAGCTACTGAACAGTACTGTACTGTGGTACTGTTTGTTTTACTAGAAAGTGTGGTTCTAACTTTTTCATCTGTGGATCAAACCATGCAGTGTGACCATTCTTTGTAAAGCTACTGAACAGTACTGTACTGTGGTACTGTTTGTTTTACTAGAAAGTGTGGTTCTAACTTTTTCATCTGTGGATCAAACCATGAATTGTCACCATTCTGTGTAAAGCTACTGAACAGTACTGTACTGTGGTACTGTTTGTTTTACTAGAAAGTGTGGTTCTAACTTTTTCATCTGTGGATCAAACCATGAATTGTCACCATTCTGTGTAAAGCTACTGAACAGTACTGTACTGTGGTACTGTTTGTTTTACTAGAAAGTGTGGTTCTAACTTTTTCATCTGTGGATCAAACCATGAATTGTCACCATTCTGTGTAAAGCTACTGAACAGTACTGTACTGTGGTACTGTTTGTTTTACTATACAGTGTGGTTCTAACTTTTTCATCTGTGGATCAAACCATGCAGTGTGACCATTCTTTGTAAAGCTACTGAACAGTACTGTACTGTGGTACTGTTTGTTTTACTATACAGTGTGGTTCTATCTTTTTCATCTGTGGATCAAACCATGCAGTGTGATCATTCTTTGTAAAGCTACTGAACAGTACTGTACTGTGGTACTGTTTGTTTTACTATACAGTGTGGTTCTAACTTTCTCATCTGTGGATCAAACCATGCAGTGTGATCATTCTTTGTAAAGCTACTGAACAGTACTGCGCTGTGGTACTGTTTGTTTTACTATACAGTGTGGTTCTAACTTTCTCATCTGTGGATAAAACCATGCAGTGTGACCATTCTTTGTAAAGCTACTGAACAGTACTGTACTGTGGTACTGTTTGTTTTATTATAAAGTGTGGTTCTATCTTTTTCATCTGTGGATCAAACCATGCAGTGTGATCATTCTTTGTAAAGCTACTGAACAGTACTGTACTGTGGTACTGTTTGTTTTACTAGAAAGTGTGGTTCTAACTTTTTCATCTGTGGATCAAACCATGAATTGTCACCATTCTGTGTAAAGCTACTGAACAGTACTGTACTGTGGTACTGTTTGTTTTACTAGAAAGTGTGGTTCTAACTTTTTCATCTGTGGATCAAACCATGCAGTGTGACCATTCTTTGTAAAGCTACTGAACAGTACTGTACTGTGGTACTGTTTGTTTTACTATACAGTGTGGTTCTAACTTTTTCATCTGTGGATCAAACCATGAATTGTCACCATTCTGTGTAAAGCTACTGAACAGTACTGTACTGTGGTACTGTTTGTTTTACTATACAGTGTGGTTCTAACTTTTTCATCTGTGGATCAAACCATGCAGTGTGACCATTCTTTGTAAAGCTACTGAACAGTACTGTACTGTGGTACTGTTTGTTTTACTATACAGTGTGGTTCTATCTTTTTCATCTGTGGATCAAACCATGCAGTGTGATCATTCTTTGTAAAGCTACTGAACAGTACTGTACTGTGGTACTGTTTGTTTTACTATACAGTGTGGTTCTAACTTTCTCATCTGTGGATCAAACCATGCAGTGTGATCATTCTTTGTAAAGCTACTGAACAGTACTGTGCTGTGGTACTGTTTGTTTTACTATACAGTGTGGTTCTAACTTTCTCATCTGTGGATAAAACCATGCAGTGTGACCATTCTTTGTAAAGCTACTGAACAGTACTGTACTGTGGTACTGTTTGTTTTATTATAAAGTGTGGTTCTATCTTTTTCATCTGTGGATCAAACCATGCAGTGTGACCATTCTTTGTAAAGCTACTGAACAGTACTGTACTGTGGTACTGTTTGTTTTACTATACAGTGTGGTTCTAACTTTTTCATCTGTGGATCAAACCATGAATTGTCACCATTCTGTGTAAAGCTACTGAACAGTACTGTACTGTGGTACTGTTTGTTTTACTAGAAAGTGTGGTTCTAACTTTTTCATCTGTGGATCAAACCATGCAGTGTGACCATTCTTTGTAAAGCTACTGAACGGTACTGTACTGTGGTACTGTTTGTTTTACTAGAAAGTGTGGTTCTAACTTTTTCATCTGTGGATCAAACCATGAATTGTCACCATTCTGTGTAAAGCTACTGAACAGTACTGTACTGTGGTACTGTTTGTTTTACTATACAGTATGGTTCTAACTTTTTCGTCTGTGGATCAAACCATGCAGTGTGATCATTCTGTACTGTACTGTGGTACTCTGTTTACAACGAGTTTTAAACTTCATTTGTGGATGTTAACTTTCCCCGCTTGAGAAGTTTCATACAGTGTATTTTTCTCATTATTTTGCCTAACAAACTCTCAAACATATTTCGATATTAATTTTTAAAACAAGAACAAAGTAAAAAAGTCTATCTTTTCCCAAGAAGACTGTTATAGAACATTTTAATTTGCGCGATGGAACTGTGTTATTTAACATGGGTTTATTATGGTATTTTAGTCGGGAGAACCTTAAGTTGGCACACTTTGATGGTCCTGTTTTCATTTTTATGTGTGTTGACTGGAGAGTCAGACGTTATCCAAACAACTGAAAAGGTATTACAACAAAACCCTTACGGTAGCTGATTTTATTAATTCTCCTCTACTGGAAAAACTAAGTGATTCCGAACCAACTAATTAGAAAGTATTCTTGTTTATAACTTCCAAGAATCTGACGAATTAATTCCGATCATCAGGCGAGCATATTTTTTGAAAGCTCTTGAAGTTTTTCGGGCTGATTTCGGAAGGTCATAATCAGAAACGTTATCTCCATGTTTTGCAAATGACAGTTAGTGGACTTGAATGATTGCAGTAAACTAAAGACGAAGTTGGAGTTAAAAATATTCTCTGTGAATAACTGACAGTCGAATTGTGTTGTACCTTCTAGAAACCATTTTTTTTTTGGCTGCAGTAAAAAATTACGTGTTTACGGCTCTGAATTTGACAAATCAGTTTTAAATAATTCAAATAAATTTTGAGAGAGAAAAGTGACAGCCTTTGCGCAATTCAAAGTAAACTGCATTTTACTGATGACTCAACGGCATATCACTGATAAGTTCATCACATTAAAAACTCTGTCGAAACCGCATCGACTTTTCTTCTGAGAATTTGTCTTTGTTTCTACCATTGCTTAACTAAGTTTAACGTTTACTTGAAAGACCGACGCGTTGTTTGTTGTTTCATCGACGCAAGGCTGACAAATTTGCTGGTTAGCACCTGCTATCAACATAATTGCATAATCCTCCCCAAACTGCTACCCCACCCACCGGTCCCCAGGCGCATTATCAGTCTGCAGGAAAACCTAGAAGGATGCATTCAGCTTGCATGCAGGCAGTTCTTAATTCCTTTGTAGCACGTGAAAACAGGGAACCTCTCTACAGGGGCTAACTGTTCATCTGTGGATCAAACCGTGCAGTGTGACCATTTTTTGAGAAGCTATGAAGAGTACTGGACTGTGGTACTATTTGTTTTACTATAGAGTGTGGTTCTAACTTGTCATCTGTGATCAAACCATGCAGTGTGACCATTCTTTGTAAAGTTACTGAACAGTACTGTGCTATGGTACTGTTTGTTTAACTACACAGTGTGGTTCTTACTTGTCATCTGTGATCAAACCATGCAGTGTGACCATTCTTTGGAAAGCTACTGAACACTAAAGTACCTTGATATTGTTTGTTTTAAGCTATATTGTGGTTCTACCGTCTTTTGTGTATCACACCATGCAGTGTGACCTTCCTTTGTAACACTACTGAACAGCACTGCACCGTGGTAACGCTTGTGGTTCTTCTTCATACCGTTGTTCTTCCACGTGGCTCTACTCATATTCCTTGAAATGAAAGCTGTTAATCACGTATTTATTTTCTGTGTAACCATGCGTTAAGTGGTGGGGAAAATGTCTTGAAGTTCATCCGAATATTCGTATTCTTGTGAGTCCAGGTTACCGTAACTTGAATTGGTCACGGTGATCATTTGTTCTCGATCGTTTTCTAGCTTTCTCAAGCGATTAAGCGTTCGACGTCGTCGTCTTCGTATACAATATATGGTGATCAGCAGCGCTACTATAACAGCTGCTATGACCAGTGGAATTACTATAGCAACAGAAGAACCGCCACCTGCTTGCTTCCTTTTCCCTGCGGGCCCTGTTGGCAGAACATGAACAGTGTTTGGCAATCTTCATAAATTATGACCTTAGTGGGGGTGGAGAGGGATAGGGGTCCTTATTTCAAGCACGTTCAATGTCCATCCCCGCCCTCCCTGGGGCTCTCTTGAGAGGATCAATACGATAATACCAAATTTCGAATGAGGGGGCCCATTGAAGGAATTAAATCGCTGACTAGAGTAAATTTTGAATATTAGTATGGGCGGATAGGAGTGAGGGCTTATTTAATGTATGGCTTTCAACCGCACCCGATGTCCTGTACTTGCACACTAGGGCTCACCGTGCAGTGTATCTTAGGACGCTTACCATTAGCCAGAACTGGCCGGTCAGACCGGTCTATTTGTAAAGAGAATTCCACTATCAATCAGAACTGTCCAGCCAGATCAGTTTATTTCTACACAGTATGTATAGCGACGACAGGTTTTTAGCGAAAACTCTCAAAAGAAGCCCACTTCATTTTCAATTTGATCTGCCCGGCTGGTCAGTTCTGACTTTTGGTAAGCGCCCTTAGATAATAAGCAATAACCTGATTATCAGATATTATAAAATAACTCGGATACTACGCGCGCGCTGATTGGTTGAAACCCTATGGATTATTGTGCCATTATTATATCTCTCAGTTAGTACGCGCGCTGTGATTGGTCAATTTAGCGGGCCGTACTTCACTGTACGGCCCGCTAAAGTTTGTTTTGGTCGCCAAAATGACTCCAGAGATATAATAAATATCTTATTAACCTCGTTTTCTCGGTCCGTACTGTAAAATACGGATCCTCGTTTTTTCCCGTCGATTTATGGCCCGCGCGCTTCGCGCTTCGGCCATAAATCGACGGGAAAAAACTCGGTCCGTATTTTACAGTACGGACCTCGAACTCGATTAATAAGAGGTATGTAAACCCATAGAAACTGCGGAAAACCCTGTTTTTATTTAAAGTTAGTTTATAAAAGCAATAAACAGTAGATTCTACGGGTTTACCGGCGTAATAAACCACGCGGGATTTCGGGAGGACACGAGAGGAGCTTGGAAATCACTCGCCTGTGGCTCGTGATTTACAATCTCTTCTCTTGTTCTCCTGATATCCCCGTGGTTTATTACGCCTGTGAACCTATAGAAACCGTGTTAAATAACAGAATCTGAAAGAGGGGTCCATTTAGAAGGAGAAGAGGAGTTAGAGGGATAAACAGTGTTAAACATTTATCCACTAGCGCACATTTTATCTAGTAGTTACTTCATTTGTGCGTGTGTGCACTGCTGCTGGACTGAAGCATGTACCGAGCCGCACAAACTGCTTCCACTTGAAAAAGGGACTCACCTTGTGGTGGGACTGGAGCGTTTGATGTGACTGTAAAAAAAAAAAAATAATGATAAAAAACAACACGAAAATCATAAGTATTAAGTTCTTGTGTTTCTAAAGGGAACATCAGCTGAGATACAATGTTGTTTTGATTGGTAGACTAGTCTTAGAGATTTAACGATTTGGCGAGCCGAGATATGATACAACAATCTTTTTTAAAGAAAATAGGGTTTGGTCGTAAACGCGCATGCGTTCTTCAGCTACTGGTTCCGCTGTGCAACCAAATAGACATGAAATTTCGATTTTAGTCGAACTTTTTTTAACTAGTTCGAACTTAGATGCAAGAGTCACAGCTGATAAGATTGAGGCAGTGAACTGGTAAAGTTGACTGCTTTTGTGATAGCAAAACTGGTGAAATCAATCTCCCCAACTTGCTTTCGTTGAAATTGTCGTGTAAGTTGACGTGCACTCTATTTCTGGTTATATGAAGTTCCTTATTTGCAGTTTGTGTCCGTCGAGAAGGGAATTCCAATCTTCGCTTTCCGTTTCTAAAGGAGGAAGTGTCTGAAGCAAGGCATGTGTTGAATCTTAAGTCACGAAAAGGAGTTTAAAAGTGTTTACCTGCGGTAGATGGTCTCGTGCTATTTTTCGACGTAGGTGCTGTGTGAAGGAACACAACGTTATGTCAGTATCCTGTGATACAAAAAAGTATGTACATAGAAAAAAATATTCATGTAGAAGAAAAAGTATTTATGCAGACAAAAATACTTGAATCACAAAAAGTAACTTCATGGACTGCTACGGTTGTCATGTTACTTGCAGACTGATCAAAGCGTATCTATTTACTGACTCATCGGGCGCTAAGGCGTAGTTATTTCATGTATCGTACATTATAGTGGAAGTAAGCCAAGAAAGGGAAGTAAGCCAAGCAAAATGTACGATATATGAAGGAACTACGCGCCAAGGCCCAAAACCTGACGCTGACTTATCAGTGATATTTCGTATTTCGATTGGTTCAATAAGCTGTCTGCATTTGTTTTGATTGGACACAGTAGTTTCGTGACTGCCGTGAGAGCTCTCAAAAATCGCTTAAGTAACAATTCACGTAACAATATCAGCTTTTGTTGAATTTTAGACGGGAAAAAGTTGTTTACCTGCAGTGGTCGGTTTCTTGGTGGTCGTTGGTGGAAGGGTTATCGGGTGTATAAGCACAGCAGATTTGTTGTAAGCTGTATAAAGAAAAACATTTTTTTTAGTCTTTACTGCTATCAGTTATCTTTACTATTATCAGTTACATTGTAAGGATAGTCAACAATAAATAGGGGCACAATAAATGTTCAGGGAAACATCGCAAACAGAATGGTCAACTGACCACTTGAAAATTGGTATTCCAAGTATAATATGAAACACGAGCAGTAGTGTTTCATCTCCAATCAATAATCAAATACAAAGCGTAGAGGAGTATTTCTTACGAATACTATTTACAAGCATTTCATTAAAATTCCATTATCATTGAGTTTGAGTTTGAGTTTATTATATTATACAAACAAATAGTATTACAGGTTTCCTGGCACCGCAAATAGCAGAGCTAGTCATTGCCCACCTTTATCCATAAAAACACCAGTAAATCCTTTTGATTGTCCAGTGGAGTCTGATGTGAACACAAGGTATACTGTTGTTTCTTTGAACGCAAATTCTTGAACAGACGGAGGGTGATCTCCATCGAATTCTGTCAAAACTGGAGAGGTTTCGTCCCAACCACCATAGATTCTCACTTTGTCGCTGTCGTTGCCTTTCTGCAGATCGAACTCGACGAATTTGATAACAATCTGGCGCTCTTTTTTTTCTTCCACCATAAACCTCCAAGAACAACGCTGAGAGTTCGGAAATCCACCATCGAGAAACCCCGAGGAGCGGAAGGTTTGACTTTCTCCACTAATTGTGGTGTGACAAACTGTGAAAACAGCAAGACAGATTTACGCTGAATCAACATAGTAATTCTCCCAACCTATTAGCTTAAATAAGTTAACATGCAGGTGTAGAGAATTGTGCCAGTGGACGTCATGAAGCGGCATTTGCACATGATTATTTGCTTTGTTCTCATAAGCCACATGATTGCCTTTGTATTTATTGTCAAGGAAAAGATATCAGATGAACTTTACTAGCAGAGAATGGAAGGTTCAATTGTCAAGCTAGTTCTCCTCTGTTAAAACACTGGCAGTTTTTAATAGGAGAGAGAACTTGAGTTGCCTGGATAACTCAATTCCTTTCTAATGTCGAGCTTCTCAGTTTCCAGTCATCTGTGATCAGGCGTCGTTTTTTTTTTGTGGGGGGGGGGGGGGGAGCCAATGAAAAATTATGTTCTCTTCCATTTACTAAGTGTTGATTCAATTAGAAGAGGTGTCTGCGCATGTTTGACTAAAGAGGGGTTCGGGAGAACTCGGGTGATCTTCGGTAGCCTTCGGATTAGTTGTAATTAGAATTCATGCAGGGCATACCTTCATAGTAACAGTAAGTTATCCGAGGGTTCTCAGTACCTCCGCCATAAGGATAACTACCATTCCGTGTATCTTGATTACTTGTGTTTTCATCATCGTATCTTATAAACTCCGCTGTGGCCAGTGCCCCTTGCACACTCTGACATTCTGATGAATTGTAAGCCAGCAGGTAAAACGGTACCGTCACCGGTAGGGTGATGGTATTTACTTGATCACCATCTGTTCTGCAACAGAAGTAGATCTTGGTGTTCTCGTTGTATACGCCATCAGGTAGTGTACCTCCTTTCTCATTGATATTTTTGTCGTTTTCGTCATCCCAGAAGATGAATCCCTCGTCGAGTCCATTTGGACAAACGCCTTTCTTGTAGATGCAGTACTTACCTATAAAACGATCGACAAACAGGAAAAGGGGTTAATGAAACCTATGCCATCTTAGATTAACTCATGAACATGGTGTATGCAATATAGCGAAAGTTCGTAATCGACGGATTCGGTTGTCACCCCCCTCCCCTCTACAACTTCCCCCGTTCCCCCCACACGCCTGTCACCAAATTAACTTCACGAAGTGAATGTAACCCTTCATAACATTCTGTTAGCAAACAAATATATCTTATTTTCTTAGTACGTCGGCTTGAGGAACAAAAGGGATACTCAATTTACCTTTAGGCCATTCGACTTTGCTTTTTGGCTTTTTCGATATTTCATCTGTCTTTAAGCAAAAACTCATATTCACAGCTGAGTCCGTGACTTGTGCAAAAAGGTGAAAACTTGTTGAGACAAAGTTATTTGCTTTGTTGTCTTCTGTGTCTTGGTATCTCCAGCCTAGCTTCCATTGGGCGCCTACTAATTTAGGACATCCAATCCTGGCTTGAGGGAGTCCATAAGTCCCGGATGGCCAAACTGCACCCTTGGTGTCTGTAACTAAAAGGGAGTTTGAAGCAGAGATCAGGGAGACTGAATTCCTAATCGTCTGAAGTCTGCTCGCCTTCAATTTACTTTATTAAACACAGGAGCCCATTACCAGAGGCCTTCCTCCTACTAATTAAGCCTCCACCCCAGTCTATGACCGAGCGGTGTTATTATAAACTCCTGTTTTGCTGTAATAAGAATGAGAATTATTGCACCGACCAATCAAAATGCATCACATTACGGGTTAGTGACCAATCAAAATGCATCACATTACGGGTTAGTGACCAATCAAAATGCATCACAATACGGGTTAGTGACCAATCAAAATGCATCACATTACGGGTTAGTGACCAATCAAAATGCATCACAATACGGGTTAGTGACCAATCAAAATGCATCACATTACGGGTTAGTGTTAGCGAGAGTTTTAGAATTTCCTCCGAGATTGCTATGTTTTCTTATCACAGCATGTGATGTTGGTCTCGTGAAGCTCCTAACCTTTGCTAATTCCAAACTTTGCTCTGAAACCTTGAGACTTCTGCGAAGATGTTGACTTAAATACTAGATAGAGCACGTTTGACTGCGAATCATAACCGCTGCCGCTTGGTGGCTGTTCTTTAATGTCCACTATAGTCCCTGACAGTTCATCCCATCCGTTATGAATTGCAACTTCATCTTCATTTTGAAGTTGAAACTCCAGAAACTTAACATTCAAAGTTTTACCCTTTGGTACCACCAGTCGCCACGAGCAGGTCTGGTAAAGAGGATAACCTTCTCCATAGTACAGTGGCGATGCAAACTGAATTTCTGATCTTCCATCCAGGCTGAGAGTGTAGTTACAATCTAGCCGGAAAATGAAGAGATAACTTTTACAATACTTCACATTATTAAACAATAAGAATGCCACAGTCTATTGATTTGCATTGTTATTGGTCAGAGAAAAACTTATGCGACCAATCGGGATTTGCTCTCACGCATTATTCCACCTTTGGCGCTGATAATATATTTGTTCTCAGCTCTGATTCGGTCGTACGATTGTCAGTACTTGTCGTGATTGGCTAGAGAGAGTTGGGTTACCGTCAAATGGCTAACATATTTCAGTTGTTGGATCGACATTAGGTGCCTGTCTTAGACAATGTTAAGTTAAAAAAATAAGCAGTCCAGGGGACAGATATACCTCTGAGACAGTATAGTTATGATAAAATAACTAAAATAGAAACCCTGAAGGTTTAAACGTGTTAAATTGCCTTCCTACGGCCGAGAATTTGAGTCAATTCTAGATAAAGTCGCTCATGATTTTAAATTTTAAAAAAATCTTACTTTCATAGTAGCAGTAGGACAGACTGTGGTTCGCAACGCCACCTCCATAAGGGAAAGTACCATTGCAGTTGTCCTTGTTACCGCTCTCCTCATCGTCAAATCTGATAAACTCTTTGCGGGCCACCGCGCCTTTCACACGCTGGCATTCAGACGAATTATAAGCCAACAGGTAAAAAGGACTCCTAACAGGGAGGGTGATAGGTTGCATTTTGTCACCATCTGTTCTGCAGCAGTAGTCTATCCTGGTGTCTCTGTTGTATAAGCCATCAGGAAGTGTTCCACCCTTCTTATTTATATTCTTGTTGTTCTCATCATCCCAGAAAATAAATCCTTCTTTAAGACCAACTGGGCATGCGCCCTTCTTGTAGATGCAGTACTTTCCTGCGGAAAACATTTCGACATAAGCAAAGCAGAGTTATTTCGTACGAGAGGCAATTTGCAACGGGCCTGCTAGAGGAAGGGTTGTTTTTGACTACAATTCAGTTTTTGTAATAAAATGTTGATATAACAAACAGCCGCCTATTAAACGCTTGTTTACCTTTCGGCCAGTCCGTCTTTGCACCGTGACCCGCCGTCTTTATACAAAATGTTCTGTTCACGTCGTTTTTTTGTACAACCGCATCCTGATGAAAACTGGTTGATTTTTGGTTTGCAGGGTTTTTGTCCTCAGTATCTTGGTATCGCCAGCCTGTAGTCCAACGGAAGGCCAACGACACAGGACACCCAGTCTTAGCCTTGGGCAAACCATACGTCCCATCAGGCCATTCTTGCCCTGAAATTAAGTAAAGCACTTTATGTTATTCTATGAAAGGGAATAGATTTAAAGGCCAAGTAAAATTTAAAACGCTCAATAAGTGTCGAAACGACGGAAAACACATACGAATAACCAAACCGCCTGAAATAAAAGGGAATGGTTACAACACCACAGCAGTCACCACATTTCTTGGAGGGAGAGATTTTGGTTGGGGGGTGGGGGGGTGGGGGGTAAACTGAGTGACTTGTCAAAGGAACACCCGAGTTTATAGTGGCTGTAATCAGGTTGAGACCGCATTTGAATTATCCTGCTGTACTACTCCATGTCTCTAATTACCGATTAGTCCAAATACGTTTCGAAATTGCTCCGGCAAGTTCTGGGAAGTTCTGTATCGACAACCGTATTTCTCTCTCTTTTCCTCGTTTTGAACGCTTCCAACTAAGACCTTCGCTTCCCCAAAGGTGTCGCTCCATTGTTCAATAGTTCCACTGGTCTCTGCCTGGTTGATGGATCTGGCATAATGACGCACCCAAGGCACTTCAACCTCAGCTCCCGATATGATTTTTTTCCCACTAAGCGAAGGTTATACGTCTTATACATTTACTTTGTTATATACCTAAACTTTCACTCAACAAAACGAGCACTGTGATTGGTTGATTCTTGGTCACGTACCCCTGATCAAATTCAAATGTATCCCGATCGACCCGACCGGGATACAATTGCGCAGTTGTTGCCCGCGCGCCAGTTGTGCCGTCTTTGTTTGTTAGTTTTTGCTGTATGATTGTTTAAGGGAAAGTCTCAATAAATAACAAAGCACTTAATGTATGGTCCCTCGGGAAACTAGTTATTTTTCTTTTCCCTCTAGTCGTGAAGTTTCCCTCGACTTCGTCTCGGGAAACATCAGGATCCTCGCGAAAACAAAACTGTTTCCCTCGAGACCATACACTAAAAGTATCATGATGTCCACAATCTGCGTACTGCGAATTCCTATTTCAGAATAATATGCAACATTTGTAGGGTCAAGATCCAGAGCCGATATCGACCGATGGTTTTTCAATTCGAACGACTAGAGAGACTTGAGCGAAACATTGGACAATTAGCATGTGGTATATCACATGAACAAAACAAAGTCACGCGATCGATTTTGCCGCGTGTTTATGGTTTTAAAAATTTAAATAACTTGTTTACGTTTTCTTTTATACAAGAAGGTCTTAGTAAATAGCTGATCAAGACACAGACCATGCGTGCATGCCACGGAATTTATTTATTTTATTTATTTTTTATTTATTAAGGTTTCCCAAACATCAAACATTTACAACTAAAAAGATTAGATATATAAGAAAAATAAATAATAATAAAAAATAATAGTAATAAAAAAACTAATGGGAGGATAACAGCAGGGGGAAACTGAATTCCCATATAAAAGCTGTTATCCTAGATAAAGCTAAAATAAACAAATAGATAAAACTAGTTACAATTTAATAAACTAAGATAAGTAATATTAATATATATATGTTCATATTACTAAAACATTAAGTGGTTTAACAGAATGATTGAGCCTCGAGGACATCACTCGGCAACGAATTCCAGTCGTTTATATATCTGTTAAAAAAGGAAAACTTAAAGTAATTAGTGCGGGCATACTTAGGTCTTAATTTAAACTTGTGATTGGATCTAGTACGAGATTCGCGTTCTATGTCAAAGAACTTAGCAGCATCGATGTCACAAATTCATCGATGTCACGAATTCTATGAGTCATTTCATTAAAAAGGGCCTTCTGATTCGAGTATACTCCTGTTTTTAAGCAACCCAGCGAAGAAAGGCGTACTAGCTTTTATCAGTTGTACGGGCACGTTTACATCTTCAATTCTTCGTTTCGATGACGAACTCACGGAGCCACTAATCCAACTCTTAGATGACTCAAACGCGAAACGTCGATCTGATCAATATTACCCTTAACATAGGACATGGTTATCAGCACGAATAGTAAAACTGCAGTGTTTTTATCCTCTTAGTGGGAAGTTGGACAAAAAATGAATAGTCAGATGTTCAGTGCACAGTATTCTTCACTAAATTTGATTGACTGATCTGTCAGTAAAACAACGAATTGCAGCCCTGCCAAGTGTGAAATCTACGAGGTTGTATCCTCAGCTGTTATTTTGTAAGATTTGCACTTAATTGTACACGTGGAAAGTTCTAACATGTGTAAGAATCTAAGCCTTTCCACGCTTACACTTAAAAGCGACTCTCTGTGATTTTAATTCCAAACTTACCTTTGCTGGGCGTAGCAAACAACAACAGAGTCACAAGAAAGCCTAACGGACTCAAATTTACCGCCGCCATCTTCCTTCGTTTCAGACACAAGAATGTAAATTCCCATTGGAACTAGCGCCGCGAACTCAAGAAAGAGACTCCTGGGAATTTCGATATTGGAATCCGGCATTCAGGCGACGGGGCTCCAGAATTCACACTATGTTGGTATTTATATCTCTGTGGATTCTGTTTGATAATTTAGAGGAGCTCTGACACAAATTCCATGCAAATGGTTGAAGACCAAGATAAATATTTGCATCAATTAAAAACAAGAAATAATGGCCAGAATATTTTAATTTATAGGAAAACTGCATTCAAACAATTTGCAGTTGATTATGGCCGTGCCGGAACGAGGAATAAGAAATAGATTGCATCTTAAACAATTTGAAGGGACTAAAAAGAAAACCTTCCCGGGTCTGATAACAATTATGTTCAGGCGAAAAAAAAAATGAAATATTGCTAAGAGATCAACAAAGAATTGATCTCGTGAGGCTATTTTTTCAGTCAAAGAAAATGGGTAAATCAAACGAGTTGATTAAGTAAGTTATACCACCGTAAGGTAAAAAGGAGGTGCTGACGTTTCGAGCGTTAGCCCTTCGTCGGAGCGAATGAAGGGCTAACGACGAAGGGCTAACGCTCGAAACGTCAGCACCTCCTTTTTACCTTACGGTGGTATAACTTACTTAATCAACTCGTTTGATTTACCCTTTTTCTTGTGTTTCAACTTCCCACCGACGCAGCACCAGTTTCTTTAGAAACTATCCCCACAATATTTTTTCAGTCAGTATGGCAGCTTGTAAAAGTAGTTAAAACGTAATTGCGGGTTGTTTTCTTGAATTAAATTCAATCGATATCGCCGTTTTGGTGTTGTCGATTATGTTTGTTTTTGAGTAAAGTTGTGTAGTTACAAATCGTGAGTAGCGTTGGCCAAAAGTCACAAAAATTTATTGGCGAGATGTGTTTAACCTTATTCCCCCCTAACTCGCGATCATTTCTTGCAGCACGGTCCAGTTCTTTGTCAGCATAAATTTCTATCCTTGGCTTTTTAACCACCTGGCTTTTTGTGTTTAGGAAAAAGGATTATTGATAAAGGCACTCTCAGGGATATGGGCTCCTACCCGGTTAAGACGAAACCTCTAGTGAAAAAGATGTTAGAGCAGCCAATCAGACGCTCGCTCACTCAGATTTGTAACTCCCTTCTCCATCCCATTATGAAGTCCATTTTTTTTTTAGCATCCGGGATCTTACTTTCTTTTTGAGGGAACAAGCTTTCCCGCCTTTAATTAGTTTTAAAAGTCTCGTGTATTGCATAAGGACACTTTTTTAATACTAGCTAGCATTTGTATGTCCCTTCACCTGGTCTAGTCGTGAAAGCACTCATTTTGTGCTAAAACGTTTTCACTTTTATAGTTTTTTGTCGTTGAAATGAGTTGACAGCTCTCCAACCGTTGAAACATCTACAATGGCACTTGGAGAAGCGAAAGATGAGACGTAGAGGTTCAATAGCATCTTTGTTTTCTGTTAGTCATGGTTCAAACAACGATGTCCAGGTTGGCGAAGACGAAAAGCTTTTAGAAGATAGCGAGGACGAACCGCAAGTTTCGCCTGATGATCCAAGTGTTCTTCCACCTTGCCTTATCGAGTCTGCAGAGACTTCAAGTTTTCGGAGTTACTCGTCAAGTTCAGATATCGAGGGCAGTGAATTCAGAGATCAGAATCGCAATAGGGAAATCCGAAATGAGGGCAGTAAACAGACTGTAACACGCACACTGAACTTTTCACATTCTCTTGGGAATTTTTTCTCCACGCGAAGTAGCAGAGAGACGAAAGCTTCCGAGAAATTTCAGCGAAGAAGGAGTTTAACTCTTCCACGAGTACTAAAACAGAGAAAGGTGTTATGTGAATCAAGGGAGGTGAGTCAAAACGAAGAAGCAAACTAAAGTTAATTAAGTTTTATACTTCCAGTTATTACAAGAACGCTATGGTAAACATTTCTATGCAACTTTGCAGTGAGCGATAGGACTTCCATTGTGTTCACTTATCAAAAGCTTAGAATGATTATTTTATGTTTATCAAGTCATTTCAAACACGAACCATCCTGCGAGTAGAGCCTTCTTATATTGTTTGTCCTCAGTGTCGTAACGAAAAAAAATATACAAAGATCTCCCTGCAGTATTATTCTTGTTTGGCCATATTTTTATTTTAATGTATGAGGTGCTATGAAAACTATGGAGTCACTTTTCATTGCAATATGCTTATTCCCTCTTAACTGACAGTTACATTCCACATAGCAGTGGCAGCAAGGGAGATCTGCTTATTTAGTAAAGTTTCAAAACAAACGTGTTTAACTTGGGAATTTTTCTACGTTTTGTGACGTGAATTCAAAATGAATTGAGATGTATTCGGGCCCAACGGTTATGTGATGGCCTTTTTCATTCCCTATGCTATTTTTGCTGCCATGCAGTAGATTAGTGAGTTTTTTAATGTTAAGTCAATTTACCTAATATGTTTATGTTCATTTGAAAAAACGCCATCAAAACACCGGCCTGTTTTTTTCCTCGACCCAGTTCTGACGGCGCAATGACCGCGCAGAACTGAGGCAGTCGCTGTTGAGGCTTCCTTCCTCTCTCAGCCGACCTCTCAGCCATGATGATGTGGAGGAGAGCTTCTATCGTAATAACCAAATGTTATATCTAAAGATTGGCAACTTAATTGTAGACTTCAGATAGAAAATGGTGACCTTTGAGGACCATTTTTGGGTGAGCTTATGTTCTGGGATCACTTGGTTTTTCGTCCTTCGGTCATACACTTGGATGTTTTGACATTCGGAATGGACTATACTATATCTTATATTTTTGTTTGCTTCTCGCTTCTCATAGGGGGAGAAAAATGCAGGATTTGACGTTCTGTACCATAACATGAAATATGGCAACAATGCAAGTTGCAAGCTCATGGAATTCATCCGTGAAAGGTAAGAATATTCCAAATACAGTGGAGAAATACTTTGCGTGAGCTGTGGTATTCGACAGCAGTGTTCTACCTAGGTTCTTGATGTTTTTCTTGTTATGACCAAACATTTACCTTCAATTTTAGGTCTACTGTCGAAGAGACGTATGCCAAAGCTCTTCTTAAGCTCAGCAAATCTGCAACTCCGGTTACACAGTTAGGGTAAGAACTTATCCCCTTTGCGTGAAGTATTATGTTAAAAGTTGTTTAATTTTTGTGGTCCGTAGTTGTTGTGTTCTCGAAAGGGACGCCCTTGTTATGGTTCCGTACCGTGAATTGTATTATTACGATTTATTTTCTCCCCTTACTCATAGCTCTGGTTACAGGAGTGTTAATTGAAGACTCAACTTTAAAATAGGCGGACTGTGCTAATTTAGGAAACAAAAACAAATCGAATTTTAAAGTTTTGCCAAACTAACCACAATTAAACACAGCGCCATTTGAGCGCTTTTTTGCCTTCGAGGAAAAAGTTTACTTGTGTGGGTCATTGTGTATAACTTCCTAATTCTTTTGAGGCTTTGTCGGGTTTAAATTTAAGTTAGATGAAAACAACTCAGGAAAGTGACTCCTGGAATTGCGTTGTTTTATGATAACTTTTAAAACCCACTAAATCTCGTTTGTAAAAAATACTCAGAACTTGGTTTATTCTGCGACCTCGCCGCTTTACTAATGGTGGTTGCTAGATTGATGATCACTTGTCGATATTCTTCCGTTTTGAGTTAGAGTAGTTTTGAAACCAGGAACCTTTATCGATTGGGCCTTTAGTTTGTTGGATTTGTGCGATGACAGTCGACAGTGAACACGTAATCGAGGTGCTTTGTGATTCGCGACAGCTCGATCGAGGCAGCCAGTCGCTTGAGGGGGTCATTAAAATCATTGCTTGACCTGACAATAAAAATTTCTGTCACAGATTCATATTTCATTTTAACGAACTTTCGTTTATAGAAGTAAATTTGTGGTTCTATGGTAGCTTGGCAATGACAGGAACGTTTGTTTTTATTTTTACAAAATCCTTGACGATTTAAAGCAAATATTTTTACCTGCTTGTTTATATTGTGCAAATTTCGATGTTACTTTCGAAGCCAAGTTCTCTCGTAGTTTAACCAGCTGTCTGGTTTTTTTTTATGTACCATTACAATGCCACAATTATGTTGTTTTATGACTGAGCTGGGGTTTACATTGTACTTCTCATCAGAGATGTTATGACTCCATCTGGCAGAAACTAGGTTATGCATGTTGTGGTTCAATTTTATCCTTGGTTTAAATTTTTTTTTTCTTTGTTTCAAAGTCATTATCATACGTTACCATACCAAAAAACAAAGGAAAATAAAATTTAAACCAAGCAAAAAATTGAACCACAACATACACATATGTGGTTATCACTTGCAGTGTGACCACAGTGTGGTTAAAATCTCAAACGCAAAAGCATAATGTCTAGCTGTAGAGGTATGTACTGAAATAGATTGACGTACCATTATGCTGAAAATATGTTTACAGTGGGCATTACCATGCACTTCAGAGTCAGTCAATCACATTTTACATGGAACTGCTCAAGTTAATTGGTAGACGTCAGTCATTGTGATTCAGCTGCATAATAATTCAAACCAGCTTCAGCTGCATAACTTTTCAAACCCTTGTATTGAAACCAAATTTTTTTTATTAAAATGGCATTAGAATGTGATTAGCATGATATGCTGAATCTGTAGAAAACAAAACCATTCTGTACCATTGTCACTTACACTGAAGCTCTGTGGTGTGCTTTTCCTTTGTGGACTATTTAAAACATAAAACACCTTTGGGGTTCCATATTTTGCTAGGATGTGGCTCATTAGGTGATTTTAAATACTGTCAGAGTATGCAATTCTAGATTAAACAATCACACTTTAAAGAAGAAAACAAGTTGTCTATGCCACTATTTTTAACTGTCAGCTACAAAGGCAACAAGAATAATCTTTTGGCAGATTGTTTACTAGGTTGTCTACTCTACAGAGTGCTTAGGCTTTCCACTGTTAGTTTTAAACATTTTCTGACATTTGTTATCGATAAGAGTACATACAGACTAGGGAGACAAGTATGATGAAGGCTTAACTGCCCCTGTGGAAACATTACCGTGTACACAAAAACTATCTTTTTCTCTTGCAGTACATTTGAGCCACTCTGGGGAGTCCTGCGAGTAGCCACCGAAAAGCTCGCAAATGCACATTGGCAAGTTGTCCAGAGATTCCAAGAACTTATAAAAGAGCTGAAAGAATATGGGGAGAAGCAGAAGGAAAAACACAAGCAGGTATCAGGATGTAGAGCCATGATAGTTTAGTTCTGATAGGCTGGATGTAATTATTTGTAAGTTAAAATGATTGTAGTACTGTAAATTATGCTAGAAAAACTATACTATTTGAATACTGTCAAATCATTTGCCAGGAACCACTCCACAGTATTTTATTGTGATATAATCTCTAGTGGGTAAAGTGCCTCTTATATTATTTTAGCCTACGGTACATGTACATGTATTTATTCAGCAGGCTCCAAAAACAACAGTACCATTTTATAGATTAAGTATCTACTTTTTTTCCAGTCTTCATACCTGTTTCATTTGTTACATTAAAACACTAGAGGTACTGTATTACATGTACATGTATGTAACCTCAAATTTGGAAACTTTTAGATAACTGCTCTAACTATTGTATTATTTGATATCATTTGATTGTATTATTTGATATATGTAATCATACAGGTTGGAAACTTTCATATTAAGCAAACTTTTCCTTGTACTCTGGATTAACAACAGAACCACAGTGTATCTGTGTGCACTTGTTGTCATTTTAACTGTACTATTTTCACTTTAACCTAAGGCTAAAGAGGATTTTAGCAGCACATTGGACATTGTTCAGATGATACAAACAATGACAGCAAACCTAGCAAAGGTAACTTGAAATTATGACAAGTGTAATTTTTCTTCTTAGAATTCAGTGATGGTCTCAAATCTCTAATACCAAAGGTTTGCAGTTTGTCAGAATTTGAAAACTTGTTTAAGTGTTATTTAAACCTTGGATCTGATTGAAACAAGGGGAAAGAAACATAACCATGCTCTCTACTTACGCACAACCGGTTTTGTTAGAAGTCATTTCATTTCTTTAAAATAAAACTGGTTTGAGAAGGGTTTACAAGTCAAGACGAAATTTCAATCATACCATATTGTAGATTGACTAGGACTTGAATCTTAATTACCCTGGATCTTAGTCAGCACTTTAATATTTTTTTTTTTCTCTAGTCAAAGGAAACTTATTATGCAAGATGCCAGGAACTTGACAAGTTTAAAAAGGATGGGTCCAGTGCCAAGGATATTGAGAAGGTGAATGAAAATGTAGAACATATAACTATATTACAGTAAGTGCAGCAGTTAAATTAAATGCTCTTACTCTGTAGTATATAAGTGAATAATTCTGAATACACTGTATATGTTGTAGGTTAAAATGAACTTCAGGTCAAAATGGTTCCAAGCAAGTTTGATTTGTTTTTTTTCCTTTGTTTCAGGTAATTGGAAGATTATGGAAAGTAATCTGAAACAAAGGAAAAAAAACATCAAGCTAGTTTGGAACCATTTTGACCTAAAATTCATTTTAACCTACAACATATATACAGATGTTTATTTTGGTGAGGCAGGTTGTACAAGACAGCTGCTGTATGTATTGATCACTCTGAAAAATGTTTCTTCTACTCTTTTATTAAAATTCTTCGATAATTGTTTCTACAGGCAGAAACTAAAACAAAGAAAGCAGGTAAGATACTGATTTTATTAGAAAATTCAAGGTGTAAATGAGACGGGCAAATTGGTCAGTGCCTTGTCGATGAGGGTAATAAATCCACTTATTGGTTCAGTTGTCTTCTAATCAAACTTTACATAAATCTACTCTTTGTCTATGAAGCTGTTGCAGTCACTCTTGTGCAAATTATACTGTCCATGTCTTTTTGTCAACATTTTAGTCTGTTATGTATCAAGCTTTTTACAATTTTTAATTTTATGGTAATTATTCATAGGTTTTCTTCACTTAATTTGATATTTAATATCAGTTTGTTGTGTACCTAGTACATTTAGTTTTTTCCTTAGAAGTGTTTTTGAAACAAATTGTCACCTGTTTCAGAGGATGACTACAGGAATCTTGTGGAGAAAAGGGAGATTATAAGAAATGATTTTCATGACAAAATGGTTGTTGCATCCAAGGTATCATATGAGCCTCTGTACATTAAGCTGTCTTTTGCTTTCATAACAGTGTAGACTCACAACAATCGTCAATTATTTATGTCCTATACAGCACAGAAATTAACATATTAAGACCAATACAAGGGATGGAACATTAATCTTATCTTATTGATGAACCATCTCTTTCTGAAGAATGTTTACATATGCAGGCCTTCTTGTATTACGCGATGGTGCGATTTCGCACAATCGACCTCAAATCGCATCCGATCGCACAATTCACGAAAATTCGCATAATTCAAAATGTAACGCACAACATTCATAAAATAAAGCATGAATCAACAAGTTTCTTTGGAATTTCTGCAAAAATACGCCATTTTTAAGATGATTTACCTTGGAAAAAGGCTAACAAGAATCTTTCACCTTCGATTTCATATTCATTCGAAGCTAAAGCGTTATTTTGAATGTCAAGGACCTGGTACAAGTCTCATTCTTAAAGAGTCGCCTATTGGTGTAACACAAACACGCCCCTTGTTTAGATTAGCCAATCTGAATGGCTGTAATTTCCGGCCGTTTACCTGCACGGCAGATTACCCCCATGGGTGATTTTTGCCAAAGGGAAAAAAAAGAATCGTCAGATTACACGCACTTGCAGAAAACTCGCACACAGAAATAAAAGAAAGTTGTGCAAAATGGTTGGATAACTCACAAAATTTGAAGCAATGGAGCGCTTTGAAAATTGCTCTGAGTCTTTCAGGCATTTTTTAGTTGAAATCGTATTTCTCGTAATTGAGTCGTGGAAACACTTATCGTAAATAATACATGTTTTTAAAACTTATTGAGTCAGTTAGCCTTCTATAATTATTAGAATCGAAGAAAACTATATTCATTGTTTTTGCTTAACAAAATACTTTTCAGCGTGCTATTAGCAAGTTTTCAGAACCACTGAAAACCATTGTAAAATTTGGTTCACAATTTCCTCAAGAAGCAATATCTTGGGATCTTCCGGGTCTTAGAAATCGCTCGAAATGGGATGCGTCGAGTATTCTGGTATTATTTCTATCCTTGCAGGAGCCCATTACCCTGATCCAGAGCTCCTGATCCTTGTCAGTGTTCTGTTTACATGCCTGCCGACAATTATATTTTTATCGCCTTGAACTAATTATGCGGCGCCATGAATTGAACAGATCACTAAGACACTTTTTTATCTCAGGTTCTACTTGGTCTAAAAAATCCCTTGAAATGGGAATATACTCCACAACGTAAGGCAGTACTAGCTAGGAATTTTTTTGCTGATGTGTTGAGTTTTCTTACATTTTTTTATCACAGACAATGTTAGGTTTGCACTGCACGTGTGCCAACAGACGTCAGCATCGTGTTTCAGTTTAGCTCAACCTCGTTCCCAGGGTCCTCTCCTACTCGGGGGCCAAGTAGGAGTGGACCCTGGGAACGAGGTTGAGTTAAGCTTTGTGTTTTGCAGAATAAAATTGTTTCATATAAAGCAGAAACGCACTCAAAATGTCTTAAGAGCAGCAAAAAAGTGTTTTTCTTATCCTGAAACCTTATAAAACAAGCTTAAAATTGCTCAGAAAAAAATCGCATAATCTTCATTATTTATCGCATAATTGGCCTCTGTAATCGCATAATCTGCCCTGCAAATTCGCATAATTTGCATTTTTTTATCGCACCCTATCAGAAGGCCTGCATATGAAGCAAACGTGATGTGCACTGTCAGAGATAGCTTTCAATACTCATATAATTTTTTAAAAAATATCATGTGAGTGTGGCATTTTTAGAACATAGCACAGGTTTCGTATTAGATTGACTCTCGACATATTTGTCATATGCTGCTGAATTACTTCTGTACCATTTAGTTAAAATCAGATCTGCAAAAAATCCAAACTTTTTTTTTACAGCAGTGTACAATAAAATCTGTTTAACTGTACTATGATACCTCAGTGTCTCTTAAAATTTGTTTAATAATATTGTACTATTCATTGATATCTCAGTGACTGTCAAAATAAGGCAAAGTTAGTACCTGCTGTGAAACTGTTTTGTCTGAAGCTGCTATTACTACCTTGCACCACATCTATTGTGAATACATGGTAGTGTTGTGGTTAGCATGCCGGACTTTCCAGCAGGAGGTCCAGAGTATGAGCCCTGGTGGTGGCACTGTTGTTTCCTTAGACAAGAAACATAACTCCAAACTGTCTCTCTGCACCCAGGTGCATAAATGGGTACCAGCGATATAATGCTTGGGTTAGCCCTGTGTTGGACTAGCATCCCATCCAGGGTGGAGTAATAATACTCTCAGGTGCTTCATGCTACAGAAACCAGGATAAGCTCCGGCTGTGTGGGACTTAAGGCCTGTGCGCACCTTTACTGTTACTGAACTTAATTTATTGTAAGTTGTTTCCTCTTCATGAACCTACTGATTTATGAATGACTAATGGCTGACTGCCAGTACTATTGTTTTCAATCCATGTACACATAGTAACTTCACTGTGGGGATAAAATTTGTATACTTCTGTTATTCTTGTATCAGAAATTCCAGGAGATTGATGAAGAACATTTAAAGAAAATTATTTCCTATCTTGAAGAATACATTAACTCACAGAGGTCTGGCCAAGCTCTTGTAGAGCAGGTTTGTTGTTAGATTTGATTTTGTCTTCATTTTGGCTTGGCAAGGGACTTCTACCTTGACCTTATTATTCTTAACTGACAAAAATGTCATCCCATATTTAAATGACTCCTGGGAAAAATGTGTAATTAGTGATTGGTACTGTTTGCAGTAATTATTATTGTAATATTATTACCTGCAGGATTTGAGTTTTTGTTTGATTACACCTGTGCCAGTTACAATGTACCTAAAGGGGGCTGTTAACTAGTTCTTGTTTGACTGATTTTATTCATTAAGGAGAAATCATTTACTTACGGCAATAAAGGAACAAATTTTAGAACAACTACACAAAACGTATAAAATGAAATGAAGTGAAAGAGCGAGGGAGAGAGTGACTTGAACATTACAGTGAGTATTTATATTTTTTGGACGTAATTTATGCTGAAATGACTTGTGAGAAAGTTACTATAAACAATTACAAATGATTGGCTATTGGAATGAGGTGGCAAAGGAAGAATGAAGATCTAATGAACTGGTGAAAAAATGACTGATGATTACAAGTTGGTGACATTAACATGCAACTGTGTAACAGGGGCTTTGTTGTAGTCCTAGATATTAAGATTTCTTGCTGGAATTGTGTGATACATATAATAAAGAGTGATATGACATAGTGTTACAGATAAATAAACCTATTCTAAGTCTGCCAGAAGAGACAAACATATACTTCTGCTATGTTCTCAACAATTTGTTTGAAACTGACGCTTGAAATTTGAGTAGTTTACAAACGGAGGGATTGCTTAACTTAAATATATGCTTAAACAAGCTATATCAACTTTAAAACTAAATAACTTCAGTCACTACTGAAACTACAACTCACAAGCTCCTTTGAAATATCCAATTGAGGGCAAAAGACCTTTGAATTCTCCTTTGGATGGCTTCGTCAAGCAACTTCATGGCAAACGCAATCTCCAGATAACTCCAGACTACATCCTAGTATATGTATGTAAGTGAACTCCTGGGTGAACGTCAGTCTACTAGTGAGTGAATGTCATAAAGCTGTGTGGTAACGTTCCTTATATACAGTTACAGAGAATTCTAGCACATTCAAAAGATTACAATAATAACTATTTACTTGTTCAGTATGGTTAATTAACCCTTTAACCCCCAAGGGGTCTCCATTTGACGAGTAAAATAATCTGGCATTAGACAGAGTAAAACCTGTAAAGTCACTCTTGCGAGTGAAAGGGTTAAGTCCCAGTAGTGACCGTTATCCAATTTCTCATTACAATATTCACTGTTCATCAAACATTCACGTTACGAGAATAATGAAAATGATCACCAAAAAAAGAGTTGTATTGATATTTAAACAAATTAAATTACCGGTAATTCTCCTCACTAGTACCATAACAAATATAATTAAGAGAAAGTTAGGAGAAAATGAATATTGATATTGGGGCTTAAAGGGTTAATTAAGTTGGTTACATCATGTTTTAGTGTGTTGTAGAACTCTCCAGAAGGAATGTTGCATGACACATCAAATATTTAAATATTAATAGATTCTAGAAAGTTCTCCTTGTAACAATAGTTTGATGCTACCCTGGTTGAAAATAATGAATGACACTTAAAATGTTACGATCACTGAAACAACATTTCAAAACTTCTGTCCAGTGTTCTCTTGAAGGTGACTAAGGTAGGCTGTGGAGCTCCTTTTATACGTGCAGTGAATGGCATTGATTAATTATGAGGTGTAGATAAATTTGGGTAATAACCCGCCATTGTTGCAGTTCAGTGGAGCATGGGTGCGACTTAAATTACTTTATAATATAGCTACGTTCTTACGCGCTCTCTGATTGGTCAAAAACCCATGTTTTATCAGAGTATAAAACATAGAAAAAGCGTGTTTTATTGTTTTTCGCCACATTACCTCTACTCGACAATTCTGTAAGAGACGGCGAAAAACATTTTCTTAGAATAAATTCATGATGGAGTTTTCTATTAAGCAGCAGAAAGTTTTGAAGCTGAGAATAATAAATCAAATCAAGAAGAAGAAGCGAAAACAGTCGAGAAGTTGACTGATCTGTGTGCTTTGTTGTTTGTACTCGCGGCATGTAAAAAACTATATCATAAAGCGAATAAAGAAGCCTAAGCCGTGTATTACACTGTGATTAAAACACTCCGGGCATTTAAGAACACTCGAGAAATGTAGAAAACAATCGCCTGCGGCTCGTGTTTTCTACATTTCACTCGTGTTCTCAAATGGCCGTCGTGTTTTATCACAGTGTAATACACGGCTTAGGCTTCTTTATTTGTTAAGTATTTACAGCGGTTGTTATTCTATTATTCTCTAGGTGTATGATGAGTTTATTGGACAGGTGAAAGCCCTCACAGTGGGTCATCTGTTAGATCAGTTTGTAAGAAGTAAGGGCACTGGCAAGGCTATTCCAGGTAATGAAAACAACTATATGTATTAGTGAATAGTTTATTGATTCTCTGGATCATGATTATGGAATAAAACAGTATCAGGAAATAAAAATTGATCGAACTATCTTCAAGTTGTATTGCTTCTTATTATAGTCAGTGCAGGGCATGAAATAACAACTGGTCTATGGGCATTATCCAGACTGATTGGGGAGTTGACAACCTTTTGTTTTGCTGGTCATGTTGACCGGTCACATTTGATTGTATTGAAATTGAAGTAAATTAAAATTTCTATGCTGTTCAGTTGTTTCAGTTGTTATTAATATGCAGCAAGTTGCTGTGTATTGCAGAAGGTTGATCTGAAATCCTGGGTGAAATGCAACCAGAAGAGTTGTTTACAATTTGCGGATTGAAACAGACAATGAGACATCAGTATTCACGCACTTGCAGTTACAAAAACATTTTCACTTTTATCACTTACTTTTCAAGTTTTGCATTTCTCCCTGCATATAAAGTAATTCCTCAGCCCAGAATAGATACAATAAAAGTATAATGCAAAGGAGCTATACTTTATAAAACCAATAATTATTCCACTCTTTGCAAGTTTATCTATGTGTTAATCTGTTGCATACTTAGTATAAATAAAAAAGGTTATACATTGATGAACATCAGTGAACCTTATAAATTTGACTGGCCAGAAATGACATGTGACCGAGCTTATGCCGGAGATGCTGCAGAAATTATTTTGAGCCCTGCAGTATGCTGTACGAAATATCTCTGCTGGCATGGTGAACATAGAATGATGACTTAATGGTATTTCAAATTTAGGAAAGGTGTGTTGTGATCTGTCAATGGTCTTTTTGTAGGTGTTATTACATTTGAAGAGTTTACAGGACAAGTAGAGAGTACCATATCAAGTGAAAATTCCCCCAGTCTTCACACTAAGCCAGCTTCAGGTTTGTGCATCTGGATGTCATAATGACTTCAATTTCTGTACGATTTAACTTGCTTAAGTTTTACTGATCGGCACATGCATCAATCGTGTTTTTTAAGTAACGTTCATTATCTTAAGCTGGTATACCATGAAACTACAGTATGTCTGATTGTTCACCTGGGGCCGGTTGTTCGAAGCAGGGTTAAGGTAACCCAGGGTTAGTGCGAAATTTAAATGCAGATTTGAGAGCCTAAAAAGCACATTTAGTATAATGCATGCTCTGGAAAAAAATAGAAAAAGGTTATCGGAGAAAATGCTTTTTAACAAGAGGAAAGGAAACCCGGGTTAAAATTTAACCCTGGTTTAGCGCTAATCAGCCTTCGAACAACCAGCCCCTGGTTGCAATGTGCACTTTTCTTTTAACTACTTTGTCACGAGTCTTCATGGTGTTGAGGACGATATCTCCGTAAGGGAAAATTGACCTTTTTTAAAGCCAGACACCTAGAGCTGGTTCTAACAGTGTTTGCTTTGAGAAAGTTAAACTCTTCACCAATAGAGGTACCTTGGAGGGTAGGTGCTTAAAAAGGTAGTAAATGAGGAGAGCCATAATCCCCTTGCAGCAAGGAGGTTTCCATCGCAACCCAGCCACGGCCCAACTCCGGCACCTGTCACACAACAGCGAGGAGACAGTGTGTGGAAATATACTTACCAGGAAGAGGAGTGAGGGCCAAACAACCAGCGAGCAAAGGCAAAGCAGCCAAATCAGGCAAAACATGGTTATGGCCCTGGAACTCCCCACATATGGACTGGCAGTAACTGCTGACCAGCATTGGCTTAATTTTAACTTTGCCTAAATTTCATTTAGCCATATTTAACCGTGTATGGAATACTTAACTGCACTGTATTGCATCTAAAAAAATTTTTGGATTCCAGTTTGGGCTAGTAACTTTCAAAGTTTGCTTGCCCAAGGCACTTCCCTGCTTGCCCAAATTTCCAAACTCATTAATTGTTCATGAACCCCAAAATGGAAGTCATACCAGACATGTAATAAACCCATCTAGAACCAGTTTTTTCAATTCGTCCAAGATCATGTTCGACTCCTTAAATGGTCGCCTGCATCTTGTCTAGCTCCAGGAAATCATTCTAAAGAGAAGCACAAGAAATTTACAGCATGCAGAATTAACAATAATTTGCCTTCCTGCTTCAGTGTTGACACAGGCCCATTGTCGAATTGGAAAAGACGGCAAGGGCATATTTTTCTATTTGGGTGAATGAAAGCTAGTTTCACTTGAGGGAAAATGTCTTCATTTGAAAGAAAAAGTACTTTAAGTCAACTTCCAGGAACACACTGATGGATGTTACCCTCAAAAACGTGGCTTCGTTTTCATGGTAGAAATTTGTGGCTTCTTTTCTCGTACAATTTTTTCAGCTTTGATATATGGATGTTGAGTTAAGTCTTGTACAGAGAAAGTGGAAAATGCTCACAGAAAATTGCCAAACGTTATAGTGTTTTTGTGCCCAGTGTGGCTATTTTTAATCCTGGAAAGAAATTGATTGGGCCAAATTTTGAAGACATGCTAGGCAACCACTTCTGTCAGAGCCATGAGCATGCGTCACACAATCAAGCTTCATCTTAACTCTTGATTACCCTTACATTTAACCTAACATTTACCCTTTCTTTTTGAAATCGTTATCAAAAATTTAGTTGTCAAATGCCTTTCCTGGGCACTTGCCTGTGGGGCAAGTAAGGAGAGAAAGTTACTTGTGTGTGTATGACAATATTTTACAGCATTTCCTCTCACTTTGAAAAGAAGAGAAAAGAAGGAAAAGAAAAAGAAGGTCAGAAAGGAAAAAGCCCAAAATGGTCCAGTGTAAGTTTTGTTTCTGTGATAATGACTTAACCGAGCAATTGCAACAATGCTGTAGTAATTAGAATCCTGGTTGTATTTTACAAAAGCTTACCTCTGGCTAAGTTTACACTGGGTTGGGCTGGGATGTTTTCTGGAACCAAAATTAATGATCCTGAACCATACTGAAAATCACACAAGGTATTCAATCAGGTTTATTTAATAAATACCGTATATGATAAATTATATCATACAGTGCAATATGTTGTCAACCCATTGCAAAAATACTGTTATTTTTTTAAATAATTGATCATGAACTTTAAAAGTTTAGTAACCTGACTTGTGTATTCTAATGTCCACAACTTACAACATGTTTCCGGTTGTAGTGACTCACCTTCCAGTGAAGGAGGAGATGTAAGTACAATTACATAAATTAAAGCAAACATTTGAGCAGTCACCCATAGAAACCCTTTAAACTTTGCTAGCCTAGAAGAGATTTTAGGAATACACTACTACTTATCCTCCAATCTTGCAGCAGAGCCAACTATAGCAAATGTTATTTTTTGCCCTTTGTGCAAGACAATTGTGCTCCTATTGCAGTCAACTCTGTAAGCTACATTGACTTTGCAGCTCTTTGGCCACCTCAATAAATAGAATTATTATTCATTCAAAATATTTCCCCGATTCTGATTGGCTAAAAGCACACGTTTAATTCACCATAACCAGTTACTGATGACCATATTTGGAAGAATTTTGACTTTAACGAGGAAGTGACGTCAAAAATGCAGCGTTTTCGCAGGTTAATGCACCGTTAACCGAGAAGACCTGGGGACGAGCTTGTGTTATTTTGTTGTTTTATTATATAGCTGGTGGGTGTGAAATTTGTGAAAATAAAGCTCATTTTCTCCTTTAAGTGTTTGAAAATATTTTGATAAATAATAAAGCAATTAATGAATTCGGCTTTTGTAGGATATGAAGAATTAAGCGATCTCGGAAGGGTGTTATCCACCTCGGCCTACGGCCTTGGTGGATAACACCTTCCTCGATCTGCTTAATTCTTCATATCCTACTCAGCCTCATTCATTAATTGCTAATTATGAATTCTCTTGGGTCTAGACATTGTGCAATTAATTTAATCTTTCACTCCCAAGTTTTGAGTAGCACACCATTATGCCTGTAATGAGTTCTTCTATGTCATACACTTGCTGACATACTTTTTTTCATTATTGGTTTGACTTTTCAGCACTCCTCTTCATTTGAAGTTGATGAGGAAGGCTATACAATACGGCATGATTCTCATTCTGAAAGTATCCTTTCTTGCAAGCTTAGAAGTAAATTTTTCATTTCCTGTATACTTCTCTGTACCATGTCAAGATTTATTGCTTTTGAGCTTTCAACTCAAGATGCCTGGATGGTGACCTACAGATTGTTCACTCATGAAGTCACATAAAATGAACTTCGAAAATATCTTGACCTCATACTTGGTTAACCCAAGCTACATAAATATTTTAGTATAAATACTCAGGTAATTATACAAAATTGCGCACTCTGATTGGTTCGCTATCTCATGTTCCAGGCTCAGTGATTATCAGTGAATATTCACCGATAATCACTTCACCTTCGGCGAATAATTGTTAAATAATGTTAAGTGTAAGTTGTTCAACAAGAGCCCTTAACATTGCTTAGATGCCAAGTCAGGAGGAAATAGTTCCTCTTCTGATTCAGACTCAGATGATGGTGAGTTTGTTTTAATTAAAAGATGAGGAAATTATTATGTACCAAGTTATCATACTCCTCAATAATTTCGTTGTATTATAGCATAGAGAACTCCAGATTCTGAAGTAAAGGGTAGAACCGATAGCGTCATTGTCATTGCATTAAGCATACAGTCAGGAAGACCATTTAACAAGCTCAATTCCACTCGGATTTTGCTTCATTTGAGACAGTGATATGACTTTCTTCAGCATTTCCCTAAAGAATTAATACATATACTTGAATTGTGTAATAGTAGTCAAAATCATACTACTTTATGTCTATTAATATTCTTCACTGCTTATTTTTCCATTTGAAGATGATGAGCCCTGTCGGCTTCAAGTTGTTATCAACCCAGTAGGAGTTGACAAGGCTCCACAAACAGCATCTGTTGATGAAATAAAGAAAATATCTGGAACTCTTAGTCTATCATCGCCATCTTCAGCAGTTAGTGCTTAATTTAATTTCCATTTGTAGATTTGTATTAGAATGCACTTTTTTGTATTTAAGTGTTATTTTTGTGAGTGGCTTCTATGGCTTCATAAAAGTTGCGCAAAACATGAAATGCTGTATTCTCTCATGTGTTAAGACAGCAAGACAATAATGTTTTTCCTCTCATTTCTTTGTTATTGTAGAGACGGAATCTGGCTTCTTCATCTGGTAAGTTGTTCTGGTATGATTTGCTATCGGTTCTGCTTGAAGTATACCACAAGGGTTAATGAGTAAAATCTTATATTTCCTCAGGTGAAGGATTTAGAAGCAGAGCTCGGTCAACTGGAAATTCAAACATCAAACTGTATGACATGATTTTTGTGGACCGAGTTTGCTTTTATGTGTTGATTTGTTTTGTTTTAATTTATTAATGTTTTGCATAAGGTATTTGTATACAAGTTTTCTTGCCAGTGACAGGTTCTGTGGAGTATTATGTAACAAATTCTCTTTAAATTTTATTGTACAGATCACGATCTAGTGATGATTTGTTGGATATTGACTTCAGTCAGACCAGTTTACCATCAAGTAGTGAATCGTCAACGTCTGGATTGCAGAGAAATTCTCACATGTTTTCCCAAAATGGACTCCCTCCTATATCAAGCACTGACACAGAACTTAGAACACAGAGTTCTGGTGATCTTCGTTCTTTACCATCAGTTATGCAGTCTTCTCCTAGCGTAGGTAAATTTAATGCTATCTACAGGTGTAACAGATGGTATTGACATATTAATGTACAGCTGTGCAATGGGTTGTGTGTTTGACCTCTATCTGGAAGTTGTCGGGTTTAAAACCAGGTGGTAACACTGTGTTTATGTTTTGGATTTTGTGAAAGAGTTTGCTCACAGCATTGTCACCTTTACAGAAATGAATGAGCAAGAACAGATATTGTGAACTGGGTGCAGTTGTTCTGTTGTAAATCATCTCTAATCTCAGCTAACCAGAAAGCTGTAGTAAATACCTATATCTGGATTACTGTATGTTTGCAGTAATGTGCTTTCAAATGACCCAGCCCCTGGAGGATATGAGCTAGTAAATACAGCTGTAAGTTTATTGAGATCTGTTACTGTCTTTGGGCTAGATTCCAGTGAAAGTACAGAAGGTGATAATGAAGTGGCACCAGTGCTACCTACCAAGAAGGGTAGCATGTCATTGTCATCACTGAGTGGAGATTTGTCTGATATTCCTCCCCCCTTACCTGTCAAGCAAGGAACATTCAGTGAAACTAAGGCAACATTTCCAGCTGACTTCTCTTTTGTTGGAGGTTTGTTTCATAAAGCAGTCACAGTATCTCAAGTGTCTCACCTTGTCAGTAAGGCTCTGTCCATCCCTTTCACTAACCGACTGCTTCCCCATTTTTACCTCATGGTACGTACATTATACCATGAGGTATAGTGATGGTTGGATTGGTCACTCCATTTCCGTTAGACAATTAATTTATGCATTAAATCTGCATTAAATGTGAATGAAACAGGTTTACCCCTGTCTCCCCTACTAGGTTGGTTTTGTCCACAAAGTTGTGCAATTGTTCTGTGTTCACATATGTGGGGGGAGGGGGTAAGACAAAGTGGCAGGACATGCTAACAAAATGGCCTGTAGGAACCATGTTTATCTTGACTGTAAACCATTTCCGCTATCAATGTGCTTTTTGAAACCCAAATTTGCTTTTTTCCACCAGCATCAGATACAGAGCCGACCTCCAGTGAAATGGGAATTATATTCACTGCTAGTGAAAAGTCCAAAGCAGCTCCTGCAGACAGTAGCAGCAATAGTAGCTCTGTGCCTTTTATCAAGCCACCGCCAACCTCGGAGATCCCTCGTTCAGCATCTGTTAGTAGTGCTTTACCCAGACCTAGACCACAGGTAGAAAAAAAAACTGACAAAATGTTGTTTACATGTATATTAATTATTAATAGCCTCAAACTTTTGTTAAGAGTTTTGCTTATAGATAACCTGGTTAAAAGAGGGCTCTCATTGTTATCACATAGTAGAATAGTGCAGTTGGTTTAATGACGGGTGGCAATGGAACTAGATATCTGTTTTTTTGAAGTACATGCAATTTGGCTTTGATTTATGTACATTTAACAATTAGACCCATGGTCCTTGAGGGAAAAGGGGTCTAATTGTTTTAGTATCACCCAACTAGTCGGCCAAAAAAAAGGCAATAATAAAGTTAGCAAATGTCAGTTGAAGAAATATTTATTTGGGAATAAAACGAAAGGAAGTGTTACAAATTTTGCTACTCAATAGTCCTCAAGTAGCAAAATTTAATAGAGTGCACTATTACTAATAGTCCTCTAGTAGCATAGCCAATCAGATTGTGGCATTTTCATTAGCCCACTAGTTGGGTGATACTAACAGCCTTTACACTAGTCCTCTGATTATTCACCCTTATGCTATATTATATATTCCGAGATTCCGAGTACTGATATCCTTAGTGTTGAAGAAGCCTGAATGGGTGAAATGTCCTCCTCAATTAAAGACCTCCTATGAGAAAAGTTTGCATCTCCTTCTGTTTATTCGACCTATTATTATTGAAAGTAGAAGCGTTTTGCATCCACTGAATCCTTTTCTCCAAGGCATCACTGTTGGCAAACCAACATTGTTCACACACACACACACTCACACACACACACACACACACACACACACACACACACACACACACACACACACACACACATATTATATATACACCGGTATATATACGGACATATATATAATATATTATTCAGAAGTTTCGTTCTCACATTGACTGAAGTAAATGACCTAGTTGATTAGAAATGTGTATCTCAGCTTACTTGTTCACCATTTTTTTTTAGCAGCGTAATTCTGCAACAGCCTTGTTTGTTCCTGGCCAAACTACCAAACCTGCTTCAACAACATCATATTCAGCTGAACTGTTTAGCTGTCTCGCAGACTTCACACCAACTACTACAACTGCTGTCAATGCACAAAATGCTAAAAGCAATGCACTATCAAGTGAAAGCGGAACTGTTACAACAAGCTCTACATCATTAGACATGGTAACCTCTGGTACCAACAGTGCTGTGAGTAAAGCACCAGTTGTAAATTACTTGGGGTCAACAACTGGAATGCAGACCCTTAACAGAGCTACAACCACTTCAGCGCTGGAAGGAACTCAAGAAAATGTGCCCTCAATGGTGAGATCTAAGACTGTTGGAGGGATGCCCACCATGTCGAGTGTGGTGTTTGCCAAAGGAGCAGCTGGAACTGTCTCTGGCAGAAAGGATGATACCATTCCAATTGCAGTGGCATTTATTGAGTCTGTCAATGCACTTTTTAGAGGAAGTGATCAGAACAAGTGCGTGTAATTGTAATCCCCAACTGCAAAGTAATGATCAAAATTAAATTTGTTATTTAGATTCATTATTTCTTCTTCTGAATGATTTTGAGAAAACCTAATGTCCCAAGCATAGTGTGGTTTAAAGTGAGACCACCGAATGTCAGCCCTTGGCTTAAAAACAAAAACAATTTTTTTTATTTTTTTATTAATACAATACTTACAACACTACTTACATACTTACTTACCCTTACAGTTACTTACAATAACTTACAATATTACATATTTTACAGTCATTGACAATGCATATTCCAGAATTATAATAAGTTTTGTAAAAGAAAGTTTTACCATTATTATTCCAAATTATAGAAAGCCAGTATTTCTCTTCAAAGAAGAGATCTCGGAATTCTGACCACCAAAGCAAAAGTTCCCTATAGAAAAGTGGAGATTGTTGGAAGGTCCTTTATCACGTAATTGCACTCAGTTATTAAGAGATCTCCAAATTGTTTCAAGAGATGTAAATATAGCTTGCATGTGCTGTCATTATTATTAAATATTCTTTTCAACCAAGCCAGTCTTAAGCCCTTAATCATACTTTCAGGATCTATCATTTTCATACCACCTTCAAGAGTGTTTATGTCTGAATGCCTTGTCACCTCATCTTTCCCTTCCCATAAGAAAGTAAAAATTATGTGGTTTACTTGTTTTATAATGTTTGATGGAGTTGGTAGTAATGAGGACACATAGGCTAATTTCGGGATTGCTAGCTTCTTCAGATTATCAAGTTTGTCTTGGAATTTTTTTTTCATAAAGTAGTGATTGGTCATAGGTAAAAATACCCCTAGAGCTTTGATGGGTTCGCTTGGCCAATTTATGCCAAGTGGTTTTTCATCATTGCTCTTTTGAGACCTAATCCACATACCTTCTGTTTTTGACATGTTTATTTTAAGTCCACATAAATTTTTAAAAACAATCTATTTGTTGAAATACATGAAGAGCATTTGCCGAACAAACGCTCTATTAAAAACAAAAAACAAGAAATGGAAAACTTGGCTTTGCAGTTCACTAGATATGGAACTGTACTCCAAGTAGTGAAAACATCACAGGTAGCTTAGTGAAACAATAAGCTATTGTGAGCCCATCTCTATTAAAGCAGAGGTTATGGCCTCAACACATATTTGTATACACTGTATGTGATGTAGAGCTAGGTGTTCAATTGCTTCACAAGTTGATATATGGCTCTGCATTTTGTTACGTTACAGATGTATGGTAAAGGTGACTGGTGACATCACAGTGTCTTTCCCTGCCAGTGTTCTGCCCCTTATATTTGATGTAGAAAGAGTTCCCATGCTCAGTTTCCTTGTGCGAGGCACATCTTCACTAGAGCAATTATTGCCAAACAAAGCCCTTATCATTAGGTATGTAGTTGGTTTGAAGTTGTTGTTATTGGTGATGATAGTATGAGATTTGCTGGATCAAACTAGATGACAGTTTACCTCAGTTAATATAGAAAGACTGATATGTTGCTGTGGCACACATAAATTAATTTTGACTTTAAACAAGTTTCTTTGTCATTTAGTGAAGGGCAGTTGAGTGGTGGCGATGGTGTCAGTTACAAGTTCAATATGGCTTCTCTCGCTGACCATTTGAAGAAACAATCTGAGCAAGGACCCAGTAGCTTCTACAATATTGATATCATCAAATATGAGGTATGAACATATGCTATGCATTTTATTCAATTTAGTAACTTTATCATTCAGAAAACCTAACGGTTCATTTAGCTCCCCAGCTTGCATTCATTCTAAACCGCATATGTAATATCTTTGACTGCCTGAACAAGAGTGTAAAAATCCAGTGTCAGTACATTTGTATGAACTAAATAAAACATTATTATTACTATTATTATTAAGTCAAGTCCTTGTATCTGTAAATATGTTTACCATAAACCTTGGATCTCAGTTGTCTGTATATAACTTTTGATGCTGTTATTCCAACCCACTGACTCAGCCTGTTGAACAGTTTTCAACATATGAACGTAGTAGTTAAAGCAGGGCTTTGCTTATAGAAGATTATAGGTATTCAGAAAGCCCTCCATTACTACAAACATTGTTTTGGTGTACCTACATGTAAAGGGATATCTACCATTATTTTTTTCTGAAGCATCTCAGTCGGCCGGAATCCCAAATCCTCGAATCTGATTGGCTAATCGCGCGCTCGTAACCGGTCCAGCTTTTTACGATACGGACCACGGTCCGGATTTTTATCCGCGCTATTCGCGGCAAATTGAAAAAAAAAGCTAACAAACAGAAAAAATAAATAAGTTATTTACCGGTCTAGGTCGGTCCGTATGGGAAAAAACTGTGCCCTTGGTCTTGAGTACGGCCCTCGGCCTTTGGCCTCAGGCCGTACTCAAGACCTCGGGCACAGTTTTTTCCCATACGGACCTCCCGCCCGGTAAATAACATATAAGTATTGTAATGTCACTCAGATAGAAAATATAGGGACCAGAGGCCTCTATGGGGGCCCTAATTAAAGAGTACAGCAAAGAGTGCATCACACTTAAATGGGCTAGCAGAGTTAACACAAGAAATTGGGTAAATCATTGCTAACACTTGAAATGTCAGCACTTCCCTTTTACCAGTATGGTGGTATAACTTACTTAATCAATTCGTTTTATCTACCCAATTTCTTGTGTTTCAATTCCCCATCGATGCAGCACCAGTTTCTTTAGAAACTATCCCCACAATATTTAGCAGAGTTAACAGTTTGGTTGTCTGTTCAATAATTTTTTTAGGTAAAGACAAGTGGCTTCCTCACCACTCCTCTGCAGTTGTGCAGTTACTGGAAGTGTGAAGAGGATTCAACTGACTTGAGACTTGATTATCGTTATAATCCATCCTGTATGTCAGCACCGTGTTCTATTGCTAACCTGTCAGTGTTGGTCCCAGTAACTGGTGGGGTCAGTATCATGCAGTCTAAGCCCTCAGCAACTTGGTGAGCATACTGCAATGAAGTGTTAACGTGTAACTTCTTTTTACATTAGCAATACAGTAATTCCAAGAAAGCAAGGTACATCCCAGTTTCTTTAATGGGGTTCCCATCAGTGAAGTTTGTACCATTTTAAACTGAAGTATTAAGATAATATATCATTAAGTTATTTTTCCCATTAAAGTGGAGGTCATTTCAGTTTTTTTGTACTTAAGCAGTTATAACTATTATTTTCAGGTCGGCAGAACACCAAAGAGCCTTGTGGAAGCTTCAAGAAATTTCAAACACATCAGAAACTCAGGGTAATAATAATAATAATAATAATAATAATAATAATAATAATAATAATAATAATAATAATAGAGGCGAGAAATGAAACATCTCTGGAAGTGTCGAGAAGTCCAAATACTGCCAATTGTCATTGGAGCCCTTGGCACAGCACCAACAGGCCTTATAAGAGGGCTCAACGCTCTAGATCGTATGCCCTCGTTTGACATGCTGCAGAAGACTTGCCTCCTCAGTACAGCAAGAATCATACAAAAAGTGCTAGATACCTAGAGGGATAAAGCTAATGTGGAACAGATGAAATCACCCTCTGGATCTCGACTTTCCACTCAGTTGTGGATGTCTTAGATCATGGGAAGTGATGCCTGAAATGTGCACTGTGTTATAATAATAATAATAATAATAATAATAATAATAATAATAATGATAATAATAATTAACAACTATTCACCTCAGTGTCAGTGGCTAGTGGTGGATATTTACCGAGCCGCGAAGCGGCAAGGTAAAGGGCTTGGAAAGGGCTTTGAAAAGGGCTTGGAAAGTGGAGGACTTCTCAAATGACAATCCAACGCAGCGCCGATCGCTGTTAGGGATTTTTTGTTGTAATTACTGCCGTACGTCTCGTTTTCTCGCTGAGAGAAAAAAATTTGTTTAGTTCTAGTGGCATCATTTCATCAAATGGAGTTGCAAACCCTTTCTGTATTTGAAACCATTCTGTAAAAAATATAATTCAACTTTGGTTCTCAAGTGAACAAGCGACATCAAATTTGGTTATGCAAGATTAATTTGCATTTGTAAACAAAACCTTTCTCGTTGCTTTTTATCGCTAAACTCCAGGTTAAAAACATAAGCCATTACCTCTGAACACGGCCAAGCCAAATTTAGTCGCTTTCTTGGAGTTTTCAGGGACTGCTTCGTTGTTAATTTGGATGATTTCTTCGCTTGTCGTGGATACAAACCGGGCCGCCATATTCGCACAGGATATTCGGAGTTTGACTAGCCAATCAGAGCGCACCTTCAATGCTATCCACTGTTTTAGTATATACTAATAATTTAATATTACACTGCTACTTTGTACTCTAAGGTTTTTCATGTTTTCAAATGCTCTTCACGTTATCTTTTATTGAGAGGCCCATCTTCAATAATAACTGTAAATTTGTCTTGGCAGGTTCTCTGAGGGCAAAATTTGATTTAACACAGGGTCCAGGCACTCCTTCACGGATTGCAGTTCAATTCACTTGTAATGGCGCCACAGTTTCAAAACTTAATTTTGAATTAAAAACACAAGAATACAAACTTTCTCTTGTGAAGAAGAGATTTGCAACTGGTAAGACCAAATTATTTCTCTTTGCTTTTTTTTATAGTCTTGTTTATTATTTCTATATAATAATAATAATGTTCAATTATTATTATTGTTATTATTATTATTATTATTATTAGTAGTATTATTATTATTATTATTATTATTGAGCACTTACTGTTATTGTTGTACTTGTTTTTGTTATTGTACAGGTATTATTATTATTCTTACCTAACTGTGCAGGCTTTTTGTGATTAGGTCTTATAATTATTCTTCCGATTTGTTAAGAGCAGAGGGAGACCTATTGTAGCCATACTAAAACAAAGGAAATGCAATATTTCAGTGCTATATTCTTTTAGCTTATTATCAATGATATTTATTCCTTTATTGTATCACATACTTTTCTCTTAAAATGTAATTTTATTTTGCAACTTCTGTTGCACTTACACTCCCATGTACTTTGTTCCTGTGTTTTTTTTTTGTTGATGTTGTTGTTGTTATTTGTTCTGTTAGTTGTTTTATGTCACTGTATTGTCTTAAATCAATAAATATTTTGGAGAACAAAATTCACTCGTTTAATTTCCTCCCTAAGAAGTCCATTTATATATGAATCTTCCTCTGATTATTTTATTGAATCGTTAAATTCTGTGGTTTTTTAAAACCATGTTGTTTGTTTCAGGTAAATACACTGCCGAGAGCTAGTGTGAGTTAACAATAATATTGGAATGATGTCAAAAGAAATCAGAGAAAGGAGATGAACCTTGCAAGTGCAGTGGACAGAAATGAAATTATAGAAATGAAATAATACAGAAAGAAGTTGATTGATAGGTGGGAAAGAAGCTTTTAAAGATAGGTTTCTTTGCTGTGAAGAGCTTCCTTACGTGTAAAGATTATATGTATATCTGAAATTAATTTTGTACTAGTTTTGCAAGTGCAAAGTTGTAATTTGTTCACCAATGTGCAGGAATGAAGAAAATGCAATGCAAACATACTCTCAATCACTTTCATATTTTTAACACAGTTATTGCCAGCATTATTGTTTACCTAGTTTTTTTTGGGTGGTATATTAGTGACAGCTAACCCTTTAAGCCACGAGGGGTCTCCCTGTGACGATTAAAATCGTCTGGCGTTAGCCAGAGTAAAATCTGTAAAAGACACTATTGGGGCTTAAAGGGTCAATAGACATGTTTGTCATGACTCAGTATCAACAAAACCATTGGTAATAGGTTTATTACTATTATTATTATTATTATTATTATTATTATTATTATTATTATCAATATTATTTCTAACTCTTGACAAGTGGTGTACATGTGGAGTAGTCAACATTTTAAAACACTTTTATTAGTTAACTTACAGCTAGCTGACCAACACTTAAGACGTTAATGACTGTTGATGATGATCTATCTTAAACTTTGGTTTTATGCTAACAAGGATTGGTATAGTTTCATTCCTAAATACTCTTTGAAATAGTGGATGAAATTTTTTTTAGTAATGCATAAATAGTAAATATTAATATTGATATTGTGACTTCATGTCAGTGAAACTATAGCACATTTATAGATTGTCTGGTTGTGTTCATGTCATGGAGGAATGTCTTGTTATTATTCCCTAAGTATACACAACACAACTTAGTTTTATGGATCAAAAGACCCTGATCTTCCAATAAAGAATAAATCAAAATATTTTCTTGATTTGTTATATGTCTGAAACAAGTTGGAAATGCACTTGAAATCAATCTACTTTTTTCACAATAATAAAAGTAATATCTGGACAAATTGCATAATGCAGGGGGTATCATTATAGTGGTAGACATTGTTTGTACTTTAAGTGTGAGGTATTGTTAATTGTATGTTCTCAGGTCTGTGTTGTTTGTGCAACTGTTTACCAATTTACCTGCATGGATGCTATAACATAGTACACCTCAGGGATAATTAATACATGTACCACTTATTTCCATTGGACACCAGTAATATCGTTTTTTTTATTTTAGCTATCAGTTAATGTGTTGTTATGCACTGATTTTTCGTAAGCTGGTCTACGCAATCAACTTTTGTTGACCGTGTAAAGCAACATCTCAACTTTTTATTGTTTTGGTAAGATCCTGCACATTTTCTAATAGATGCGATTAATGGATGTTTTGCTTAATTGCTTTACAAGTGAAAATAACTTTTTTGTAAGCTGTTATGTTAATTAAAAAATAATTCACACCATCAGGAAAATGGCTGCCTTTTTTAGCATTTTTAATACAATCCTTCATAACCCTTGTGTTAAATATTCTTTGACTCGGCTGTTTCTTTATTGAGGTGACCCATTTCAGTACTCAACACAGTATCCAGAAAATATTACTTTGCAGATCAGTAATTCTCTGACAGTTGCTAGGATTCTTCAGTGGTTTGGAAATCAGGAAAAAAGAGGGCAGAAAGGGGATAAATAATATTTTTGACAAATGTTCTTGGACACCCTAAATAAAAGTAATTGGGGATGCCTAAAGAATGGGGGTCTCCAAAGGGACCCATTTTTCTTTCCTCAGCACACTTGCAAGTTAAGTATTAATTCTTTGTTTATGGTATTTTTTTTCTTTATGACAGAATATCACCCTTAAGGAATTGAATATGACCAAAATACATAGAATATTAGGACAAATGATAAAGTAACACACCACCTTTTATTTTTTGTCAAATTGTGAAGCAGTTTTTCTAATTTCCATGGACAATGTTATTGAAACTGAATCTAAAAGTAACTGTCAACTACTTGCGTTACTAGGCAAATTATTGTGGAAAATTGACGTTCAGGAATGGGTTTATTTGTCTATAAATACTCTTTATACACTATTTAATTTTCTTGGAAATTTGCAAGCTATACATAATACAAACTGTTTTCTTAAGTTTTAAACATTATCTCCTATACTACAAATGTTTGAACATTCTCTTGGCAAATGTCTCATAAAAAGTGAACTCGCTGCCCTTTGTTCTACCGAGTGATTGTAATAGTAATTAAAGTTATTTGCATAAAATGCACGAGGTTCCAACCGTTACAAACCCAACCAAATTTCTCCTCAAGAAAGGAAAATGAAAGAATACATAACGCAGGGAAAACTAAACGCCAAACACTAAAGGAAATACTATATCAGTGCAAATATCCCTTCATTAAAAACAATCGAATTCAAATGGAGGCATTTAAATTTTGCGCGCCAAAACCTTGTTTATTTCAAAGGATGAAATCGGTCGCATGCAGTCAAAATTTGTTACAGTTCAGCTGAGTATCAGCAAGTTCAACTAGAGCCAGCGCTCCGTACCATCTTTCTTTTGCTTCAGCCATACGCTTTTTTGCTTCTAGTCTTGATCTCTTACGCTCCATAACTTGAGACCTTGCAATTTCTCTTTCCAGCTTCCGCTTCAATGCTTTCTGTTCGACATTTGTTGGATTTCGCTCATCTCTTTCTTGTTCATACGCTGTCAACCACGCAAGCACGGCTGCTTTGTACTCGTTTGGTTCAGAGTTTTCGTTTTTGAGAATCTCTTTCAGTGGAATATCGGTGTTGACGCGTTTGAGACTTGCATACGGGTGCATGCTGCAATGGCGATTAGCATGTGTAAAGCGAGTGCTGCATCCCTCCGCCGAACAGGCAAATGGCTTTTCCCCTGTATGAAGACGCTGATGGGTTTTCAGCTGACCACTCTGTACAAAACCTCTACCGCAGTTCGGGAAATCACAAACGTACGGCCTTTCTCCGCTGTGTGTTCTCTTGTGGGCTTGCAGGGACTTCTCGCGCGGGAAAACTCGATTGCAGACATCACATCTAATAGGCGAGAAGGAATGTTGACCTTCTTTAATTAAAATGTTCACTACATCGGCCCTTGGTCTTCCTCTTGGTGGATTTACTTTTGGTGATTTTGGAGAGAAATCCATGGGAAGCTTTTCCGTTGGGCTTGTTGGTGTTTGTGGTGGAGATGGCGGTGTAAACTTGCCTGTCGGTGTCGTTGGAGTTGACCACATTATGACAGAACTTCTCGGGTTCTGAAGTGAATTGCATGGATCTGAAATTTCACCTAGCTTGGGTACAGGCCGAATCATCTGTTTTTCCATCGGAAAGAAGGTGTGCTGTGGATGTGGGAAGAAGATACCGCTCTTTTTCAGAGAGATAGTCAGGAAGTCCGCCATTTTTAAACTGCGTTCAATGGACTGCGGCGGTTTAAACGTATCAAATGAATTTCCCGCCTTTCGGTAATGTATTTCACTACGTCACTACCATCAACATGACTAGCAAATTGCCCGCCAAATTTCTTAATCGGTCACTTCCTTAAGTCTCGTGTTGATTTCACTGCAAGGATCTTCAAACCGTTCATTACATTCTCTGTGAAATGCTTCAAAGGTTAAAATCTTATTTTAACTTCCCTTAAAACTGTAAACGAGTTTATTCTTGTCCAAGGCATTTGTGACGTATGTTATTTACATTATCCCAATCTGAATAAAACCCTTTGAGTCACTGAATATTTACATTGTTTGAAAACACAAATGCATACACGTGGCATAATTTCTTTAAACAAAGGGAAAACAAGAAGTTTTGACAGAGGAGGATTAAAAGCTAATACATTCAAAAGAACTTCGTTGAATTCATCAGTAAAGAACAGGACGGGCCAGTCTGTTGTATGTTTCAACGCGTCTCTGACTTCATGTCCCTGATACTTTGTTCTTGCGATCGCTTTATTGACGCGGCTCCGCTTTCGGAAAATTTAAAAGTGGCAAATACTGTTCTTGCATAAAAACAAAAGTATTAATAGCGTTAACGGCGCGTGAAAAGAAATCAACCATGCCTTTAGCCTAGGAAAGAAAACGAATTTGGTATTTCTCCGCTTAATACGAATAAGAAAACAACCATAATTTTGGAAGTTCAGATATAAATTATATTAGTTACTAGAGAAACAACAACAAAAATAATTACCAGGTTTTAAAATTTACAGGATTGCAAGAAATGATCTGCAAAATTACGCAACATGGCCTGGAGGCAGGCTTCGGTTTGGGTTTAAGACATTTAAATGGTTTTAAACCTGGGACCAAAAATATACATTTGTCCACTGAAGATATCATAAATGCCATGAAATCTTTCTTCTTCCAGATACATGAATGTGAATGAAATGTAACATAACCAGTTGAACTCTTTCGTACTAAAAGGTCTAAAAGGGAAAATAACCTTGCCTTTAATATGGTAATTTATCACTAACATAATTTTCACAGCTGCTTAAGTTGTGTGCATAACTGGGATGATCAATTAATGTCATTACATATTAATCCGCAGTTCAAATATATGGTCTTTCATATATTCATTTGCATTATCACTTACAGGAGGGTAATCCCTATAGTACTGCATGTAGATTTAGCACATATCCAACTGTGCTTTCTTTCACTTTATTTCTTACAATAAATTTACGAGGTAAAAGTGTAGTTTAATAAACGAGCAGGAGTGGTTTATCAGATATAAAACATGAGGCCTAGCTGAGTGTTTTATACTGATAAAGCACGAAAAGCGAGTTTATTGAACAGCTTCAAAAACTTTTTATGTAGACCTATTCATTACAGACCTATTCATTCATTATCAGAGAACAAGGTTTAACTTTCATGCACTTGGGAGGCAAAGTAATATAACACAAGAGGAGGATTAATATTGTTAAGAATTCTTCACCTCTCCTTGTAAGGGGGTGGTGACTGAATATATTTATGTGAGGGGGGGTTAGGGTGCCATTAAAAAAGCCATGAAGACAATCCTAGATACTCAACCATGTCTGTACATATTAAAGAGCTAACTGAAGATAATACCTTTTAAAATCCGATGTAAAAATTTTTAAGCATGAACTCTTCAGGAGTATGTCATCAGACAGGATGACTAACACTTGAAATTCAGTACTTGAATACCTGGGTACTTAGATACATGCAGTATCTATTCTGCATATAAAACACTAAAAAAAGAGGGATGGAAAAATGTCCATATCAATGATGGCAGGCAAATGTTCTTATCTATGGAACTATTTGTAAACACTAAAATAGCTTATTATTGCTCTTGTGACCAACAGATAATACTGTAGATGTAACAATACAGTTTTATCCAAGACCAGGCATAAGATAAGCAAGATTATCCAACACTTCAATCTGAAAAAAATAAAACATTATTAGTGGTAAGAAAATAAACAATGTCAAATAATAAACTTTTCAGTAAATATTAAATGAGAAAAACGTCCTTCAGGAAAGATAAACACCATATTCAAGGTACCTAGAGCAAAAGCAGTGAGCAAACATTTTGATGTAAGTTGATGACAAACAGTATAACACCTGAGTTCTTCTGGAACAGCCATCCATTTCTGGTACTTGGGATGTTAAAAAGAGTAAGGGTGAAATAGCACATAGTGCAGAGTCTAACAGCACTGACAAACTGCCATGAACTTCACCAGGGTCCTGCAAGGTTAGTTAAAAAATGAAGTTCAATAAACAGTCAAATTTCCAAACTATTAAACAAAAAAAAAAAACACATGAAGAATTAATATTTGAAGAAAACCCAGCAGTTTATAGAAACATTCTTGTTTTCAGCAAAGGTGCAGTTATAAAACTTGAAAATGTTTGTGATTGTACTTGGTTTCTTTAATTCAATTGTCATAAAATACATGTATGTGGATAAAAAAGGCAAGGCAATGTTTCCGGCTTGGAGAATTCAGCTGTTTAACCTTTTGAGCCCCGAGCGGTCTCCCTGTGACACATAAAATCGTCTGGCATTAGCCAGAGTAAAATCTGTAAAGACACTATGGGGGCTTAAAGGGTTAACAGAGGTTTTACAGTGGACAATGTACTGTTTCCTTACACTAATAAATAGAAAATAATTGCTCATAATTTTACAAACCTGTACTTTAAGGCAAGTTCCAATGGTACTGAGAGATTCTCCCAGTAAGGAAAGATGTGCTGCAATATCCACAGGTTCCCCTTTCTCTTCTCTGGATATACAAGCTGCTTTTGGGCTCACTATGCCAAGGTTTTTCTTTACTTGTTCTGCTTTTTCTTTCCACTCCTGTTAAAAGAAAATAATATTGTTTGCATGTACAAGATGGTAAAGTAAGTAACAACCAAACAACTACAGTATAGTAATTGATACTGGGATGGGGCACTCTGTATTTTATTTTGTTAGCTGCCCTTTTAGTTTTCAGAGAAATAATTCATGCAGAATGTACAGTCTGTCTTCTCAGTCTATAAAGAAATAATAATATTCAAGTAGGAATCAAGTATCTTGCTCTGTTAACTTGATTGATTTCTTCTGTTTAGTTGCTTTCAGTTGGAAGAAAGGAATAGACTAAAGGTCAGCTTCATTTTCTGCATGCCTTATTTCTTAAAAAAATTGTTTCTCTAAGCTAAAATTATTTTGAATTTATATTTGACAATGTAAAACAGAAAAACAGACCTCTTTTTCCTCATCACCGAGATTGTTCCATGCCATTCCAACTTTCTTGCTAATCTCTGGAAACTCTAAATAATAAATTTATGGTAAATACAATCGATATAAATTATATTTTGTAGTTCAATTTTATCCTTGGTTTAAATTTTATTTTCCTTTGTTTCAAACTCATTATCATACATTACCATACCAGAAAACAAAGGAAAATAAAATTTGAACCAAGGAAAAAATTGAACTACAACAGATACAATTTGAACCATAATGACCTTCCAAAGGCAAGTTGTAGAAGACAACTACTAACCATTCACTAAAAATACTTGCCTAGTCCTGGGTTCTCCTCTACTACCTTCTTCCTGTAGTTCTTGCAGAAAAGCAAATATGACGTGACTGTTTTGTACACTGTTGGTTTCTACATGGAAAAAAGGTATCAGTATTACTTAAACTTTTAATATGAACATGTTGAGGTTCACTTTGAATTTTCCTTTGTTTTTGTATAATGAATAAGGTAGACTGCAGCTTATTAGACTGATAATTTGTTGATAAGAGGAATTATTTACTTTTTTGCTTTCACACTGTACCTCAGGTGTTTTCTTTACTTTACTTGTTGTTGAGCCAGCTTTCTTTGTTACAGGTATTCCATCTGTCTTTTTCCTATGACTATCTGCTTCAACTGCTGGTGCCAGTTTAGCTGTTGGTGATTTTGGTTTTAATGTTTTTTCACTCATTTCAGACTTTTTCTTGTGAAGCTTGTTCTTTTTAATGACAAGTTTAACATGTTCATTCTCAGACTGTGGTGATGTCAACAACACCTCTTCCTCGTGGGATCCTGCATGTTTTGACTTCTTGTCACCTTCCTTGCTGAGTTTGGGTGATTTCCCTTTACTAGTCTCCTGCACAAGATCACTGCTTCTTGGCATATCTCCAGCAACTTCATAATCAAAGTTCTTGGTACAGAGACCCTTGAATTTTATAGAAATCTTTTTCTTTTTCTTCTCTTCCTTTTGACTTGAAGGATCTTTATCTTTGGATGGTTTAGCTGATGGCTTCTTGTGATGTGTTTTCTTTGGAGAGCTACTGTCATGAGTTGATGACGAGTGTTTGTGTTTGTGATGTTTCTTATGCTTGCTGGATTCTTCAGGATGAGGAACGTGTAACTTGAGAATTATATGCTCCTGCTCTGCAGTTTCATTGTCAGTACTATTTGAAGTCTTCTTAGACTGTTTACCAACTTTTTCATTGTCTTTCTCAGATCTCTGGACATCTTTCATACTTGACTTTTCTTTCTTTTTATGCTTTGATGCCCTAACATTAGAATCATTCCAAGTGCCTGAGCTGGCACTAGTATCTACCACATCTGTGACAAGTTCACTTAATGAAAATGTGGCTTTACTCTCAATATTTTCCTCCTTTACTAAGCATTTCTCACTTGACATTGTTTTTCCCCTTGCAACCACAGTTAAACTTTCTTGTTTGGGTTTTTTAGTTGAGCTTATTTTTTGGGTTTCTCTTGGAATCTGTGGCTTCTCATGATCAGAGTCCATCTCCTCTTTTATTTTAACAGTAGCAAAATCAACTGGTGTCGTTTTCAGGGGTGAAGAATCAGAAAGTGGCATTCCCCTTTTTTTGACTGGTTTACCTTTCCTTCTGTTGATCCTTGTAGCCTCTTCTTCCTGCTGTTTAATAATATCTGTTGTGTCTGAAGTTTTCTTACTTGTCTTTAAAGTTCCTAACAATTGTTTTACTGCACCTTTTGCTCCAAAATCTGTTTCCACAAAGTCAGGAGGTTCACTTCTAATATGAAAGGGTTTAACTGAAAGATTGCTTAATTTTGCAAAGTCAGATTGCTTATGTTTATGACTTGATAAGTGATGCACACTTTCTCTAGGAGATTTGCATGGTTGTTTCTGATCATTTGTACTCTTTCTTTTCTTTGATTCTTTCCCTGCATCACTTCCTCTTTGAGTTCCAACAGCATTGACCGGTTCTTCCATGCCACTCTTATGGAAGTGAGTGTCTTCTATTGTCACTGTTGCCATATTTTTCTTGGTATCAGATGAATTTTCAAAGTCCTCCAAGAGTGAAAAAGTTTTCTTAGGGACATGACGCCTTGATGACACCCTCACATTAGGTGACAGTTCTGTGGAGGTGTCTGGAATCTTCGGCTCAGAATTTGTAATACTTTCCCCTACTACAGATCCAAAACTTTTCTTGGTGCCCTGTGATTTTGGAGTTTTCATTTTAGGAGCTTGCTCAGGAATCTCCTTTTTTATTTCAGTACAAGAATGCTGACTATCCTTATCCCCATCCTCCCCTTCAATTAATGGAAAACTCTTTTTAGGGACATGACTTCTGCCAGAAGCTCTTATTTTGGGAGAGCCATATTCTTCTGAATTTTTCACACCTTTTTCCTCTTCCTCAAGTAATGAGAAGGTCCTTTTAGGAATAGGGGTCCTTGATGATGTCCTAATTCTAGGAGAGGGTTCTTCTAATACCTCTTTCTTGATCCAATTGTTATCAGAACCACTTTTCTCTTGTACTACCTTTTGTTTTGATGTCTTGCCTAAACCAGCTGGCTTTGAGTCTGCAGAGGGTTTTAAGATACTTCCTGATTTTCTTTTAACAGGCTCCCTCTTTGTGACTTTTGCTTCGCTAGTTACGTCTCCCTGGAGTAAACTCGATGCTTCAACACTAATATCCCAACTTTGTTTTAATGTTACGCCTGTTCCCTGTTCAAGTTCCTCTAGATACTTTTGATAGCTACGCCTCGTCTCTCGCTTGTGCCCGACCTCATACGCGGGATTGCCAGGTTTAGTTTGTTTGTTGACCAACGCTGAATTCTCGTGTACGTGAGACGCTCTAGGTGAAGATTCAACTGACTTTGCATTAGATTCAGAGGGAAGGACTTCAGGAGATCTTCCAATCATCACCGTTTCTTCATCATCAAAAACCTTGGGTTTTGGAGTCCTTGATGACCTTCTGATCCTCTTGTCCGCTTCAGAAAGGCTCGTAGTTGGTGAATAATGAGGATTCGTCGACGCTTTAGGTTTTACCACTGTTTCACGAATTTTCGATCGCTTCTTTTGTGCCGAAGAGGAGTAATCTTCGTTACCATCATCGTCAAAGTCTATCTTACGCTTGCTTGCTTTTCGATGCGACATCTAGGGACCGTTTTGAAATCACTTTAACTTGAGAATAAAAACAACCGAATCTATTAAACAGTAACAATCCGCCATATTGTTGATTGTGAATTTGGTAACGATCTGAGAAACAGTCGCCTCCAGTCTACAACGTCCGTTAGTATGGCGGCGTTTTGAATGTATCTTCGCCAAAATCTCTCTGCTATACTTTTTTCAGTTGTTTAGTTTCTCTGTTTGGTCAGCCTGAAAGATGAGCTCGTCTGATATACAAGGTATTATCCTTTAATTTCAAACCCTTTTATTTAGCTATAGCTTCAAAGTAACTGCAGGTTAGCCTTCTATTTGGAAGGTGCAATGTGACACTGACTAGCATTATTTTTGTACTTCTCTGTTAAGATTTGATAGGAAGACTTACAAATCAAAACACAGAGAATCAGAGAACGGGCTGTAGGAGATGTGGTTACAGTTGAGTATTAAGATACGGTTCATTTTACTTTCCCAACTGCAGTTTTCTTATGGAATAACTAATATATTTACATTTCTGTCATTCCATTTATATGAAAACTACTGTGTAAGTTTTTAAGCTGACATTTTAAATTCTTGTTCTTACGGTAACAGGTGGACACTTGACGTTTCAATGCCGTAACTTTGTGCGCGTGGATCCCCAAAAGGATGTTGTTGTTGATGTTAGTAGCACCTCAAGTGAAGATGACAGTGATAATGAAGTAAGTGTTAGCTCGACTTCTTCATTGTCATCATCTGAATCAGATGAGAGAAAGAAAAATTCCAAGACGAAGAAACGGAAGACTGTTAAAGAAAGACAAAGATCAAGGTAACTTTTTTATAATTTTGACTTTTGTCATCAGAAAGGTTAGCAAGAAGTGGTTGCAACTGGAGTTTGATTAAGTCTCTTTGGTGATGATAATGACACTTGAGGCATTAATTTTAATCTATAGTGTATTAGATTAAGCATCCTTTACAGATTCGCAGGGAGGCTTCAATCAGAAGTAGCTAGCAGGGATAGACTGCTGTCTCCATGGCTTCATGTTCTTGCCTACTTCACAAGTTCAGTTGATTTTAGCCTAGTCACCATGATCGTCATCATCATCATTCCCATAATCTCCCAAGATACTGCTGGCTACCCTTGGTGTTGTCCATGATACCATCCCACTCACTATGCATAGTAGTCAATGGAAAAAGTTGAGAAATGGTTTCCTGATATATAGTTAAGGCTCTCTTCTAGCTTTGTTTAGTAAAAGTTACCATTTTTGATTGGCAGAAGATCTCAATCACTGGAGAAAACTTTAAAGGAAAGGGATGTGCCACGGGAAAGAGCAGCTTCATATTCACCCCCAGAATCCAAAAAGTAAGTTCTTTCAAAGTTTATTTTGAGATGACTCATTGTCCTGTGATTGTAGCATTGAGATGACTTGTTACAAATTTTTAACTACGGTGTACCACACTGATATATTTGAAGATACTGCCATGTTTTGTAAGCTCAGCCCCATGAAATATGGCTGCTTATAATAACTAAATTTAAAATTTCATAAATTTGATGCTTTCAGGTTAAAGCGACGGCATTCACCTTCTTCAGGTGAAAGTGATGAAAGTAAGGGAGCTGTAGATTTGCCTACCAGTAATCCACATGATAAGTTGTAAAATATACCAAAATCTGGATTTGAGTTACCAGGGTATTGTTTATTGTTATTTTAAAATATTGATAACTGTATTGCTCTACTGTTGTGAGGATTCTACCAAAATTGCTTGTTCACTAGCCCTTGATTTCCATTGATACAAAATACTTGATTTTGGCTTCTTTGGTTTGTATTTGTTAGCCAAAATTGATATGGTACAGACTGTAAACATTATAAGGACTCAATGCTTATTGGTTGTTTTGTTTTAATTACCTTTTTTGTAAAAAAAATTGCAGGTGATGATGACTCGGAAAAAAATAGAAGAAAGAATAAAAAGACTAGAAAACATCACAAGTAAGTTATTGGGGAAACAAGCAAGTTTTGAAAATATCCAGCCATTTAGAAATTTGTTGAACAGCATTCACTATCAGTATTTGGTATTTTAGGAAGATTTAGTTAAAATCTTTTCAAGTTGACTGGTAAGTGGACAATTTCAAAAATTCAGGTTCTTCCTACTTGTTAATGCTGTCCTGACAGTCTTCTATATTGAATCAGTACGTTTTATATTTTCATTATTCATGACAATGTTAATTGATATATTAGTGTGCTTATTGCCAAGTGTTTTACAGTCTTTATTACATCCATGTCAAAATCACAGGTGATCCCTGCAATTTGAGTGGCCCATAGCAGTGTGATTTATTCACGAATCACACTATCTTCTAGGCTCTAAATCCCATCTTTTAGATTGTGCAATTTCAAAACTGGATGTAATAAAGTAATAATTGAACTTTGTGTTGTGCAATTTTGGTCTGACGTCATACTTGTGATTTCAAATTTAACTTGTGCTGAACGCTCATTTGATATTTGAAGTCACATGTATGATTTCAGACCAAATTGCACCCCAGTCAGTTCAATTGCCATTATTACCAGTAACCCTAATCCTGTTTCAGTTTCTTACATATGTAGAACTGATCTTGCATATTTATACCCACTGTAGAAAAGAACACAGACAAAAGCACAGCAAAAAGCACAAGCACAAAGAAAAAAAGAAGAAAAAGAGAAAACACAAGAAGGACTCTTACTGAAAATAAATGAAAAGAAAGTTGAAATGCAACATTCTTGACAAACAGCACTCTGCTCATCATAACAGATGGAAATGTAGTTGAAGATATAACCTTTACAAAATTCTAAGCAAACCTCATTTAGCACAGATGGGAACAGGATGCAAACCCATGCCTTTAAGAATACTGGTGACAGACCAATGAGACTGGAAGAATGGCACAAGGGGAGGGGTTTAAGAAAACACTACTAGTCTTGTAATCAATCGTTTACTTCAGTAACTAACTGCCACAATATCAGGTAAATATTTACTATTAAATATCTTTACAGTGCTGTCTTGGTACTAAGTGAAGGGAGTAAATAATACAAAATGTTCTTTTCCTAACTATATCCCCACCAAACAGTATTTTTTGCTGTGCATCACTTAAATTAATTAGATTAATGACCTGAATTTCTTTCATCTGTTTAACCCTTTCACTCCCACGATGTGAGCAGTAAAAATTATTCCCCTTAATAAGTACCATACCTTACGATGTACATATATTGATAAGTAAATACTAGGGAAAACTTGGGATTTGATAACTTTAGGAAGTGAAAAGGTGTAAGCAATGAAATACATTATTTTATAAACTGAAGGCATCCATTTTTGATGTACCTATTTTCCATGTGAATAACAACATTTTATATGTACTAATTAAAATTTAAGAAGTTTCATCACAGAGCCTAGATTTACATGTATTGTACTGAAAGTGCTCTTGGCCAAAACAGGTCAAGAACAACTTGAATCCATTGAAAACAAAGCACCATATGCATTTTTGAGAAACTATGATTGTAACCACTGTGTCAGCAAGAACTACGTTCAACACAGACTTGCAGAAACAATCGACCCATACAACACACTGACAAAGACAAAATATATTTTTTTCTATACGTGCTATCTCAGATCCATAAGCATGGAGGCAGGATTCTCTAGGTATGATTTCCACAGATTTGAGAAACGTGCCATTGTAGCACCTTCTATAACTCTGTGATCAGCTGACCAGCTTACGTTAACAATGTATGCCTTGTATACTGCATCTTTCTCATCAAACTTGGGTACTTCCTAAAGGCAAAAATTTATTGGTTTAGTTCAAGACCAAAGAGTGGCTATTTTGACCTGCCACATTTTTCACGAGTTTTGTAATTAAATTTCAACAAAAATCTGATCCAAACAAGCTTCTCTAAAATAGTGCAGCCTTTGTAAAATGCAAACTACACATATGCAAGCTGTGTGTCATGGGAGGACTACCAAGGCCAGATGGCAAGCAGCTTGATGAACACAGGGTCCACTGGTGGAGAATCAAAGAAGCCCTGTGTTTGTTTCTAGAGGTGTCTTGACTAACTACAAGGAACAGAACAATTGACAAACCTGAATTCTACCAATAGCACCAATGGCAACTTCAGGAGGCATTATAACAGGCTTAGTGTACGTTCCTCCAATCTGGCAAAGATAAATGATAGATACATGTACATATGTCATGTATTAGTAACAGTAGGTTGACCACTTAAAGACAAACTAATCTGTCTTTTGGGATTTGGCAACAAAGTCATTTAGAGCCAGTTACTGTACAATTTGTACTGGTTAACTGTCATATGCTTTTTAGACATTTTTGATAATGTACTATACAAGATACTTGACAACAACAGTTTGACTTGTACATATATACAGCTCTGTGGACATTACTCAAACCATTCACTTGTGACCTTTTGTAACTAAAAAACCCTTTTTTAGAGAGTTGCAATGATGTGTGTATGTAAGTATGTATGTATGTTCTTGTATAAAATCAATACCAGTAATAATACGGTAATAGTATAATGATCACTTTTGTGCATCAGTTATCATTACCCAATACATTCCAAAAATACGAGCCCAGTCATGTACTTAGATGCACAGTTGGACCTCTTCAACATCTGACTTCATATGATGAAAAATTCATGCTTAGTAATTCATAGAAAGAACCATGGATTTAGGAAGATAGACATGCTTGAAAAGATCACTTACAGATCCAATGTTAGACAGTGTAAATGAGCCTCCTGCAAGATCTTCAGGATTCAGTTTTCCAACCAGTCCTAACTGATGCAGTCTATTCAACTCCACAGCAATATCAAACACTGATTTCATCTGGACATTCTTAATGTTAGGAACCAACAGACCCTGCTGTGTATCCATGGCTACACCAATATTATGAGAACCCTGACAAGAAAAAAAAAACATATATATACCTATTACTAAACTTGTTTTCTTGATCCGTACTGTAAGTTACGGATCTTCATTTTTTCTGCTTGGATTTATGGCCCAAGCGTGAAGCACACGGGCCTTAAATCCACGAGGAAAAAATGAGGATCTGTAACTTACCGTATGGACCAAGAAAACGAGGTTTGTACAATATTTACAGTGAAGTACAGCCCACTAAATTGACCAACCACAGTGCGCATACTAACTGAGAGATATCACAAGATAATGTTATTTACAGCTTATAAAAATATTAATAAAAATATGGATCTCTTACAAACAAACATTCTGTAAGTGAATTATTGCTTTGTGTTTACAACAAGAAATAGAAATACTGTTGCCACTCCTTACAGTATTTTCAGTGATATATGAAAGCATTTAAGACTCTTGGCATCTAATCACAAACTTACAGATTCTCTACAAATAAATTATTGCCTTTTGTTAATAATACTTAATTACACAGAAAGAGATAAGGTTTCCCTTTTAATACTTACTTTGTATGTAATGTTTACACATTCTGAATCAACAGAACTGTTCAGGATAGGGAAATGTAACAGAGCCATGGAAGCTGCCTTAATAAACATGGGCATGAAAGACAGCTTTACCCCCCTGGCCTGGAAAGTTTCTTTACTCTGTTGTCTGAGCCTAAAGGGGGAGAAACATAACAGCATAAAATGGCAGTATTTCCCTCATTGGTCACAGTTATACTACAAATTATATGCTACTGATGAATAAGAAACTGTAATCAGGTAGCTGTTGATTTGCCTAATACTCGGATTAAATGGATTCTACTGTTTGGTGACCATATAAAAGATATAGCACATGGAATCTGGGAAGGGTAAAAAACTACCCTGTGGTGTGGTATAAGTAAAGTTAGCATGGGGTAGGGTATGATTAGGGACATTATTTTTGTACCCTCCCCTGATTTCTCAAGCCTCATATTTAACTATGGTTGTCAAAGGAATGAAGTGATTTAACTTTAAGATTTTGTTAAGAAACTGAGGAGTAAGAACATTAAATGATCATCGCAGTTATGTACACAACTTAAGCAGCTGTGAATTTGCGATGATCAACAAGTTTAATGTTATTACATATTAATCTGCAGTTCAAATATATGGTCTTTCATATAATCATTTGCATCAAACTGAGGAGTGTTACAAACAGTCTACAATTCCAACCCAAGGCTCTACAGTACATGTAGTTCACACATGACATGAAATGAATGGGACCAGATTTCTTACCTCACTAACTCATTAAGAACAACCTCATCTTTGTAACCGAAATGAGGGATGGATAGTGATGCTGTCATAGCCTTCACCATCGCTTTTCTGATGCCTTTGATTGGTTCTGTCTTGTCGTCAAGCATAACTTCTGGTCTTCTTACAGAGGTGGGTGGGACAGTAGGGGTAGCACCAATCTCGACTGTTGGGGTTGGGGCTGTATAATACAAGAATGAACAGATATTAGACAGTCACTGGTACATAATTATTGGATTGTAAAACTGATCAGAAGTAGTGGATAAAACCTAACTAGACACCCTAACATGTAACACTGTTGATATTTACCAGAGGTTATTTTTGTTTTCATGTCCTCGATGTATCGCAGAATGTCTTCTTTAAGTACTCTTCCATCTCTACCTGTTCCTGACACATCACTCAAGTTGACCTGGAAATTAGCGAAGCAAATTCTGAGATTACTCGGCAAGATTTCCAAACAGGTCCCTCCTTCATTATGCATGCATGTGGCTGGATTGTGTGGGGTAATGCACGTGCAAACTTGTCTTGTTTTCAAAGAACGAAACAGCACAGATACCGCATGAATAATGAAGTGGGGACCTGTTTGGAAATCATTCCGATTACTCCTATTCGGTGCAGCACTTTTATTCAATGTCTTATATCTTTATTGGCGTGACTAGGGAAGGGTTCCAAGGGTGAGTCTATATCTCCCAAATCAGTAGGGAAACATTTACAGGTATTCCAACAACCTGGATCCCCCCCTTCTTATGAAACCCCTGGGCACGCCCCTGATCTTCCAGCATTATGTTTTCTGGTTAATATATCTTTATCTTATATTACAACTTTATCAATTAAAAATACCTATAAAACGTTTGGCACACCATTCACTTACACTGTGGTCCACTGCAATCTTGCGCACAGCTGGAGTTGCCAATACTTTGTCACCTTCTTTTCTTGTTGCCGTCACACCATCAGAAGAAGCGAGAGGTGGTTGGGATATTGAAGGCTGAGATACTGATTGTGCAGGGGACAGGGGTGGTGGTGGAAGAGGTTCCTCAAGAGCATGTGTAGGGTTTGGTTTTTGTTGTGCAACCATGACATCTTCAGCTGGACTTGTTCCAGATTCAGCCTCTTAACAAGAAACCAAGATAATTTCAATCAGAATAAGTCACAAAGTTCTACATGTAAATGCTTAGAACTTTACATTTTGATCTTTCACTTCTTTTCCCCAATCCAAGCAAAAAGGAAAGTGAGAAGCTTCCAAGTTCTTGAGTCACAGATGACAGGAATCCACAATAATTAAATTATTTGTTTAATTAATAGATTGATAGAACTTACCACTTACTGCCTGTGCAACAATTTCAATATCCACCAGAGGTTGACCTACTTTAGCAGTATCATCCACTTCATAGTACAATTTCTTAATGACACCATCAAAACGACTTGTGATTGTAACTGATGCCTGTCGTTTAAAAAGAAAGCACCTTTAACACAAGTAGATAACTTCAAGACAGGTACTGACCAAGCCATTTGATAAGAATTTCTGTGATTTTGGACTGATATGTAAGCCAAGACAGAAGCACACATCAAAAAGAAGCTGCACATTTATTTGTGTAAATGAATACTAGCTGTTATCCATACCTTGTCACTTTGTACTTCACAGATGCTGTCAAACTGATGCACATGGTCACCAGGCTTCACAAACCTGGTTGTGAAGAAATTGAATTAATTGTTATTGGTAGAAACCAACTTGTATGCTAACCCAAATTTTGTTCAATCTTACTGACTATCTTACTCATTGCTCATTCAGTAACAGAAAGTGCTGTGAGAAATTACATTAGCAACACAATAATAATATTTTATAAGGCTAGGTAACAATCAAGAAAAATGTACAAGCACATACACTTTCAGCATAGTGAAAATTACCTTACCATTCTTTGATTGTGACTTCAGCAATTCCCTCTCCAATGTCAGACAACTTGAAGGGAAGAATTTCGCCATTCATACCTGAAAGCAAAAAATAAAATAACAACAACCAACTACATTGTATATTAAATAATGACGGAACTCTTATCACGACACCCGCCCCTGACACACCCCCAACAACCAAGACAACAGGAAGTCCGGTTTTAAGAAACGAAGAAACTGCTAGAAAGCGTATATAAGTTCAAGCCGACGCCAAACAACCGTCAACCAGCTAAAGCGAGATCAAATAAAAGGCCATCGAACAGGTTACTCCGACTGTGCTTACAATCCATTTACTCCTTACCCGGCGATGTTCGCAGACATCGTAAGGTTTGTCTTGGTTGTCCCATTTCCTAATTAAAAGCAAAAAAGGTCAATAAGTTGGCAAAATTAGAGGTAAATTTCAAGGTTTAAAGTTTCCTCACGGAAATCATTTGACTAAAAGCCAGTAAAAATCGTTTTATTCCTTCGACCAACCTTCTTCAAAACCCCATTTTTGATGGCCACTGAAGAACAAATGAGTCGATCTGTCCAAATTCTTTGCCGATTCTGTATGGAAAGAAACCACTTTAAAAGGATACCAATTTGCTTTATATTAAGACAAGTGACTTCTTACCTGTCTAATAAGAAAGTGAATGTGTCTTCTCAAAGCCAAATTCCGTAACACAAATCTAGACAATCTAGAGGCCATATTGGAACTCATTCACGTTGAGTCCTTGTTTGTGCGACTGCCTTGTTTAGGAAACCGCTGAGTTCTTGCTGTTGTTGGTCAAGTTCGGTCAAGTTGTCTCGTTGCGTTGTAGTTGTTGAGTTGATGTTGTTGTTGACAGACAAATTGTAATCCTTTTACAACTATGAGTAATATTTATATTCAGGAGCCACCGACAAGTGGAAAGGTGAGACAGTAAATTGAATGTCGCAATCTTATTCAAGCTTTCTTGTTGTTATCGTTATCGTTCCAAAAAACCGGAATGGAACTAAAAGTTTTAGCTCGAGTTCTGCCAAAGAAGTGTATATGCTGTGGTTGGGTCAATTTTGTCCTAATGGTTCAAATTTGGTTTTCATTTATTTTGGTTATGGAAATTCGATGATAATGAGTCTGAAACCAAGGAAAATGAAAATTTAATTTGAACCGAGGATAATACTGAACCACAACATATGCATGGTATGGATTAAGATTTTAACGTAATGACGGAATGCAACAGGATTAATGGTAGCATTAGCTGTCAAGTTGTGTACCGTATCCAATGTATAGACAGCAGAACAGTGGTATTAACCAACCAGTCCAAAGTTCCAGTGCTCGAAATTAGCGGTTGCCCGGTTGCCCGAGACAACTAAAACTTCGTTCGGGCAACCATTTTTTAGGAAAAATAAAGGGCTAGTTGCCCGAGAAGAATTCGTCGGACAACCCAGGAAAAAATTGAAGTACTTACATTACTGTGATGCATAACAGAATAAAGAACAGAAGCTATAAACTTGAGACACGAAAACAGCTGCTCTAAATGCGAGGTTTATCTCCTGATACTGATAAATGGATGAGGATCCATGACAATTCGTAAAACAAAGGAAATGGAAGGTTGTGACCGTTAATTGAATGCCGTTCGTTTGATTCAATAAGCCACGATAAGCTTGTGGTGTTCTCTTCAAACCCATACCTCCTCCAAATATTTCTTATTCGCAGCACTTCGATAACTATGAAAACAGAGGCATACTGATAGGGGTATTATTTCTCTGGTCAAACCCTATAACTAGGCAAAAATCATAGAACATGTTAAGGGCAACCAAGTCCTTATCAGGGCAACCAAAGGCAGGGGCCAGGTTGTCCGGCATTTGCCATAAGGACAACCTGGATTTTTTTCTAATTTCGAGCACTGGTCCAAACTACAATTGAGCTATGTATATAAAAGAGCAATCTAGGATTTGTAACCTGGTACTACATGTCATAATTTAATACAGTCTCTAAATTTTTCTGAACCGGTTTCTTTTATCTCATATAGTTGTCAGAATGGGTAGTGAGAGAGTGAAAAATTACACACATTTTTTTTTTTCAAGAAGAGAGGTCTTTCCCCACCCCTGCCCCCTTAACAGGGTCTTTTTTCCTGTGTGGGAAAGTAGAAAATTTTGTGATTCACACTCTTAGCCTTGTGTTAAATGGTAGAGCTCTGAGGTACAAAGCAGTGACCAAAACTATTTGGACAAAGTACATTAGAAAAAGTAAAGACTGATTTTCATTTGATGCACTTGCAGGTGCTTCTGTACACTTCTAGTGGTGAAATTGAAATTGAACTTTGGTCCAAGGAAGCACCTAAAGCCTGTAGGAACTTTGTTCAGCTCTGTTTGGAAGGTTACTATGATAACACAATCTTTCACAGGGTTGTGAAAGGTAAGAAAGTTGCGTTGATATTATACTTCCCAAATTTCATTTAGATGTCGCTAAAAAGTCTTTTTATTATCATGGTGCATGCACATTTAATAGCCTTCCAACGAACATAAAGATTTTGCCACCTAAGGAGTGTTTGAAGGCTATCTCCGATTTTTTTTCTTAGGTTATTTTTAGAACATTTTAGATTCGTTATCCAATTTCTATGAGAACGCTATTACCTTTTTAAGCTTTTTAATTTTTAATACATTTTAGCGTATCTTTTAAAGTAGTTAGTTTTTTTATAGATATATATTATTTATACATGCTATTTTTATTACGTTATACAGGGCCCCCGTTGATACCAGTCCTGCGACTGAAGGGGTCACCCTGTTTAAATATCGATTATTATTATTATTATTATTATTTGTTTGCCTTAAAATATGTGACCGGGCACGGGATTTCGTACACTAACGCTTTACCGTTTAATGGAACAATGCGTTTACTATCCGTTTGCCATCCGTTTAAAATGGATCATCAAAGCGTTTAAGGGCTTTCCTCATCCGTTTAATGTTTTCGACAAAATGTTTAACGTTTTAACCTATCCGTTTAAAAAAATTTGCATCTGTTTAACATTTTGGCCCAACCGTTTAAACGGTTAGCATATCTGTTTAACGATAACTTGCATCCGTTTAACGTTTTTGACAAGCAAGCGAGTAAAGAAGAAAACAGTCTTGAGATACTATCGATCATGCTGCGATCGAGTGACTTTGTTGCTCTTCGCTTGAACTTACCCTTTTCAACTCTCTGGTATCAAAATGTTGTGGACGGAAAGCGGTGCTGTCCTAAAGTACTGATGGCTGAAGGTTTCTGAAAACGTGATGCCCCTTGTTGTCAAATTTGGCTTGTTACTCGAGTTTACTGTAGTTCCTGTTTTTGAATTATTGATGCAATAAAGTTGTCAAGACCTTTCAATTTGATTTCAAGTTTTTGGTTTTCTTTGTCAATTACAGGAGAGTAATTCACTTCGTTTTCTGTTGGTGTCAGTCAAAAAGTATTAGCATGAAACATCGGTGTTCCGCAGGAACAATTCTTATAATTATTCGTAACCGTTACGGTTTCTGATCGGTACGTGGCTTCTCGCTGTTCTTTACCCCGACTTCATCCGTTTAACGTTTCGATCTATCCGTTAAATGATTCTGTTCAACCGTTTAACGTTTCAAGCCATCCGTTTATTTTTTTTCTCAGCTGTTTAACGGTTTACCAAATCCGTTTTTGGACTTTGCTCTACCATTTAAATGGATATGTGAACAGTTTAAACACCTTCATTACCCATTTACTACCGTTTACAAACCGTTTATTTTTACCCATTTAACGGAAAAGCGTTAGTGTACAAAATCCTGTGCCCGGTCACATATGATCCAGTGAATATTGAGGTTGCATTGGTAATCACAAGCATTATTTTCAGCATCATCATCATCTTCATCATCATCATCATCGTCATTATCATCATCATCATCAATATCACTACAGTACTACTCATGACTATACTAATAGTCATTAATTTTAGTGTAAATCATCGTAATTACTTGTTATCACCATTACTATCCTTGTTGTCATCATTGTTGTCAAGCATATTATTATTTGTTTCTCTGAAAGAGTCATTGCTTCATATGTATCTTGCAGGCTTTTGTGTTCAAGGTGGGGATCCAACAGGAACAGGAATGGGTGAGTTAAACTCCTCCAATACATAGGTCATTATGAAATTTGTTATTGGCACCTGAATGTTACAGTTACAGTCTAACTATTCATATTCAGCTTTCAGTTCTAATGCGAGAGCTTTGTAGAAAATGAAATAAAACTGTGTACTTTTTTATTATGTGTCTTCTTCCAGGTGGTGAATCAATATATGGACATCCATTCAAGGTAAAGATTTTGCAAATTATTGAGCTGTTGATCATCGATTCTTATCAGTGCTGTAAAGAAGTCAAGCTGGCTTATTGGCGAAGGCAATTTCTTGTCATTAATTTTACTATTGACTTTCTTTTGTCTCTTTAATTTACACAGGATGAAATCCACCAGAGACTAAGGTTTGTAAGGAGAGGCTTGGTTGCAATGGCAAATGCTGGACAAAATGATAACCAGAGTCAGTTCTTTTTCACTCTTGGTGCTGCTGTTGAACTCCATGGCAAACACACTATTTTTGGCAAGGTACATATGTTAAGTCGGTCAAAAGGCAAACAGTTGCTTTTAACACTCGGAGAGCCATAGATAGATAGATAGATAGATAGAAAGATAGATAGTTTATTAAAATAAATACATGGACAGCCACAAGCTGAATTGCATATTAACAAGTAAAACTAAGCTATAAATAGAACAGTTTACTATATATTAATATCAAAAATTCATGCACAAAATATATATAAAAAACATTAAAATTGAATCATTTAATTGTACTTTAGGCACAGTGACAGAATAAAAGTGTTCTTAAAACAGGTTCTCTTCCACCTTGGAAGTGCAAAGTGTTGGGGGTACTTAGTGAGTATGGAGCCTTATTGGCTTCAGTTAATAACTTGTTAAGTTTGTTATCCTTGTTGCTGAGGGCAGTGTTGAAAACCTTGTCACATATGTCCTCGCAATATGAAATAATGGTTGGAATACCAGCTTCAGTAAGTGCCTCATCATAAGACAGTCTTGGGCGAATAATTGATGATGGATGTTCCATACTGTATCAGCTTTAGAAGTGTGGATTGCTGTGTCTGGTGTTGACCCTTACTTTCAAGGCTGTCGTTAATACATTAAATTTGGTTAGGTTAATACAAATAACAATCAGGGGTAGTTTCTGATTAGAAGTTATTTGCTTGATCACTGTGTTTAAGGGGCTTAATCTGTATTTACATAGATACCAACTTTAAATTCATCTTTTAGATTGCTGGTAACACAATCTACAATATGCTTAAAATGGAAGAATGTGAAGTTGATAAAGACGACAGACCCCTCTTCCCACCCAAGATAAAGAAAACAGAGGTGCGTCTGATTTTGCATAAGGCAGGTTATAACAGGTCTTTATAGAAGGAAGATGTGGCCTTGTTCTGAAACTTTTTATTACCAACCTCTTACTAACCAAGTTTGAAGTCCGTAATGTAAGTTATGGACCAAGTTTTTTCCACTTGGATTTATGGCCCAAGCTCAGAGCACACAGGCTATAAATCCGAACAGAAAAAAAACGAGGATCTGTAACTTACAGTACGGACAGAGAAAATCAGGTTTGTAAGATATTTATTATATCTCAGAACAAATTTTTGAATTTAGCAGGCCATAGTGAAGTGGGGTCTGTTAAATTGACCAGTCGCAGCGTACGTACTAACTGAGAGATATAATAAAGTTATTTATCATGTTATTTTGGCAACATACACTGTGACATGCTGCCTTCCCAGTGGGAAGGGTTTTAGTTCTTACATTTGTTCTTCTGTCTAAAAAAGGTTCTTTATAACCCGTTTGATGATATTGTACCAAGAGTGAGGAAACAAGAAACTAAAGAAAAACCAACAGAACAAAAGAAGCAGAAAGTGAAGGGTACAAAGTAAGTGACGTATCACTGTCAATTCATTTTTTATCTGTGTTTTTTGTTTGTATCTCAATTCTGTTGTAGTGTAAATTAAGGATGTGCAATCCATGCATAACTGTGCTTTCCAAAAGTCCCCCCGAGTGATCTCAAATGAAGTTTTCAAAAACATACTACTAAAAATTCCAGCACATTCTGACTCAAATGGTCAAAAGTTACAAGTGCTATCAATGGAGGGAACTTAAAATCCCTAGGACCACATTAAATTACTTATAATCAATCTGTTTTTGTTTCACTCATAGAAACTTCAGCTTGCTGTCATTTGGTGAAGAAGCCGAAGATGATGAAAATGAGGTTGCTGTAACTGCAAAGGTTTGCAAGTCTTGATTGGTCTGTATTGTCAGAAATAAAATAACTGTTCAACATGATGTTGGTCTTACAATATATTACGAATAACTTCAGAAATGTCCCATAGTTAGACCTTTCTGTGCATTTTATGTGTTGGGAATTATTGTAGGGCAAGCCATGGCCATGTTGTTTATTGTTATTTTTCTTTTAGAAAATGAAGATGAAAAGCAGCCATGATGTTCTTGATGATCCACGTCTAAGTTCTCAGCCAGTTGCAAAACCTGAAGCTGTGGCAAAGAAAAAGGTTGTGTAAATTTATTTACCAAGCATGAGAGACAGTGTTTGAGCACATAGAAAACAGTGAGAATTTAGTTTAAAAAATGATGAGAGGTGCCCACTTTTCAATGAACCTTGAGGTGTTTCATGGTCTGGTTGAACAATGGCTTGATGATCTTGATTGTATATAAAGTTTTGAACCTCTTACAATTTATGAGAACCACTAACTGTCAATTATGGTCATTTGCTCTGAAGCCAACAGATAATGGTGTTGCATATTTTAATTGTTGGGTTGAAATGAGCTGCTCATTTATTGTGGTTTCAAAGTTCAAAGTTCTGTGTTTATCCCATCAGTTCTATTAATTTACCCAGTTGTATTATTATTTATTTCAGGACGAGACTGAAAGTTCAGACGAAGACAGCATTGATGAGGTTTGTAAACGGAGGAACGGAGAGGAGGTGTACAGAAGAGATTGAGTTAGTTATATCAAGGCTGAAATACTGGAAAGGAATTCAAATTATGCAGAAAGATGAGTGATGAGTAAGGTAGAAGTTAGAGGAGCAAATATGCGAGGCGTGTGTGCAGGGACTAGCGCGCGTCATTTTAGCGGGAAAAACGCAACAGTCGACGTCGTCACCTGGGACGAATTCCAGTATGATGAAAGAGTTTTCACGCAAACCAGTGCAATTTTGGCGGGAAAAGCTATCAGTCATCGTCATCTACCACATTACAAGGGGACAATCGTTTGATTTTTTTATATATGGGAGCAGGGTGGGTGGGGGAGTAGCCTCCCACGCAGGCCTTCTTAGGGACGGACCATTAGAAAAGTGATGGGGGGGGGGATTTTCAGCTTGCACGAATTTTTTTTTTCGCTCACTGCTTGTGCAGGAATTTTTTTTTTCAGGTGAACCCCTCATGCACGAATTTTTTTTTTACTACGTGTGAAAAAGTCACAATTGGACCTTCCTTCGGCATGAATTTTTTTTTACCTTCTTCTTTGCATGAATTTTTTTTCTTGGCATTTTCCCTTGCATGAATTTTTTTTTGTTTTTTTTTTCCCCACCCCCCCCCCCCCTCATCACTTTTCTAATGTCTGTCCCTTAGGGCTCGTCACGCAGTCCTTGGGAGGATTGCGTGACGAGCCCTAAGGAGGCCTGCGTGGGAGGCTAGGGAGGGAGGGGAGGGTTAGTGGGTTAAGGGAGAAGTTCCTGAAACAGACTCAGAGCGAGAAGCCTTTAATTATAACCAGAGCATTACACGTACATTAAATAGGGATAAGAATTGGAGCACACCGAATACTGAAAATAGTAGGGTATCTTGCATCAACTGATTTGATGCAGTGGTGATAATATTCACTGACAGTTTCTGTCAGGTTATACTGATTTATTGTTGTTATATACTAGCAATCAAATCAGCGACATTTGGATTCGCAAATGCGGGATCAAGTCCGGGAAAAACTCATGAAAAGAAAACGTGATGATGAGGAGGATGAAGAACCTAAAAGAAAAGAGCAAAGTGAGAGAAGGTATGACGTTTTCTGCTGCTTAAAGAAAAAATCGCACCCAAAACCGTCATGTACACTGGTCAGGATTATTTGGTAGAATAGTCTTTCTCCTGACAGGGGTAGGGGTGGAGAGAAAAGTCACTAGAAACAAGAGAGAATTATGGAAAGAGAGGGACACTCCCAGTCAAGCCCATAGGATATGAAAACTTCAGAAAAGTTATTTTTGAACGCGGAAGTTTGTTTTCCGAGAGGTCCGCATGCTTCATCGTGATGCTCATGGGTTACCGAGTAGCTGGGCTCTTGTTTGTAAATTATTTAACAATTATTCGCCGAAGGCTCAGTGATTCCCGACAATCACTGAACCTGAGGCGAATAATTGTTTTAGTATAAATACACAGGTGATTATTTCCAAAAAGAAAAGAAAAAGCATTGTACAACACGAAAAAATTTTATTTCATCAAAAGCGCGCGAACGACTGGCAGCCATTTTGTTTGTGGAGGTGATTATCGGATGATAATCCGAGATAGCGAACCAATCAGAGCGCGCGATTTTTGTATAATCACCTGAGTATTTATACTAAACCAGAATAATCCATAATTAGAGAAACTCATACATATTCAAGAGCCGCGAGCGGCAATGGCTAGAAGGAATTGGTTACAGTGGCATTGTGTGGACCTCTCGGAAAACGAATTTCCGTTTCTCTAGTTAACTTTACTGAAGTTTTCATTTCCTAGCCGACGCCCGAATGCCCCACTCTGTCCCTTATCTTTCCTTGGTAGAAATCAGTGAGACCAGTTTTTTAAAGCCATTTCCCTCCCAGCAAATTCTTTGACCTTCCTTTTCCTGTTCAGGTTAGTTTTCTCTTCTACCTTTGCGGAAATTGTAGTCTCGCACTTCTATTAGATAATTTCGTTCGTTCTATTTTGAACACTGTAATGATACATAAAAAAGACAGACGGTAGGTGCCAAGTGACAGAGGAACAAACTAACATGTTAATTTTTGAATCACTTATGTACTTATAAAAGCTTGGGAAATACTATCTGAGAGACCTTACCAGTTTTTGCTTTTTATTCCATCAGCAAACAGCTGCGAGAAGAATCCAAACGGCTTCAAAGAGAACTAGTGCAATCGAAAAGAAAGAAAAAAGCCCAAGAAAAAGAGTCTAGCGGTAAAATCTGTTTAGTAGTCAGTCTGATCTTATGATATTTTATCTCAGAAACTCACGTAAACGCCACAGGAGAGATGATTTGACCTTACGCTAGCTTGGGTCAGGTTTTGGATTTTTAACACATGGTATTCAAAGGTTGTTATTCATTGGATCATCAAAGGGTGTCATTCACTGGATCATTGGGTCGCACACAAGAAGCACTCCGCGTCAGTCTTTGTTACTGTGTGCACAGCGCTCATTTCATCTCACACGGTAAATCTTCAGTAACCATAGCGCCCCAAGCTTACGTGACGACTTACCCAGTTTTGGGAATTCACCGTGGCTTTCATCGAAATATAGCCATACAGTAAAAGTGGAAATATACGTGCAACTGAACTTAAGTTGAAAAGCAAATCTGTTTCAAGTGGCCGTGAACTTAGATTATGAGAAAATACACAATTTCCGGAAACCTCTCGAATCTATTATATCTGCATGGTAATTACGACAGTAGTGAAATTCGTTTTCGATCGTTACACTCGTTGAATAACGATTTTCATGTTTCTTTTTCTGCAAAAAGCTTTTTTACATGACTGCTATTGTCTCTAATCTTCCATACACACTAGGCATATTTAACCAGCGATAAAGAACTGAAACTTTTTACAGTATTACTTACAGTTGTTGCGTGATTAAATGAATCTGTTATTCATGTCTGTCCCACCATGAAAGAGTTTCTTTGTTTAAGATGTCTGGTGTTTAGATTTTGTACATATCCCTTCCACTGTGTTGTTCAGTTAGCACTGGTGGTTCAGTGGTAGAATTCTCGCCTGCCACGCGGGAGGCCCGGGTTCGATTCCCGGCCAGTGCAGATACCTTTTTTTTTTAAATTTTGTTTTATCAAAAGAGTTGATGGTGCAACAAATACCTCCTCACGATAAAAGGGAAGTTGAAATTCCGTCATTCGCTTAGACCAAGGGCTAATGCTCGAAAAGGCAGTTTCTCTTTTGTCAAACGGACTGTAGGCCAGCTTGGCGATCAAACTGTACAGTGAGGATGTAGTTTTATTGCGTTGTAATCTTCCCAAACAAGAAAAGCAAAGCCAGTTCTCTCGTCGTTCTCCCAAATAATGGCCGTTGTATTCTAATTCTACAGAAAAAGAATCGAAAGAATCAGATGTGCTTGCGGCTTTTCATGCAGAGCAAATTTCGTACTTGGAAAAGAAGAAGAAAGCTCAGAAAAGGAAAGGGGAAGGAAGAGATACTCAGGTAAAAACAAGAAACTAATGAGTTCTCGCCAGCCTTTCACGAAAGTTTCGGTGTCGCAAAAATTTGCAACAAGTATTCTGCAAACGGATTGCTTTAACATGTCTTCAAGGCAACAAAGTCTAGCTGTCTGGAAAACTTCGATGGGTGAAATCGGAAGTGAGTCTTTATAAGATTCATTTCTGGTATATGTGCTACTGTGTCAATGAAAAAAATCCGCGCTCTTGATCCATTGTCATTTTGGCGGGAAAACGTTGTAGCCAGCTAGCGACGTTTCCCATAGTTACTTGCGGCAGCCGAGTATTAACCTTTAAGCTTTTCACGATTGTAGACTTACGACATGCTGGAGGATTTTCAATCAAAATTGAATCAGTTTACAGAAGAGGACGAGAACGAAGCTGAGAACGACAATACTGAAGAAGATACGGGGTGGTAAGAAACTTAACGTTTTCACTAACGTCCTAGAATTCCCCTTGGTAAAAACCATTCGCTTGTGATTAAACGCGATTCATCGCAGGTATAAAAGGAGCTCCACAGCCTGGCATAATTTTCCTTGAACAGGAGGGTCGGGTAAATTGTAACTTTTTTAATGGTGACACTTTTATTTGTAAAAAACTAGGTTACTTTACATATGAAGCACTACAAATAAGAGAACTTTGTAACCCTAGAACTTAAAATGAAGAATCTTGTAACTAACTATGTTTATTTTTGTTTCTGATTGCTGTTGTAATTTGTTTCGTTTTTGAATTTTTATTTAACGATTATGTATTTAGGTAACTCCATTTATATGGGAATACCAATAAATTGTTGTTGTTGTTGTTGTTGTTAATTAAGTTACACTCATTATTTTAAACCAGCGTAGGCTCAGACTGTGTCTTATAGTCCACCTGGTTGCACTATGCGCTTGTCCTTGAGCCATATGCTTAGTAAAAGCCATATGCTTCATAATATGCTCTAACATAAGCTTTATATACAAGACCAAACAATTGAAGCGCAATTAGGCACCTCGCCGAAAGAACGAGGCACGAGATTCACTTAAGTAAAATTTCGTTGAAAAACTGGGATGAACCCTGAACAATAGGCAAGAACCCCCCTATTCCTTGAAGGCTGGTTTTCTTATAATCGCAGACGATCGGGGATCGCAGATCGCAAAAAGTTCTGCGATCGTCTGCGATCATATGGTAACACACTTATGCGATCGTCTGTGATCATATGGTAACACACTTGTGCGATCGTCTGCGATCATATGGTAACACACTTGTGCGATCGTCTGCGATCATATGGTAACACACTTGTGCGATCGTCTGTGATCATATGGTAACACACTTGTGCGATCGTCTGTGATCATATGGTAACACACTTGTGCGATCGTCTGCGATCATATGGTAACACACTTGTGCGATCGTCTGCGATCATATGGTAACACACTTGTGCGATCGTCTGTGATCATATGGTAACACACTTGTGCGATCGTCTGCGATCATATGGTAACACACTTGTGCGATCGTCTGTGATCGGCTATGATCCTGCGATCGTGTTCGTCTGCGATCATTCCATCCAAGACCGCAACTGCGTAAACGACATATACATTTCCCAAAAGTCGACTTACCTTGGGTAACATTCCTGGACACTACCTGTATATAAAAAGCTGATTATGCAAGTTGTGAAACTGTTCCAAGGTAACTGCGACGAAGGAAACAGAGAGCCGCCGAAAATTTAGTTTTTCTTTTAGCTATTTTAGACGTTTATAAATATATAGATCGTTTTTAAACCACTTTTAGATCAGTTTCAAATAAACTTCGTTTTTTCTTGTTCCTTAGTTCGAGTTTTGTTGTTGTTTTTCCTGCAGGATGTTTCATTCCTTGGTCTGTGAGACTCAAGAGAAACGCGCAAAGGACGCTAGCATTCAAGATGAAGACACGTTTGAAATATTTGATCCTCGAAACCCGATAAACAAGCGAAGAAGAGAAGCAAGCAAAAAGGCCATGAAGGAAAAGAAGTCATAACGCGACATAACTGATGGAACAGCGACAACGCCAGGTATTTCTACTGTAGATAAACAGGCGCGTAGTATTATAGCACTTTTGAGGCAATTTAAAGAGCTAGAAGTTGTTGTTTCGTTCTTGAACAATGAGGTTAAAATTAGATTGTTGACATCGAAATGGGGATAAGTGTACCAAGAATCCGTCCGAACTACAGTGGAACCCCGCCTTACGGCCACCTCGTTAATACGGCCACCTCGTTATTACGGCCACCTCGTTAATACGGCCACCTCGTTAATACGGCCACCTCGTTATTACGGCCACCTCGTTAATACGGCCACCTCGTTATTACGGCCACCTCGTTAATACGGCCACCTCGTTAATACGGCCACCTCGTTATTACGGCCACCTCGTTAATACGGCCACCTCGTTATTACGGCCACCTCGTTAATACGGCCACCTCGTTAATACGGCCACCTCGTTATTACGGCCACCTCGTTAATACGGCCACCTCGTTATTACGGCCACCTCGTTAATACGGCCACCTCGTTAATACGGCCACCTCGTTAATACGGCCACCTCGTTATTACGGCCACCTCGTTATTACGGCCACCTCGTTATTACGGCCACCTCGTTATTACGGCCACCTCGTTATTACGGCCACCTCGTTATTACGGCCACCTCGTTATTACGGCCACCTCGTTATTACGGCCACCTCGTTAATACGGCCACCTCGTTAATACGGCCACCTCGTTATTACGGCCACCTCGTTATTACGGCCACCTCGTTATTACGGCCACCTCGTTATTACGGCCACCTCGTTATTACGGCCACCTCGTTATTACGGCCACCTCGTTATTACGGCCACCTCGTTATTACGGCCACCTCGTTATTACGGCCACCTCGTTATTACGGCCACCTCGTTATTTCGGCCACCTCGTTATTACGGCCACCTCGTTATTACGGCCACCTCGTTATTACGGCCACCTCGTTATTACGGCCACCTCGTTATTACGGCCACCTCGTTAATACGGCCACCTCGTTAATACGGCCACCTCGTTATTACGGCCACCTCGTTATTACGGCCACCTCGTTATTACGGCCACCTCGTTATTACGGCCACCTCGTTATTACGGCCACCTCGTTATTACGGCCACCTCGTTGTTACGGCCACCTCGTTGTTACGGCCACCTCGTTGTTACGGCCACCTCGTTATTACGGCCACCTCGTTAATACGGCCACCTCGTTATTACGGCCACCTCGTTATTACGGCCACCTCGTTATTTCGGCCACCTCGTTATTACGGCCACCTCGTTATTACGGCCACCTCGTTATTACGACCACCTCGTTATTACGGCCACCTCGTTATTACGGCCACCTCGTTATTACGGCCACCTCGTTAATACGGCCACCTCGTTATTACGGCCACCTCGTTATTACGGCCACCTCGTTATTACGGCCACCTCGTTATTGCGGCCACTTTTGTTTGTCCCGGCAAAATGCCCATACATTTTCTTATAATAAAACCCCGTTAATGCGGCAACCCCATTAATACGGCCAACGGCCACATTTTGAAAACCCAACCTGTACAATCCTTTATAATTTTACCCCGTTAATACGGCCAAATTTCCATGGCCCGTTGGTGGCCGTATTAACGGGTTCCACTGTAGTATCTGAAGGTCGAAGATTCTACTCCTACTGTCAAAATTTGCCTTGGACGTGATAGAAAAGAACATCTTCCACAATCCGCAAAGCAGTCTTATCAAAGTAGAGAAACCCTATTTATAACATCAAAAACAACTTGAAAAATTAATTGAAAGTTTGTTGGTTATTTTTTAATCCGACAGAAAGGTTTACAATGACGTTGGTGTCGCTATACCAGTTATTAAAACGACCAACACATTTTTACAGCGGTAGTAATTCTCGAAAACATCAGAATTTATATGGTCCGCTTGTTAGTTGACTTCCAGCGACTGAAGTAGTGTTATTGACTTAAATATTCACTTAAATTCAAGAGAGCGAGATGCCGAGTTAGAGCTGAAGTAAACAAAAATCGTCTTCAGACATAGCTTTTCACTTTAATTGCAAAAAAGCATCACTGCTTTATGTTTGACGAGGCACGGGCGCGCATGTCTGGATAAGTTGGCGTCAACATTCTGTGCTTTCTTGGTTTTGTCCTCTTCTTCCCCTGCAGGATGTAAGGTTGTCTGACAGGCAGACGCCATCAGTAGTTGGGTCACGTGCTAGCTTACTATCCTCCTTCCAAATCAGCCTGGCCCATTTCTTCTAACTCAACCTTACCCTGTGCGGCACCATGTTGTTTTGTACCCGGTAGCAGGTTTTCTCCTTCATACTGGTGGAAATCTCAAATAATAAATATATGATTTTATTACTAATCATAACTATAACAAAATGCTCAAATCTGATTGGCTATCAACTGCCCTGATTTCAGCCTTAATAGGACAGTTAAATAGGACATTACGCGTCACGCCTGAGGAATTGGACAGTACGCGCCATCACGCGCGCGCTTAAATGGCTTTTTTCTTTCACTGCTAGCAAAAAGAAATCTTGGAATTTCTATTGTTTGGATTTTTTAAAAAAAAGAGCTTTATATGTCACAAATTTTGTTGACGTTATTATTAATTGGTAACAGAACTACGTGTCGTCCAATTCGGTCTGTAATTATATTCGTGATTAAACAAATCAGACACCCGCTATGCAGTCGTCCGATTTTGTTAATCACTTGTATGATTACAGACTGATTTGCACTCCGCTCAGTCCTGTTGGCATTACTTATAAGGCGCAAATTATATACATGTATATATAATCATTACGGAAGACACATACAATTAAATTTACAAGACAGCAATACCGGAAACTACGTCCTCTACTCTTCGGGAACAGTGTGTGGGTTCTTAACGCCTCACGAAGTTATTACGAACAAGAGTTGTGTGACAGGACCTACGGTTTATCGTCCTCATCCGAGAAGACTAGAGGTCATTACAGATGTCATTGCAAAGGCAGCCCTTTCTCCTCAGTAATCAGTTTCGAAACCCTGAGTGATGGTTCGGCCGAGAATGGAACCAACGACCTCCTGCACGATAGTCCCGTGCTCTACCAACTGAAAAACCGGTCGGCGGTTAAAGCTACTGATGGTGTTCTTTCCATTCTTTGCGCATGCGTGAATCAAAATTCTATTAATATTATTATTATTTTTTTTTTTTTTGCGAGAAACGTGTTGCTGTCATCAATTTTATCTGGAGAATTCTTTGACATTTAAGACGTCAGACCAGGAGTCGTGGTCACCAAGTTAGAGATTCGTACAGCTTCTGTAAGCTGTGCGAGAGTCTTCTATGATGTAAAATGATTCCAACAGCTGGTGGCCTGGTAACCCTGCAATTCAAGCTCGTTCTCAGAAAAGATCACAGTCTAAATTCTTCTAATAATATAAACGTATTGGCAAACGATCAGGTGATGAGAATTGAGAAGTTACCTACGTTAGGACATTGGGACGATCTCTCACTCGTAACTGGAATTATAAGTTAAAGCGTAAAAGGAGAATTGTTACTTTGATCTTGAAGCAGCGCGCTTTTTACTTCTATGGTATCTGACTGTGAGTCAAGCCGTAACTTCTCTCACTGTAAGCTTTGTACTAGAAACCTCAATGCAGCCAATCTCACCAAACTAAAACTAACATGCATTAAAAATGACTGAATATTTGTTAGTAATCAAGTTTACTTTTCGGCTGCAATTGATGGCCTCTCACGTGGAATTAAAAGCAATGGAATCGCGTGAGTCAGTTTGGATAGGTCCACGTTGAGTGTAAGTTAGACCTTGCACTCCTGACACTCAAAATAAACAGAGAGAAGAAATTCCAAAAATTCATTTCTGGACGTGATAAAGAAAGACATCAGAACTGATCAGTTGCTTTCCAAGAACCACACTGTACAGTGAAACATACTGTGCCACAGTAGTAATGGTCTAACAACATGGCTTCCGGCACTGATGAACTGAAATGTCCGTCTTCAAAACGTTAAGGAATTCTATAACGAAGTTTACACCAGTGGCGTGGAAGACAAATATTTTTATAAAATGGGAAATGAAACGGAAATGGCACTTTGTCGCGATCATGTATATTGTAATATCGTTTGTAGAATTTAATTAGTTTTCAAGATTAACGCGTTACTTGTGTTTGGTTTATTTGTTTTATTGGTATTTTATGTGTCTATTTCTCTGACAGTCTGGTTAGAATGGAAAAGATTCATGTGCTTGATTCTTGTGGATTTGGACAGAACTCAAGCAACTTTGTGATGTAGATGTACTTACTAAGCAAAGAGTACTTAAAACCGGCCGGGCGTCCAATAATCTGCGATCTTATCTCACTGTAATTGATAGTACAGAACGATATTTTCGCCCGCTTTTAAGAAGTTTACCATGTTGGTTTTGTTTCGTCATTTCACTCACGTTTTGAGAGCTTTCATAAACTACTTGTTGTTTGAGGCGCAGCCAAGACATCGGTTAATCGGATGGAATTCTCATATAGTGTTAGTCTCGCGTAATTGAAACAACATTTGTTCTGTTTATAAGCAATTGATTTCCCGAAACCCCACGCCGTGCGAGAAAGTTTGCTGAAAACCAATTAGCTTAAAACAACACGTTAATACATTCCGTGAATTAATTGCAGATAATTGCGCTAATGGCGGATAGTTTTGCTTTAATTGAACAATAAATGGGATTAAGTTGTTGACGTGACAACTAAACAACGAGCATCTAACCCAGGAAAGAAATGGAGAATTCTTTAATGAAAACTTGTGAAAGTTTCAAACTAAAGTATTCGCAGGATGCCATGCTGTGATATTCCTCGTACGGGCGGGATGCTGCCTCGCGCTCAGGCGCAAGTTTGACGGAATTCCCGCGGTTTCCGATGGTAACTGATCCAAGAGAGTTGCAGGAAACGGGCTTTTCAGCCAATGACTACCGCGGTAACAACCACGGCCAACAAGGGCTTAAATCGGGAAAATGTAAAGCCCCACTGCACGAGCGTTTCTCTTACATCTCGACACCAATCGGGGCCAAACGAGTGGCGACGAATCAACGCGAAAGATGTCGACAGCATCAGGTAAATTCGGCATTTGCTGAACTCAGGAAGTATCTGCCTTCTTATCCGTGTGATAAGAAACTGTCGAAGTTGAAGATCCTGAGGTTGGCGTTGTGGTACATAAAGTTTTTGGAAAATGTCTTACAGAAACTGGATTAACCGATTTGACGTTTTGTCGATGCCCGGCACAGTTAATTAATGAATGCGGACGGACATGCAGTGTGACCATTTATTAGAAAGCTACTGAACAGTATTTTACTGTGGTACTGTTTGCGGGTTTACTCTACAGTGTGGTTCTAACTTTTTTATCTGTGGATCAAACCATGCAGTGTGACCATTCTTTGTACAGCTACTGAACAGTACTGTACTGTATTACTGCTTGTTTTATTATACAATGTGGTTCTAACTTTTTCATCAAATTATGCAGTGTGACCATTCTTTGGAAAGATACTGAACAGTGGTACAGTTTGTTTTACTATACAGTGTGGTTCTTATTTTTTAATCTGTGGATCAAACCGTGCAGTGTGACCATTCTTTGGAAAACTACTGAACAGTACTGTATTGTGGTACTGTTTGTTTTACTATACAGTGTGGTTCTAACGTTTTCAGCTGTGGATCAAACCATGCAGTGTGACCATTCTCTGTAAAGCTACTGAACAGAACTATGGTGGTGTTTAGAAATGGTAGGTATGGTGGCGTTTGTCGCGTAGCTTTCGTAGGGGAGGGGTGCGTGCACATTGGACGCTTATGATCCATTTTTCGCTTCAGTTCAGAATAGACCAATTTTCCTTGTGTGAACTCGTTTTGTAGTTTTGTTGCAAGGAAAACAAGTTTAATGGTTTTTCTTACTTCCACAAAGTCAGACAAAGACAGTTGACGAACTGAAAACGAGACAGCACGTTTCACTGTCTGAAAGAAAGTCACCGAGTCCTCGATATTTGAACCACTGCCGGTAAACGGAAGAAGAAAACAACGATAGATATCAAAAGTTGGAACAATTACAGCCGACTTAAGTGTAAAAATCCGGATGCTCTCTTGGGATAGTTCTGTAAAATAGGATCAAACACTTTAAAGCTGAACAATAAGGTCGCGTGTTCTGGTTTAAACAAAGGAAGAAACACAAATCAAACTTATGTCCTTTTGAAACTCTAATTACAAGTAACTTTGTTGTCTGTTGATTGGACATATTTCATGTAACGCGGTAGCTCTTTCAAAGTATTCTGATTTTCTTTGCGGCGTTTTGTTGTGTTTCTTGGCTGTATGTCTGGTCACTAAAAGATTAGGAAATGGCCTCGACAGGTTGGAAATGGATTTCTTTTCCTTGATATCTTTGTTTTTAACTTTTTTTGTATTTGTCATTTCCGTTGTTTACCTTTTCTCTAAGCCGACTAAGCGAGAACGCCTTTTTGTTCGGTCAAGTGAAATGACGGCTTTGTTTCTCAGGGAAGCTAATCATTTTTTGTTGTTGTTCTAAGAGCAGCGGGCAGCTGATTAAATGAAAGAGCTCGTTGACAGCACAGGCAGCTGTTTGCACAATTTGGGTCCTCAGTTTTGTGTGAGTTCGGCCGAAAAGTTTAGACTAACCGACATGTTGGTGGAAAATGTCAGTTGTCAGTTACACTGAATTGTTCAATAAATTTCTAACTAATACGTGCTCCGCAATTCGTTGGAAATCTTCTGGAAAACACTGCTGTGATACGCTGTGTTATGTTATACAATGTGGTGTTAACTTTTTCATCTGTGGATCAAACTCTGTAGTGTGACCGTTCTTTGTAAAGCCGCCACTGAATAGTACATAACTGTGGTATTATTTGTTTTACTATACAGTGTGGTTCTATCTTTTTCGTCTGTGCATCAAACCATGCAGTGTGACCACTATTTGTAAAGCTACTGAACAGCACTGTACTGTGGTACTGTTTGTTTTACTATACAGTGTGGTTCTAACTTTTTCATGAACTGAACCATGCATTGTAACCATTCCTCTGAAAGCTACCGAACAGCCCTGTACCGTAGCACTGTTTGTTCTGCCATACAGTGTGGTTCTAACTTGGCATCTCTTGACCAACATGAAGTCGGTTATAATTCAGTGAAAGGCTGATAATACACCTTGTATCGTACGGTAGTATGGTTTGTTTTACTATTCATCATGGCCCAAACCTGAAGATAACCAGCCATCCAGTATGACTGTTCTTAGGGAAGGTTCTACCAAAACAGTAACGAACTTAAGTCAGTGCTGTTTGTTTAACTTTTAGTATTTCGGAAAAAGTATTTTTTCCATTTTGTGTACTTGGTGATTAAGCCATTGTTTTTTTCTGGAAATCCTAATTAAGTTATCACTTAACTCTGTTGCATTAAGGCATATTGGTCGTTAACTCAGGCAGTGCACTTCAACTTGCTTTATGTTCTTTCAATTCACTTCACTTGCTTATTTACAGTTAAAACATAAACGGTAACTTTTCTGACGGTTTTTTTATGCTTTAAAGTGACACAGTCCAATCTGTTTATTATAGCTTTTATTAATTCTCGACGTCACTCAGGCGATTGGTTTTGATTGGTTCATAAGTCAAGGAGGGGAAATTTTTCTTTGTGGTTTAGGAAACAATAAGTGGTCATACGTTAACCAAAAATGCTCGGTATTCCCTCTTGACGGGTCTGGCTGGATACTGTACCACTGTTCGTTTGACATGGCAATGTGGTTTTATTTAATGTTGTCGTATGTGGATGAAACTGTTCGTTAGAAAACCACGGCAAAGTACTGTACTATAGTAGTGTTGATTTGCTGTATAGTACGCTAGTAAATCCTTAATCCTTGCATCATACCATGCAGTGTGACCATTCCTTGAAAAGCGATTGAGCAAAACTATCTATTGTCCTACTGTTTGCTTTAGCTCTACAGTGTTCGTCTATGGATAAAATCATTCGGTGTAACCACTCTTTACAACAGTATTTGTCTGTGGTACATAAGTAAACCCATTGCCGTGTGTGTGTGTTTTTTTTTTTCGGTGGTTAGTTCATTCCAGCTGCATGTAGTCAAATATCCGTATTTATAAGCCGTTCATGAACATATCATCACCTGCGCTCCCGATCCGTTCTCATGTCAGACACGAGTCAGGTTGCTAGCCTCGGGCGTCTCAAATCGCATGTGTTAACAATTTGGTTTTGTTTATTTGTATTAGACATTCGGAAAGGTTTTGAAATTCCTCTCTAGTGTTATTGTATGGTTATTAGTGGGAATTTAACACCCGATCGAAAGGTTAATCGCCCCGATTTCCGTTTCCTTTCGAACGAGAACGGGAATTGTTTTCGCAACTGGGAAGTTTTGTTTTGTAAAGTGGTCTGAAGCCATAGACTTCCTTCCTTTTTCCGTGCAAAAAATGTGAAAACACAAACACCAAACAAAAGTGTTTTATTTAGAGCTTAGGAACCAACTGTGATCCGTGATCGTGAAAAACGATTCACCTTTCTGGGATATATAACCGGCAATGTTGCCATGATCATGGCGTCCCTCCCCTCCCTGGTGAATTCTCCCAGAAAGGGAGTATGTACATGCCTGCCTCAGCTAAAGTGATGTATTGAAGCAGTTTATTTCATGATATGGTAGGGAAATTAAAGAGTTTTGTTCAGGAATAGGATACGACTTACATTGGTCAGTGTTATGAAACACGTGGCCTAGAACAGGACTTGAAACAGATCTCCACCCAAAAGTTAACGAGAACAACCCGTTCCGGGGGGAGATATCGACATTATCTCGTTCTACGTTGCCCCAGAAGATTTTACCTTGCAAAGAAATTAGAAATTTCGTCTTGTATCGTACACCAGGCAAGATGGACAGCAATATGGAGCTCGTTATATCTTCACCATGTTTGGTATCTTTCTTTGTTGAAAGGATGTCGTGAAGTTTACTTAGACGAGATTTTGATTGCATGAATCTCAGACAGAGGAAATTACTAGTCAATTTTGGGACAGAAATGTTCGCTAATAAATTCAAAATCCCTGTAGGGGATAACTAGAGATTTGAAGTATAAAAGGCGCGAGTGACGAGTAAACGCGACAAACGAGATACTCTTTAGTTTATATAAACTAAAAACTCCCCAAACCACACAAACTACACTAAAGGGGATTACCTTGGATGGTTTATATCGTCTTAGCTTAACTAAACGTTTCTATGATTTGCCGACCTTTTTTTGGCAGCGTAAGTTAGTGCTCTTTTAAGTGTCTTTTCTAATACCTCATTAATAGCATGTGAGTCAGTTTATCAGCGTCGCGATCTCCGAATTAGACAGAAACATTACACTTCAATGAAGTAGGACTGTGCTTTCAAACGCAGCCGATCCGCATAAGACACGAAAGCGAAGAAAACAACATTCTTTGTTCTCAATATTGTGGACCGACTTTCTCTCCGGAAGAGTGTTTTGGTTTAGTCTCTAAACGCTAGATCCACGCGATAAGCACGCGCGCGCTTGTACGCGGCGCTTTGAACGTGTTATCCCGTGTAATGTTGAGACTGGAACGCTATTTTTAAGCGAAATGCTAAAAGCGACACAAAGCAAACGGAAATGACCGATGATAACACAAGAATGACAAGATTTGGATCAGAAAGGCGTTTATTAATTACAGCGCTCAGTTTCTAGATCTCACATCTCTAGACAGATAAACATAATAGCTTTAGAGGGTTCAACAGCATCCCAATATATAGCGCATTTCAGAGAAACAAAGATAAGTCCTTGAATAAACACGCCGTTAAAACAGTTGTACAACGTATTTACAGTTGGTAAACAAAAAATAAACGTGCGAAGTTAGCATTTTTCAGAAACTGTTACTTTATATTTATTTAGTCTCGTGTTTTTTTGCGGAGTTTTCACTGAAGAAGCAGACTTATATCATGTCGACTGGAGTCCATTGGAGATCACACTGATATTTATCAACCGCGATATTAACACGGGAAATCTGAAGTGTCTGTCCGTATTATAAATTTACGTGTCTCCTAACAAGCCTACGGTGAGTCAAATATCGAAGCCACACTCGATGTGCTTTCACTTTCATCCATTATTTCCACTGGTGTTAGAGAAAAGTTCGGCTGTCCTTCGTAAGGATATTCATTTGTTTTTCTTTGCTCTCTTAGCTCTCTTCCCGTTTCTTCTTGAATCGTGTCCTGATTTGGGTCGGTTTCGTTTCTCATGTCCTGGAGTAAATTATCCAGAAATTTGATGTACTTCATGGCAAGTCTGAGAATCTCATTTTTAGAAAGTTTTCTCTCTGGTGGGTAAGTCGGTAGAAGCTTTCTGAGTTCACTGAACGCGAGATTCACATGCTGCTGTCGCCATCGCTCCCTGCTGTTTGTATATAAGCGTTTCATATAAGTGTGACAGTTGGTTTGGTAAGACAGGTTCACTCTTCTGCCAGGTGTTGGATAGAGCAGAGCATGCGGTGACGGATTAGGACTGAGACTTTTATCTGATCCGCTGGAGCTCTGGCCTGAGCTTAGTGGAGAAACTGCATACATATCCATTGATGTTCCCTCATAAGGCGCTCTGTATTGTGACATGTTATTTCCACTCTGCAGTGCAGCTAACCTACCGTTCGAGGTACAGTCACTGATCTTTATGTCCGTCTAGTGAAGCACAATGCTGAATGTCAAACGTCTTTTCAGTCTGCGTTCGATTTATTGATCGGCGTAATTGCTTTTTCATTTATCACAGTTCATTGATAACCTTTTGCTCTGCTACCCCAGAAAGTTTGATGTAAGCAAGGCGGCCCGTGGTTTGTTTTCTCACGTTTCATTTCCTCTGCCAGGAAATTGATCCTTCAATCGTTCGTTTTTGACAGCGTGACGTCTCTATTGCCCAATCGGCGCACAGAAAAGCCTCTCCAATGCACGCTGGTGTCAAGTCTTTTGAAAGACGGTGTTTAGGAGCCGTTTAGTGATCGTTAGCGGTAAGCAGTGATGTGTGGTCCTAATGAGTAATCGTCTCGAACCGAGCATTAACGAAATACTTCACAAAGTGAGTATTTCAGACGTTGCAAGAATTGTAAGGAATGCCTCTTTTGGCGCTGCCCGCATTAGGTTACAAAAAAATTGCCCCATATACTTTTTAGGCGCGCCCTTTATCCTTTCAGCTTTTGTAACCCAAACCTGAATTCGCCTATTTCCCCTCACTATGCGCAAACAAAATACAAATCGTTTGTTTGTGAAAACATGATTTACACCTCATGCACGTAGAACTTGCTGTGAACTGTTAAGTGGGCGGTTTATAGAAAGGATTTTCATCAGGCTTTGTGTAAATAAGTGCAAACAGAACCATTTTGTATTCCATGAAGGAGAAGGCTTGGTTTTGACCGGGCTGAGATTGCTGGGATGTCGTTGTGTCAGGCATAAGTGGCAACAGAAATTCCTGCGGTGAACCAAAATGCGCAGAAAAAAAAGATTTTTCAATGATATTCGCAATGCGTGTACTAGCGATGACTCATCACAGGTTTGTGGAACTCAGTTATTCCTGCAATCTTGAGGAGGCTTTGAATTCTTAAAAGGTTGATTATTTCTTTTGTGGCTAAAAGCAAAGTTTGATGAGCAAGTGGACTATGAGTAGTTTGTGTCAATTTGCCTCTCTGGTGGTTTGTTGTACCGAAAAATCCGGAAATTTTATTGATGGCAGTGATTTATGAGAGCGATGTATTGCATTTCTTTGTGTTTGTATTTAGATGTATTTTGTATCAGGTTAAACTTAGAGTCTTCAGCAGTGGAGGAGAGTCAAACAGAGTATTTCCTTCCTTTACCTGACACTTTCCTGCAAACATGAAATAGTCCACTCTCACAATGAAAATAGTCCACTGTCATAATAAACAGAGCAGTTTGAATGTCAGTCAGCATGAAGTTCCTAATAACATGTGGTCTGATGTGTATCGTGGACTTCTTAGGTACTACAGAAGTTAAGTTGGGATCAAATGGAAGAGTTTCAGTCAAGTTGAACTGCTTGCAATGTAGGGAAGAAACCAAGGTCGGCTGTTTCAGGAAACTGTCTTGAAAAGTATTTAGAGAAAAAGCGGGAACCTGTTTACAGTGTAGTCGGCGTTCTTTGTGTTGATCACTGACTTGTTTACGAGCGGCACTTCACATAATATGATTAACAAATTTACCGCTGTAAATCTATTATTTCTGACCAAATTGGAACAGTACTGATTTTTTTTTTCAAGAGATCACTAAGGTTGTTTTTGTTGAGTCCGAGATTCAATTTCAGGCTCTACGTTAAAAATTTACTCTCAGCTTACAGATATTTTAAAAACGTTTTAGTGTGACCACTCTTTTTAAACTACACCAGGTAGATATTTTAGATTATTTACAAGGGTTGGGAAAGTTCGCCAGTATATATGACGTGTGTCCGGCAGCCACATTTCCTTTGCTTCTCTGTTCCTTTTCCTATGCTTTGTTTGTTTCCCCGTCAAGTTTACTATTGGTTAGACGGCTCGTGTGGGATCCAGTGGCCAGCTGTTTCTTTTGTGCTGTGCCGTTGTCACTTAAGTGCGAGTTTTGTTTAAGAGAACGTCAAATCAATAGAACAAATGATCAATGGAACACGAGATCACAGGTAGCCTTAGGTCGCTACATGGAGCGCACGAGACCAGTAGTAATATCCGGAAAACCAATATCGTGTTTCTGACGCTCAGGATCTGTGCAGGAACTCACTCAGACAAATAAACATGACTTACTCATAACAAAATGTGACAAGAAATCTCGAGCTTTACGCGTAATTTCATTATTACTCCGTACTAGGATAGTGTAGTGCATAGTGACCATTTCCTGGAAAGCTACTGAACTGTACTGTACTGTGGTACTGTTTGTTTTACTATACAGTGTGGTTCTAACTTTGTCATCTGTGGATCAAACCATGCAGTGTGACCATTCATTGGAAACATACAGAACCGAACTTCGAAAAGGGAAAATTTTTTTCTATTTCTGTCGAAATGTGCTTCCTCCGGCGAAGTGGGTTCTTTCCAAATCAATCAGTTTCAATTCGCTGAAACTGGAAAGAGTGTTTTGCAGAGAATCCCTCTCCAACCGGCTTCTGTCTGTTTTTCCTTTAAACGTCAAATGTGAAAAACGGTTATGGAACTTTAATATCATGAGGTTTGAGGCAGTCTTTTTTTGGATTGGTAAAAACAACACAGGTCATTGTTGGTTTGTGTGCGCATGTCGTCATTGATTCACTCTCGCTTCTCTCAACACGCCCAGCCTTGTTTTAGTGAAAATTGCTTTGTTAGATAGATTGAATTCTAACCGCACGCTGTTTAGTATTGAAATACTCAATATTGTATTCCTATCTTTTACGTACTCGGACACGTCAGTGTTGGCCTCCTGGGTGGTGCCATTTAAGCGCGTTTAGCAATTTTAATATACGTTTGCGCTTTTTGGCAACCATACCAACAATTCGTGACCAGCTGGCATTTCATCTGATGCGTGTTAATTTACAGCAAGCAGTGCTGACACACTTCTAAACACTGGAATGCTCCGCAGCCTCAAGTTTCAAATGTTTCACATATGCAACCCTTCCCAAAGGGAGGGGCAGCTCTTATATAAGAATGATTAGGCTGCTCTTTGAAAATTTTGAATTTCCTCCCAGTTGGGTGTGGCTTGGGCGTTTGCGAATCTCAAAAAACCATATGTGAATGACTTGCGAGTAAGAGGTTCAAAAATCTCTACAAAATGGTATATGATACATGCTCTAAATCTGGCCATTTCATTTTCTAATCAATAACCAAATCAGATTGAATTTGCTTTTAAATATTTTTTGTTATATTTGTTTTTGTTTTTAGGTTGTCAAAGAGAATCCAAGATTAAGAGTTTCCAATGAATGGTGTTAAGTTGGATTTTCAAAGGCGCTGGGTTATCATGTAAACAGTTTGAATGATTGCGTGAATCGACTGTTAATCGCAGGTTTGCCAGTTGTTCACATCATCTCAGTCTTTCCTCGTTACCTACCAACTATAGAGCTGCTGCCCGTACAATACTCTTGACCAATGCGACAAATCTTTTAATGTTGCCTGTCTGGGGAGCAGGGTTGGTGCAGTGTTGTGGAGCAGGGTTGGCGCAGCGTTGTGGAGCAGGGTTGGTGCAGTGGTGAGAGCGCTCCCCTTCCACGAATGTGGCCCGGGTTCGATTCCCGGCTCCGGCGTCATATGTGGGCTGAGTTTGTTGGTTCTCTACTCTGGTCAGAGAGGTTTTTCTCCGGGTGCTCTGGTTTTTCCCTTTCCACAAAAACCAACGTTTGATTTGATTGATGTGATTGACTTAATTTCATATGATTTGATTTGATTTCATTTGTGCTTTACATTGTCCCCAATTAGTACGTCAGGGCTAGATACAATTGACACTCAAATAAATTTTATTATTATTATTATTATTATTATTATTATTATTATTATTATTATTATTATTATTACTACTATTCGTAGGTCGTTCGCTCATTTCAAAAATTGTCACTGCAAGATAGCTTGCGCATCCTCGCGCTATTTGGCGTGAAGGAACATAGACTGAGGTGGGCGGTATATTCACAACGAGCAAAATCATGTAACTCTATAGCGTGACTGCCTTGCCTACACTACCACAGTACAGTACTCTCCATTAGGAGTTTGCATGGCTTCACTGAATGGCTTGATTCACAGGTGAAAACGTTAGAACCATATTGTATAGTAAAACACACAATACCACAGTACAGTACTGTTCAGTAGCTTTACAACTATAGATTGCAAATTTAAAGAATATGAGATTAACTCTTGTATTATACTATTTGGAGCCTTGTCTTGAAACTATACGGGCAAACAAGGAGATAAGGTTAATTGATGAGACTGGGACAAGTGTGTAGAGATTTAATCCTCACATCCTGGGTGGATATGACGATTATCGACCGCCTATAACGTCACGCGTGTAACATGCCACAAATTAGAGGAAAATGTAAACTTAAGGCGTTTAATCCAATTTATGGGAGTTTGAAAGGTATTGCACATTAGTGGCGCAAATAGCGAAAACTCAAACCTGTTATGAATCAAACAGGTTCAACGATTGGTTTCGTTTCAAACGAACGGTACGTGAATCAAAGCATGATCTTAGGAATCACGTTAGCCCACATTGCACACACTGTAGGGAAATTTTGGTTTGAAATCATTTTTGACACGTCCTTGTAGTCTATTTGGAAAATTAGGAAACAACCTAAAAAAATTCACGCCTGCGAAATGCGGTGCATCCTCGCACTGTTGATCCGCAGAAGAAAACGTGTGAACTACACTGTAAAGCAATAGAGTACAATACACTACTGTTTAGTTGCTTTTAAGAGAACTGGCTAATGCTGGATGGTTTTATCCACAGATGAAAAAGTTGGAACCTCACTGTATAGTAAAACAAACAGTACCACAGTACAATACTGTTCAGTAGGTTTCGATACAGATGGGAAAAGTCTGTTAGGGTTTGTGTTGGAGCTAAGGTCTGGTGGCGGTAAAACATGACAGATTTTGGAAACGACAGTTTCCATCTGTGGTTAGTCTTAATTGGATCTATGGCTCTTATCACTTTGTTCAATTTTTTTAGCATTTTGTTCTTGACCTAGCATTCTTTATTCTTCATAGATGGTGCAGAGTTGTCGAGTAGAAGCCATTTTTTATCATCAAAACGAGAACAGACCCGCAAAATATTCTCACGCGCTTTTTACAAAGCGGAACACGCTCGGCTTTAGGTCTACTTCTCTTCTGCAAATTATTGACTGACTGCAATACTATACGAGTATAGCCCTTCACTTCCTGTTTGTTTAGTCTTTCGTGTTGAAGTCGGAGCTGCTATCCCAAAATCGACAGCTTCCGATTGGTAGTAACTTGTAATGAACTACAATCGGAAGCAGTCGGCTCCAATCACAGATGATGGTACAACTCCTTGTCACTCGCATATATGTCGCTCTTCCACCCGAAAACAAATTGAAAGTGTAAACCAGTTAACCACACCATATATTTACCTGACATTGCACCTGCTGCCTGTAACTGTCCCCGTTGGCCCCGTTGACACGGGGAGCAGGGTTGGTGCAGTGGTGAGAGCGCTCGCCTTCCACCAATGTGGCCCGGGTTCGATTCCCGGCCCCGGCGTCATATGTGGGCTGAGTTTGTTGGTTCTCTACTCTGCTCCGAGAGGTTTTTCTCTGGGTACTCCGGTTTTCCCCTCTCCACAAAAAACCAACATTTGATTTGATTTGATTTCATTTGTGCTTTACAGTGTCCCCAATTAGTACAGCAGTGCTAAATACAGTTGACACTCAAATAAAGTTCATTATTATTACATCCCATTGCACTTTGCGGGTTTTGGCTAACGGCCTTGTGTCCTGGCCTTTTCCTCCCGAGTAGACTGGGTAGGGTTCATTGTACTTCGGCCCTACTAAGTATCACCATGTCGCTCAGCCATTGCACACACCGGTCATTGTACTACTCGACCCTGGCTGAGTGCGCCTCAAAAACAAAAAAACAAAACAAAAAAAAAAACAAAAACTATATAGTAGCAATACAGTACCAAAATAAAGTACCGTTAATTTGCAAGGATTGGTCACACTGCTCGGTTTTAAACACACCAAAAATTAAGCCTTGCGTAAACCACAGTGGAGTACTGGTACTTTTTAAGGGGATGGTCACATTGCATGGTTTTATTCACATCTGAAATGAGGGGTCACACTGTATATTGAAACAGACAGTACCACAGTACAGTACTGATCAGTAGCTTTACAAAGAATGGTCACACTGCATGGTTTGATCCACAGATGAAAAAGTTAGAACCCCACTGTATAGTAAAACAAACAGTACCACAGTACAGTACTGTTCAGTAGCTTTACAATGAATGGTGACACTGCATGGTTTGATCCACAGGTGAAAAAGCTAAAACCACACTGTATAGTAGAACAAACAGTACCACAGTTCAGTACGGTTCAGTAGCTTTCCAGAGAAGTTTCACACTGTATCATTACAACGTAAGGTTGGGAGTAAGTGATGAAAACCCTTTTCGGTACCACTTAACAACAATTGTTGCTGAATGTCTTAGTAAATTTTCAGATCTGTGTTGGAAACTTTTTTCTCTTCACTTATTGCATTGAATATTCGACTTGCACTCGATAAATGGAACTTACACTTCAACTATTGCTGCATTCGTTTTCACGTGAAGTTCAGTTCACCTCTTTGTCAAGCTCCAGCTTTCTTTGCACTGCTATATTATCCATTTCCTTCAATATATTGTCCAAAAACCGTATGTACTTCATTGTACTTCTCAGTATCTCCACCTTGGACATCTTTTTATCCGGTGGATAAGTTGGTAACAGTTTCCTCAACTCCGTGAAGGCACTGTTTACATTTTGTTGTCTCCATCGCTCGCGTTTGTTTGGTGTGAACATCCTTCTTTCAAATCCCAGAGTTCTTGCAGCCAACAAGTAGTTTTCGTCCTGCGCATCCGGGGAATCTGGATAAGGTACATGCCCTGAGGTTGCGGAAACACTGCAATCCCCCTTGTTGCTTTGAAGGTTTTGCGGTGAGAATTTCTCTGTGGTACTTAGATTCATAGTGCGCCACTTTTCTCATCAAATGCGTCTTCCCGTGAGATTATCAGGGAACGAATCAAACTTCTTAATCCCATTAAACTTCTCAGTTTGCTTAATAATGCCAATTATCGCCCTTTAATTAATTGCGTTCCCGTGGGAGGTCCTCCTTTGCTCCCGGGGAATACGAACTGCAAGACCATTTGCTTGTTATAGATTCAGTAATTTCGTTTCCTTTAAAGAATCTCAGCACCAAAGTAACTTAACAGTACACTAAAGAAATGAATTTCAGTGTGTTTTGTTATCGCCTGTTTTTTCTGTTTAGAAAAGGAAAACGGCACAAATTCTTACACCGCGATTTTTATCTACCGCGAATCCGTTTATACCGAGCTAAGATATTTGAAAGATTCTATTTGTAGTGCGCGCTTATCCAGATGTTTATTATTGATTGCTTGTTGGACGAATCTTCACAGTCGTTTCATTCTGTTGAATGTTTCTGTTGTTTGTAACAGTGTTGGGTTCTCATCTTTTATCGTTCTTTTGAGCTTAAAGTTTTTGTTTAAGAGATAGTACTTCACTCGGTTTAAACGATACCGTCTTGTTTTTCTTAAAGATTTTCTCTCCTTATGTTTACATGTCTGGATAATCAACTCAACTGGCGACAGTTAATCGTTTTATGAGAGAAATTGAAAGTCTTGTGTTAATACTTCAAAGAATAATTGATCTATGTGTAGTCGGTGGTATTTTACAAGATGTTGCTGTCACAGGCACACTTGATTTATGTGCTTAACTAATAACTATGCTATTAAATACGATGCGAATGTTGTGGAAGACTTATGACACCAGTTTGGATTTCGGGTATTAATTTTACCTTAGGTTTCATGCCCATACTTTGGTATTCCTTATCGTAAATACAATAAGGCATAACTTCAAAAAGACCGATTCCCGTTTATCAGTTGTGATAAAAAAATATGAAGGCTCAATTGCCAAATAATGCTTATCTGCACATGACGTTAAATGTACGCTTCACGTCTTTTTGTGCTCGGAAAATAATTTCCAGTGTTATGTTTGGCTGCGAGCAAGCTATACAGTATTCCAGTTGCACGTGTTAAGATACTGGAGAGCATGCGCATAGCCTAAGGTTATGTCGATTTCTTACTGTAAAGAATTCTACACCATGTCGCTGCCAGTTTGTTCTTTTGTTCGTTAACTAGCTAAACCTGACGACTTGACGAGGGGGTAGTGATCGGCGTGGAACGTTGATTGAGTCAGTCGCACCGAGAATGGAAGTTAGTGTGAGAATGAGCGTTAAATTAGCGTTAGGGTGCGTGTTAAAACAAGACTGAACGTAGAGAGTGGGTGAAGGCGTGAAAGAGAGCATCGAGGTGATGAGCGTGGGACCAGTGAATCGTGCGATAGAAGGCATGGAGGCAAGACTGAAAGTCGGTGAAAGCGCGAGAAATAATGTGACAGAAGCGTGAGTGCGCATTTCGAGAGCCAGACAAGAGTGTTAGTAGGAGAAGCGTGAGAGGGAGCGTGAGCGTGAACATCTGATTCTGAGTATGATTGCAATTGAGCGAGAGAATTAGCGCGAATCAACCCGTGGGATCCCTCCTCCTATCCCAAACCAAATCGTTTTCGGAAATGTTGAAGTTGAAAGGATCGGAGAAATTGGAAGGGAAACATACAGTAACGGAAGTTCTAATTCCGGGTTATTTGAACATTTCTCACTAGCTTCTCCTAAACATTGAGAGGAGAAGAGAGAGAGAAATTATTCTAACTTTCAGAATGCCTTGATTTTAGCCTCATTACCCATGAAGGGGTGGCGAATGGTAAATGCGAGACTTAGCGAGACTTTGCGAGACGGCGAGACTAGCGTTTTTCTTTGCGAGCCCGAGACATTTTGACTTTTTAGATTGTGAGACCGAGACTTCAAAGTTTTTGAGTGCGAGACTCTTTCGTATAAAAATCTGGCTCATCCTCGGTGTAAAAACCTGTTACGTTCACAAGTGACGTAGAACAGAGAAAACAAAGGAGACAACACAATAGAGGCTATGAAAATAATAGTGGAAAAACAAAGAAAAACTTCACAGGTTTTTACACCGAGGTAAACCCAAAAATCTAGACTGCGAGACGCACATAACCGCTAAAAGACGAGACTGCGAGACCCGTGAAATTCGACTAAAAATTGGCGAGCTGACCCAGAGTTTTAGAAGGACCATTCGCCACTCCTCCATTAGTGGCGTACTGCGTACATTCATTATTGGTCCTTTAGTAACATTTTTCTGTGGAGATGTGACGTAAACAGCGCTCTCTCGAGTCAATAACCACTTGACACTGTATTATGCTGTATTATAAAATAACTCAGATACAACGCGCGTGCTGATTGGTCGAAAACTTATGGGTTATTGTGCCGGTAAACCCATAGAAAAGAGAAACATGTTCTGTTTTTATTTGAAGTTAGTTTATAAAATCAATAAACCGCAGTTTCTATGAGTTTACCGGCGTAAACCCATAGAAACTTCGGGTTTATTGCTTAAATACATACAATAGTTTGTTACAGCTCAAAGATTTTTTGCCCTGTTTTGTTACAGACAAAGAAGGCAAAACGTTTTTACGTGCTGGAAGGAACGATTCCTTTCTTTTTCTTCCTTTCCTTTTTTGTTTTTTACCTGAGCTGAATAATAACAATAATTACATAAATCTGGACGTACCAGACCTTTGAATCGTTATCATCAGAGCAGAATACACTATATGACAAAGCCATGAAGCTTTAGCATTTGTTGGAAAGCCACTGGACAGCTCGTTCACGTAGTGTTGTTGTTTGTCGATATTTCCGCAAACGTATGTTGGTCCTTTTCTCGGTATTTTAGAAAATGTGTTTTGAGCTTTGGTTTTGCCTTTTCGTGTACAATCACAACATTTATCCGTCTCAAGTATCTATCTTAATTCTGTCCTACCATTCTGAACATGGCTATTATTATGCGTAATTGTTTATATACAAACTGTTAGAGGCATTTTCTAATTCTTTAGCTAAAAAGTCGAACCCGAGTCACATCTGTGTGTCTGTATCGAAACATTACACTGATTGAACACTTTTGTGGGAATAGTGATTTTATGTGGTGTTGCCGACCACTCGACAAAATTCCAAAATGTGTTTTTCAAAATGAATAGACTTTCCCTTGTTGTTTTCTTTTCTGTGCAAGACTAAAGTACAAATTAAGGTGATCCAGAACTCGCGCACTAGACCGGACTCGCTGGCGGCAAACAAATGACTACCTAAACATCACAGAGATGCGACCGTTGATACGGTTAATACTATAATACGACAGGAGATAATTAGGCCAAGAACGTGTAATATGAAACCGTATAGACTCGCAATATAGTCATATATGAAAATTTAATGTGACCGGGATCGAGGAAAAGTACATTGGCTAACCTTTAGGGGCCTTTTCACTTTGTAGCAGAAAATGGTTGTTTGAAGATACTTGAAGTTGGAATACCACACAGAATGACCTCGGCTCCTACTAACAGATAATGTGGAGGGGTATTTTACGCCTTATGAAAAACAGCTTATCAGAAAAGGATCCTTAAGTTTATTACGGATTTGTTTGAAAAGAAAACGCAGCGCCCAAGAGCTATTTTATGCGGTTAAGGTAACGTGAGATTTTGTAACTCGTGTCCGGCAGTAATTAGTAGACTCAGCTGAAAATGTTTGCTCGTGTTTAGACGTTACACTGAAACCCCGTCACTTCTTAAGTTACACCATTTGGCTCAGACTTTTTTTTAATTAAAATGATCATGCAAACCAAGTAGCGTAACCAAGTATTGTGGAACTAGCAAGCAGGACTGCACAGTGGTAAATATGAGGTCGATATTTTAAAATAGGTTAATCATCATCATCATCATCTTCTTTATTGTTGTTGTTGTTGTTGTTGTTCTTATTATTATTATTATTATTATTATTATTATTATTATTATTATTATTATTATTAGTACTACTCTTTCGTAAAAGAGCTGCAGTAGTGCTGGGCTTGTAGCTCGCTCATGGGAAGCGTAGAACAAGCTTTGTCGAGTTGAATTTTTATTGCACTTTACCAAGTTAATCCACAATCAACAGATTATTATATATTACATACACCACAAAATAGTATTGGTTTGACCTTTTATCGTAAGATGGCTCGGTTCTGGTGTCTCTCTTATTTGTATCACATAGAGAGAAAGAGAGCTTTCTTAAGTCAAATGAATGCCGCGATGTTAAGAAGAAACATTTTTGTCCGCCTTCTCGACATAGTTTTCATAAGCCAAAAATTCATTTTTCCTATTAAGGTGGCATCATAAAAGATCGCCTTGCTAATTAATTAAAACTTTTATCTGATGGAATTCCAAGTTCGGATCATCATGTTTAGGAATCTTTAAGTCATTATTCCTGAAGCTCTCGAAGTATTTGTGTGCTCATGGTTGAAGTACATTAATCCACGTTTGCGCTCAAGGCATTCAAAACAGTCGCTTGCGAGTGCGGCACACCGCCATGATCAAACGGAATAATTACTTTGACTGACTATCGAAGGTTAAGTAAACACAAGTAATTTGTTAATTAGCCAGTCATTTCTATCAAAAGACCGTGAACACTGCATACTATTCATTCCTTGAAGTGACCTCAGGACTTTGGTTCTCGTCTGCTTAACTGATGTCTTTAAAGTTCATTGCAACAAATAGATTCCCTCTATTAAACTTAGACCTTGCTCAGGTTATTTTTTTTCGCTGATTCCATGTGTGGCAGTGTAAATGATTTAATATCAAAGATTATGCGAGGTGTAATTAGGAGCGATCGCTGAGGTTTTAGATCGCACAGATATGTCACAATTTTATGTAACAGGATTGGCTCAAAGGGACTATATTAAGATATTTATCAAAACAAGGCGAGATATTGGTTTGACAAATGGCGAAGTTTATCTCAAGGGTTTGCTATTTCTAGTAAACTAAACCAGGGAAAACTCGTTATAACGTAGTGTCGTTTACCTCGGACAGGTCACGAAGACCGAGCCAAAACTCTCTTCTGCAGAAAAACGTTCGCTGTCGAAACCGTTTAGCAAGGTTTTTATTTCACGTGTTAAGTCAATTTGAAGGTCTAACATCTTGGGTAGCTTAGCTAAACCAAGAGTTGGCTCGGACAAAGTCTTTTTGGAGGGAGGATGTCTCGTCGACGCGGTACAAACACCAACTACTTACAGCGGTATAGACCGACAACGAAGTCATATATACCGGATTATTACTACGCCACTCTACCAATACCTGTAGGATTCTATGGTACGGCTTTAAAGCGAAAACCCGTTCATTACTTTGGGCCTGATATTCCCATGCCGCAGAGTAGAAGAAACTTTACAAACAGTCGAGAGCGTTGGCGTCAGTACCATGTAAATGTAGCATTTGGGGAGCTCAGAAGACTGTTACCCACTTATCCACCTGATAAAAAGCTGTCTAAACATGAAATCCTCAAGTTAGCCATGAAATACATCACGTTTTTGAACGATGTTTTGAAAGAAATGGATTCAAACGACAGCGAGAACAACAGTTCGTTTTGTGCGGCGCTGGATCACGCGTCACTGAAATGTTCTAGTCCAAGCTCAAGTTGTGCTACTTCCTCCAGTGATGGCGTTTTATCGTGCAGGTTAGATTTAGAGCACGTGAATGTTGACTCACTCACATCTGAAATACGACTTGAACAAGAGGGGAACTAGTAAGAAATCAATTGAGTGTGTCGGACATTCATAGAATATGGCCTCCCGCTGTACAAACGAAATAAGCAGTGAAGTAGGAGCTGAAACCGATAGTGAGATGTATATTGCACCCTTAAGGCACAAAGACGTATTGCAACAAGCACGAAAAGCTGCGCACACGATTTCTTTGCTTGGAAACGTTGTAAGTGGAAGGGTTCATCATCTAAGAACAGATTAATCCGAACTGACAAAGGCGTTTATTCTTGCAAAGAGAATTTTAAACCCTTCTTTGAACTTCATTTTGAAAAAAAAACTTTGTACAATGCTGTCATTGCATCGCTGTCGCCGTTATTAGTTAGCATATTAAATAGTAGTCCAATGAATCGTTTAAAGTAGGACCGCCTTCCGGGCTTCAGTCAGTTTATAAGAACATATGTGCCACAGCTCTATTCCCCACCGGTCATATTCCCCCATCTTTATCAAGACATTGAAGTTTTCTTATCTCAGATTAAATTCTTCAACAAACGAAGCTAAACGAAACACCAGCATTTACTGAGTAAGAAAGTAGTCGCAGCCGATTGGTTCAGATTTAAAAAGATGATCAGGAATACTAACAAGCTCACGTGCAAGAACGGTGTTTCAGTTGAACTGGAAATGTTGTTTTTGAAAGAAAACCAAAGCGCTGGAGTTACAATTGCTCCAGGCTACTTGCCAAGATTTCCACTGATAACCTTAAGTTCAAGAATGGTTAACATTAATCCTATACTTGGTTTATCAAATACATCTATAACTTCGCTGTAACAGTTCGCCTGCATCTTACAATTATCTCGTCTGATACCGTGATTTGTCGCCTTTTTTCACTTTGACAAATCAAATCAGTGACTTTGCTAGATTGGACAAATTTCGCTTGGTGTGGCAGTCAGGTTGAGGGGGTCATCATGGCGGCTGTTGGCCCTGACATCTTAAATTTCCCTAACTTGTAAAACGTCCGTAAACAGGTTTTAATTACTTAAATATTTGCTAATATCAGCTGTCAACGGTGTTAATTAAGGAAAGACGGGACGGAGGCTGTATGACTCGTTCATTCCACATATGGGACTTCAAAAGAATAGGCAGGCTAAATTACAAAACACAGTTTTAATTAGCAGTCCGCCAAACAGACCGACTGTTGCCGAATGACAGAAGTCACGAAACGTCAAGTCCCATTCTTACGTATTCCTTGTTGTTTTATCCACTTCCCGCGATAAAAACGACACACGAAATGTATGGATGCCCCCTTTTACATGAATATTGCTTGCTATTAAGTATTCACTGCTCCGCTGATTAAGGACAAACGAAATATTAGACTTGAGCCTTGAAAACCAAACTAGTTATTCCGTCGCTCTTCTGGACCCTGCCGAGCTAAACGACGCCCAATTATACGGGGTCCCTGATGGGGTAGCAGCTCTCGTAAGCCTTTCAGGTCTAGGGACAGGCATAATTTGGTTGGTAAATGAAGGTCTTCAGAACTTGATTGTGCCTCATAATGGGTGGGGCATGCTTAGTCAAAGTAGGCAATACTCTGAAACTTGAGCACCTGTTGAAAAAATCAGGTACTTAGCACATTATCTCTGAACCCATCAGCCCCATAAAAAAAGCAAAGTCTAGCCTCACCTCGTTTCCCCAACTAGTCCAGTTTGGCGTCAGATTTCGAGCAAACATCTCCAGACATAATGAACCTAGTGGAAGGTAGTCTCTTAGAATGCCTGGAAAAGTGAACACATACATTAAAAATAGGTGGCTTACAAGGCCACGTGATAGGCGCTCGACTCTCGTGGACAAATAAATAAACAAATAAATCAATCCGATCGTGCCGTAATGTAGCTACACACTTCGTGTAAGCCACACAACAAATCATTAGCTCACAATTGGCTTCCAAGGATGGGAGCGGTTCTCTTGGTTTGTCTAATCTGGTCCCCAAAACTTAAACTATACACACCTGTTAATGGAGGTTTCCTGGAGTGAAGTCTGCATGGCACACTACATATAACTTGATGATAAGGCAGTGATCTATACATCAGGTTCTTTCCATGTAAACTATAGATGTCTTGATCATAACCAGCACTGGTACAATTACAGTTGTCAACTTTCAAGGCAGTTTCACAACAACTACCCTTGCAGTCCCCTCTTCCTTTGAATTTATCGCCTTTTCCATGCATCAAAGTACTACAGAAAGATGAGTTACAGTCACCATCCTGGATTTCCAGTACGTTTTCTGAATACAGTTTACAGGAGTCAAAAATTTTCTTTGTACAGTTACATTTTCCTTCAAGTCTCTTTCTTCTCTTTGTCTGAAAATCCATGTGGCATTCCTTGCATCTGTCTGTCACGTTATTACCATATTGATTATAACACTCATCAATCTTCCTTTTCTGCCTTTCACTTGGTCTGCATAGTAAGTTTGTCAAGTCAGTCTTACATACAGCAACAGATTCAGATAAAGAGTTTCTGCTGTTACTGTATTCCTTAGTATCTGTTGGTATCTTTTTGCTCCTGGGCTCCTGTGGTCTATATCTACCTATTACCAGTGTTTCATAGGGCTTCTTGTGAGGCGAATCTAAATCAGTTACTAACTCCCGCATTCTTGTCACCTGTAAATCAAACAAACGTTTATGAAAGTGTAGGAGGTCTCAGTAAATTTATAGTGTACACATATTTGTATATTTACACTCTTGTCTGGTTTGCCTACCCCATTATTAGTACTGAAATGACAATTTTGAAATGTATACTTACCTTAATCCAATACCATTCTGCCACCAGCTCAACTGACCAATGAGGAAAGAGTTCCGTCTTTGTGAACCTCAAGTACTTTTGTTTGTTGGTTACCCAGACCCCTACAAGAGCACCAGGAACAAGCAGCTGAGGCACTGGAAGGGACTTGATCTGCCACAGTGACATGAAGGAATATCTGGGGGAAACAGAGTTTCATGTTGACACTTTGGTAAACTGCAATGACATTGATTGTTCATCGCAGTTCTGTACACAACTTAAGCAGCTGTGAAATTAAAGCCTGAAAAAAAAAACATTCAGGCCTGAACGGCTGCTTAAGTTGTATACATAACTGCGATGATCAATCAATGTCATGGCATGTTACTCCCCAGTTCAAATACATGATCTTTCATATATTCACCTGCACTTTGGTAAACTATTTTGCTCGAGGACAACTTTTAAATATTATTTAAAGATTGAAGAACTTCTTTATTGGTCTATTGTGACATGGTCCCACTGAGCTCACTGAATTTTGGTAGCCATATACAAAGCTATCCTACTTCAAATGAATGTAACAGAAGACTTTATTCAAGATACTTGAATTTCATCTTACGGCATCAAGCAATTGGCAATAATTATTCTCCGAAGTAAATCAATGGCCAAGTAGTTACAGAACCGCAAAGCAACAAGTTATATATTTCTTAAGCCACTATTAACAGAGGTTGAATAGAATATTTCTTTTCAATGAAGCAAGAATTGATGTCAGCCATCTATGGTTCCTTGACCAAAACTCACTTGTTAGTTCTACCAGGTTTTCGCAGAATCCTTGACATTATTCACCTCATAACTGCTAAAGGGTGAATGGTGTTGAATATTCTGAGATAGTGAGCCAATCATATTACTCAAAATGCTGAGGTTGTTGAGTTTACAAGTATACTGTAGTATTAGTGATAGACAACCACTGAAATGATCTGCAATATTCAACAATGTTCCTTTGGAAATTTGCCCCTCTCCTGACAGGAAAGCTTCATGCTAGAGGCTATAAATTAAATGCTATAAAGTGTGCACAAGAGTTCTTAAGATGAAAGGAAAGAGACATTTGAGATTAATACAAGCAGGTAAAAGTTATATGTGGTGGTGGTTATATTTCCTTACTAATTTGATTAATGTAATACCCAGTTGTGGTAATATTGACAAATAGATCCTCACTTTGAGCTACGCCTAGCAGACTTGTTGAACCAAGGAGGATCTAGTATAGCAAGGTTGTACAGACCATTATTTTGGGCTGCAAAAATGAAAAGGAGATGGTTAATACAAATCTAAATAATGCCATTTCCAGGAAATACCAACTTACATAATACACTTTATTATATCTCTCAGTTAGTACCCGCGCTGTGATTGGTCAATTTAGCGGGCCGTACTTCACTGTACGGCCCGCTAAAGTTTGTTTTGGTTGCCAAAATGACTCCAGAGATATAATAAATATCTTATTAACTTCGTTTTCTCAGTCCGTACTGTAAAATACGGATCCTCGTTTTTTCCCGTCGATTTATGGCCCGTGCGCTTCGCGCTTGGGCCATAAATCGACGGGAAAAAACTCGGTCCGTATTTTACAGTACGGACCTCGAACTCGATTAATAAGAGGTATGTACGTTCAATTTTAGAGCAGTGTTTACTGTTTGTATATTTCAAAGAGTATGTTGTTTTGCTTTGAATTTCATTATTGTCACTTCTTGCTTTCTAGCATTCAGTAAGTAAGTACTTTAGCTAATTAGACTGCACTGTCTGTCAATCAGTGGAAAGCCCGTGAGCAGCCATTCAGGTTGTAAGATTACCAAAATAATATAGTCACTCATCCTCAGTCACAGTGGGTTATGCTGAGCACAAGTAATGTGATTTGTTTATATACTAGATTACATCTTATAGCAACTGATAATTGTAATGTACCATGTGTTACAAGTGGTTTCAAATTAGAAGCGTCTGACATCAAGAAAGAACAGTTTACTGGCAGAACATATTGGCTACCAAAGACATTAAACAATACTGGAGTGTCACCAGGATGTGTAATAACACGATTGAAGACATCTTTGTCATTGAAGGCTACTCCTATCAAAAGAAAAAAAGCAAACTGTATTTTAACTCACTGGTATCCCGGAAATTTTTATTAGTTAGCAACTAATATGGTCCTGATAGACAGTAGAATGTTAAACCTTAGGGGAATTAACTAAACTTGGTCTGCCTGCATTATGTCTGAAGTGATTGTTACAAACCAGACTGCAGGCATAATGCTTTAAACACACACCATATAACAGTGATTTCTGCCTAATAAATATAAATTTACCACTTAACCAGTTGGAGACTAGAACTGAAGTAACCTAGAAACTACTTTTACTCCACCTGAACTACTTATTATAAAGATTAGCATAAGGTTGTACACCAGCTACAATGGTTATGCAGGTTTAGTAATGGTGCTGTTAATAATTTACGGTACTGAAATTAGGATCTGAATTACGTTGCAACAAACCTTTACTTATGGTGATGGGTGGAAGAAGGTCAGCTGAACAACACTGCCCCAGCAACTCTGTAAAGTCTGTGTTATCCTCAGGAAGGTCTAGAATATAATAACTAATTAGTAAAAATCTACTTTTAGACTAATGAAAATGCCGCAATCTGATTGGCTGAGCTACTGTAGACTATCAGCCATTAGACAGCACTTGGTTGAAGATCATTTTGAAAATGGCGAATTATCGGCGCTTCTAGCGAAGTTTTGCCGGAAGATTGAGTATTTTGGTGTTTTTTTCACGGACACATGGTTTGTTTCTTATTTTTACTAAAACAATAAGATTATTCACTCTCGATTTCTATGAGGTGATAGTTGATTCAGCCTTCAGCCTCATCAACTATCACCCCATAGAAATCTCAAGCTCTTAATCTAATTGTTAATTATCTTCTTTGATCTCTATTATTAAATGGCAATATATCTGGCAATGTTTTATAAATGCTGAAGGAAAATACAATAGTAAAAAATCTACTCAGTAAAGTATGGCGACAGATCTTTTGCAGCAATGACAAAAAGACTATTGGATCATCTAATGCCATCTAACAAAATACTTGAGTTGTTACCTTAATTAACTCTTAAAAAATAGTTAAATTTGATAATTGACATGAAACCAATCCCTTGCTTCTGTGGAGTGGAGCAGCTATAAGCAATATGTTGTTAACACTCCCTAACCTCCCTTATTTGCACCTGCCATTATGTCCCTAGTAACGATTTATACACCTGTATAGTTAACAAAACAACATAGTCTTAAGTATGGTATAGCTTGCGCTGCAGACAAAACTGCAACAAAGATCAGAATGATTTCTGCACAGGTTCCTACTTCATTATGCTTGCTGTAGCCATACTGTTTCATTCTACAATAACAAGAAATGTTTACATGTGCATTACCCTAAACAATTCATCTGCTGCATGCATAATGAGTAGGGGCCTGTGCGGAAATCTTGCCCAAAGATCTTCTGCTATGCCTGTTGCTGTAACAGAGATTTTATGGTTGCAAATGAAATGGCCACATTGTTAACCCTAGCATTGACCCACCATAACAAACCTTATGTATTAGTAAGAAAACAGAAAATTGCTTTGTCTGATTCACTATAACGGGGGTGACAACTCTAACAAACGCTGTTTCGGGACGAAGCCAAAGTTGTTCCGCGAATCTGGAGATTTTTCCGGGAATCGGCACACTTGGAAATTTTTCCGGGAATCGAAGGAAATTTATCCCAAAAATTCGGGAGGATGATCCAAATTTCCGGGACGACTTAAGTTAAGACCTAGTATTGCTCAAACAGCGTTTATTAGAGTTGTCACCCCAACAAACACGCATTGCATGAGTTACAAATCTGGAAATTAATACATTACCTTCCTCACAGTCTACATTAGCACTGGATTTGAAATAGTGAACACCAGATTTCAACAGCTGCTCAAGTCCTTTAGTCACGATTTCCTTTACCTAAAAACAATCATTACACACTACAAATTGCTGCATCTTTTGAAAAAGAAAATAACACGAACATAATAAAGTAATAATTCCAAAATAACAATGGAGTTCGCGGCATAATAAGACAGTTCAACTTCCTTCAAATATTCTATCATTGTCTTAGCACAGACGTACAGTGTCATTCATACCTGTATGGCAATAATCAGTGCCAAGGTTTCTGTAACCACACTGCTACCATTACTCCTAACTTGTATTGTTTAATTTACAATCGTCGTAATAATTGTTACCTTTTCATGCTCAAAATCAGCGGCTGAATCGTCCTCGATGGGGTTGGATTTGGAGGACTTCTTTCTCTTAAGAAAAGAGAAGTCTTTTAAGTGAAACACATAGAAATAAGGTTAATTTTATGTAATACAACAAATGCTACTCTTAACACTTTTAACAAGGTTACCTTCCTTTTTCTGGAATCACAAGAAATTCGAAAATAGGGTTCAAACAAGGCGAAAAGGCAATCTTTACACGACAACGATAAAGGCGAAACAGACTCGGTGATTGACATTTGATGATCCACAAGAAATCCGTTCTCAGAGCTGGAGATCACACTCATTTTACTAATTCGCTATTTTTTATGTCGAAAAACTTTTCCCACAAGCGAAAATGTAACAGGCCGCTTCAAGCTTAAAGACTGGGTACGAATCTTAAAATGTAAAAGCGTCTTAGGGGTAAGGAGGGGGGAACTTCGTACACGAGAAGCTGTTGACTTCTGATGATGTTAAAATATTTGTCCAGAAAACAGGAAATGGTAACAAAAAAAACAGAAGCAGGACTAAAGGAAATTAAAAGTAGAATAATACAAGCTACCAGCTTATCGCAAACTTTTCTTGATGCTACAATTTCCGAAGGGAGGGGGCGTTGTGCTAGTGTTGTCTGTCGGGGTGGGTTGAGGAAAATTTTGCCTTGACGTCATACTCTCTCGACCAATCAAACGTTTTCAAGCGCCGTTGCCCATCTTCGCGCCAAGATGAGAAGATGTTCTCTTGTCTTCCTTTATTTGTCCATAGTTAGTGGAGGGAGACTGGGTCTCCCTCCACTAACTATGATTTGTCGAAGGTAACAACTAACACATTTATGGTTTAAACTTTGTTTGTGAAAATGAAAAGTCCGCTACTTAACGCCTTAAGTAATTATTTCAACATTTAGTCGTCTTCGTCTCAAATTGAAGGAACTGAGGAGTTTTCGAAAGTGTTTCCGTGAGACCATGTGCTCTGCTTTGGATGTCTTGGAGGCTGTCAAAACAAGAGAAATTTGGGTAGGTAAACACAAAGTTTTTATAAGGTTTTTACACAGTATCATTCAGTTTAGAAGCCAGTAGTTTTGCTTGCATTTTACTCTTTTACTCTGTGTTTCGGGCGCGAAATTCAACATATGTTAATTAGTAAAAGCCCCAAGTTGAAAGTCAGATTGGAAATTTCGGAGGCATGCGAGCAACTGTAGGGGTAGCCGGTCGTTTCGCCTACAAGTCGATTCGCCTACACTGAAGTCGATTCGCCTACACGTTCTGAGACGTTTCGCCTACATCGAAGCTTACTTTTAAAATAGAACAGAAGAATAAAGTGTACTTTAACTCAATGGTATATGTGTGTTATCGGATTAATTTTCTCCGAAGCGGACAAGAAAACAGCGCGCAGACTATGGCTCGGGTAAGGTATAAAGTGTGACTTTTTTTCCATATTGTTATTAGTCTTTTGTTGCTTATACTTGTGACTATCTTGACAATAAGAGCTAACCTACAAATTGTAAAAGACAGTTTATAATTTAGATAATTTATTAGCGCCTCGGGTAAGGTATTAAAGTGTGACTTTTGTCCGTATTGTTATCAGCCCTCTGTTGTTTATACTTGACAATGAGAGCTAATTAGTGCCCAGCGTAAAGTAGGGGTGATTTTTTTCTGTTTTTTTTTTTTAACAGAATAAATCAGTTTATTTTAACAAAAGACGTAAACAACATTAGCATTAACCAATTAGAAGACCAGGAATTCAATCCTTCTCAAGTGAGGGTCCACCTATAAAAAGCCCCCCCCCCCCCCCCTAACCGGCAAAATAATTATAGGGATAAGGGATAACTGAGATAGTTTTAGGGATAACAAAAATAGCTTTGTTTTCTCAATTGTCACATGTTTGGTCACTTTTGTGGATAATGAACAGTAACAGATCGCTTTACGCTTTAAAATTGCCACTAATTGTCAAATTCTAAAGATATGTAATTTTGGGGACTACAGTCTTGGTAATTTTTGGGATAAGGGATGACTACCCCTCCCCCCCTTCAGTTTTTTTATTTTACACTAGTGTTATAATGTGTGTGGCCAGTATTCATTTGTTTGTTTCTACACCATTCTTACTTAACAGAGTTCTGAAATTTGGCATTGTATTGTGAAAAATTTAATTAGTAGCCATAAGAATTTCATTTACCCCAACATAGTGAAACCTTTTGTGCATATTTTAAGTTATTAGTCTGCCAAAACTTTTACCAAAAGCTTGAATGCTCAGTTTTCTTTTGAAATACTTTATTTGCCAGGGATAACTTAGCATTTCTTAAAGTCTAAACTTAGATTTAACTGGTTAGATACTGGTGTGTGGCAAATACTGAACTACACACAGCACAGTACTGCAAAGCTTTTTCATCTGTAGGTCAGGTAACTAGTTTTATAGGGAACTTTCCCTTTTATATAAATATTCAAGCAAATCACTAGTAAAATGCAGCTACCTAAAAAGTACCAGCCACAATTTAATAATCCTCAAAACACCAGAACTGTGAATTCCACGCCTAAAAAGTGCTATGCACACCACCAGCATTATACAGAAAAAGCTGTCTACCGCTCAAACAATTTTGTTTATGCTCCTTCACTTTACCTGGATTGACCTGAGTCAAAACCAGAGAAATGAACAGAAACCAAAAATCCTTATAAACTGACTTAGTTCCAGACCATATTAGGGCAAAGAAGGAAAGGCATCCATATTTCCTGGTTCCAAGGGTAAGGAGTGGGTTTGGGACAAGGTGACCCACTGGAAACAGAGTTTAGTTTTATCTGGACAATGCTGTCACTTGTGACTATGTCAAACTTCCAAATTTCAATATCAAAATTTCAAGTCATATACCACAAAGTGTATATATAGCCATGTTTGAATATTCTGCTGTAATGAAAAGATTCCCTTATCCTTCTTCACCCATGTGGAACAAAATTCCATGCCCTCTTGAACCAAACTACAGTACAGCCCTAAAATAATGCATGCACAAGAAGAAGCGCAAGAAGTTCTTGCGCGGCAAGAACACGCAATCCGCCGCAAGACATAAAAAAATTTGAAATACAAGAAGTTAGAAGCCTAATCGCAAGAAGCCGCAAGAAGTTGAAAATCTAAGCGCAAGAAGCCGCAAGAACTTATGAATCTTACCGCAAGGCGCAAGAAGTTGCATCTAGTCAAACCGTCCAGATCTAATTCGTAATGCCGTGTTCGTGGAAATGCTCAGCGCTTGCTCGCATGAAGCATCTTTTTACGGTCCTTTGCATGCAAAAATGTTAGCGCAAAGAAGTTCTTGCGGTTTTTGAAAATCCTACCGCAAAGAAGTTCTTGCGTTTCAAAAATCCTACCGCAAAGAAGTTCTTGCGGTTTTAACCTCTAACCACAAAGAAGTTCTTGCGTCTCTCAAGATCCAAGCGCAAGCGACCTGCAAGAAGTTGCCGGCTTGCGGATGCAAAAAGAAGTTCTTGCGTGTGCATTATTTTAGGGCTGCACTGTAAATAAAGTCATGACTATCTTGGAATATAACACTGATGGCCTAAATCTGTTACTACCTACTACACAAGACGTGTTCTATCCCTTGGTCTTGAGATATGATTGCAGTGTTTTTCTTGCATATACGTCATGAAGCAAAAGACTAGATAGATAGACTAGATTTTTATCCTAGATGACTTAACCCTTTCGCTCCCAAGGGGTCTCCATTTGACGAGTAAAATCGTCTGGCGTTAGACAGAGTAAAATCTATAAAGTCACTCTTGGGAGTGAAAGGGTTAAGGGAGATGGTTTTTAACCCTTTCGCTCCCAAGGGGTCTCCATTTGACGAGTAAAATCGTCTGGCGTTAGACAGAGTAAAATCTATAAAGTCACTCTTGGGAGTGAAATGGTTAAGGGAGATGGTTTTTAACCCTTTCGCTCCCAAGGGGTCTCCATTTGACGAGTAAAATCGTCTGGCGTTAGACAGAGTAAAATCTATAAAGTCACTCTTGGGAGTGAAAGGGTTAGAATGGCCTCTTTTTACTCCCAAAATGTCAACCAAAACCTGCCTATTTTAAGCCCCTCAAAGTGATCCCCAGAAGCAGCTTATTTTAATGTCCCTGAAATGATAAACTAAAGCAGCTTATTTTTAAACCCAAATAGTGATCAATGACCAAACAACTGACCACTAAAAATGGCCTGTTTTTATCCCGAAACTTTGACCATCAAAATTACCTGTTTTTGATCCCCCAAAGTAGCCATCCAACTAGCTTATTTTTAACTTCCCAAAAATAACAATGAAAATCAGCCTATTTTTAGCTCAAGAAATTGACCACTTAAAACAGCTTATTTCTACTCCAATATTTTGACCACCATAACCTGCCTTGTTTCAGCCCCTCACCCCCCCCCCCCCCAAAAAAAATAAATTGACTACCAAAATCAATTGATTTTTATCCCTGCAAAATGACGACCAAAATCAGCCTATTTTGAGCAGGCAGAGTTTGGAAAATTTGGTTTAAACAATAGGAATCAGTAAAAGCTGTCATCACTTGTCACTGAACAGCAAACAGAAAATATGCAATAAAATTAAACAGCGTGCAAGATCTGCTTCAGTTCGCGCTCTTTCGTTACTATGAACAGACATGGATTTTATAATTATTACAACTCATCACAGTTCCCCATTTTTCGGTGGCAGTGCGGAGCTAGTATTTGCAATATATGTATTCTCAAGGCCAAAGTCATAATCTTGAAGAGGCAACTATCGAGTAACCTACGCAGAATTTCTCTTCATCGTCGTTACTGGAGCTCATCAAACTTAATGAACCAAGTTTGTTGTCTTCTACTGAGGAAAGACTGGTGTTCGCTTGCCGGCTAAATGACAGAGAAACAATTTTGCTAAGATTATGGGCTGAAATTGTTGACTGCATGGATAGCAGGGAACCCCAAAAAGTGTGGGATCACATCATCAAGGAAATGAATGACAAATTCTGTACCACGAAAATAACAGAAAAGTACTTTTTTGATCAATACAAGCAGGCCAAAGACTGGCCTGCAACAACAAACAATTGTGTGTAAATGTGTGTCTGGTTTATTTATTTAAGTTATGCAAAGTCGCTACTCACATAATTTTTCACCCAGTGCGACCCTGATGGTTGAAAGCAAAAGTTTGCTTTCCGGTTGCATTTCTAAGTTTTCGTGGTTTTTTTTTGCCAGCAAAGACTTTGCCCAAGTGCAACCTCCATTAGATCATCGAAATTGGCTTATTTTTGGCCTTCTAATTAGAATGATAAGAATCAGTCTATTTTTAGCCCAAACAATGGACTGCTTAAAACGGCCAATTTTAAGCCCTCCAAATAACCACCAAAATCAACAATTTTTGTGTCCCGGAAATGACCAAAATCAGCCTATTTTTAGCCTAAACAATTGACCACCTAGCACGGCCTGTTTTCCTCCCCAAATTTTGATTACAAAATCGGCCTACTAGTATCTCCTTGAGACGACAACCAAAACCAGCCTATTTTAAAACCCAAAATAATTATGACAACCAAACTAAGCTTATGTTACCTCCAAATAATTATTACCAAAAACTGCCTATTTTTACCCCCCCCCCCCCAAAAAAAAAAAAATGACTATCAAAATCAGCCAAGCAAAAATAGCCTATTTTTAGTCTGAACAATTGTCCACATAAAACTGTGTTTTTTAACCCCTCAAAATGACCACTTAAATCAGCCTATTTGTGCCCATCCAAAATAGCTTATAAATGTTTTCAAAATAACAACAAATATCAGGCTATTTTAAGCCTGAAAAATGGATCTCTTAAATGATGTTTTGACCACCAAAATCTGTGTATTTTAAGCCCCCCAAATTCAGATTATTTTTACCCAAACAATTACCACAAAAAAAAGTATATTTTGTCCCTGCAAAATGAATGACAAATATAGTATGTTTATTGGTGCACTTGGAAGATTATTTTATGCATTCAAAGGTGCAAAATTTAATGGAATGTTATTCTTCACCTGATTCACATTTCTTACTCTGGTTAGAGACACTGCTTAAGTCACCTGGCTTTAACTAGAATGAACATCTTTGTTATAAGGTGAAACATACAATGTAATAATATTTTTGACATTCATTGTCCTAGACACTTAAGCTTTAGGTGCTAAATATTGTTGGGGATAACTAACCTAACGCACTTCTGGCAAAATATGTTAAATTGTAATATAGGCATAATTGCTAAATAGATCAGTGTTGTATTCTTGGTATTGGATTGGTACTAGCTTGCAATGGAGACTAATGTGGATCAATCTTTTTATATGCAAATAGTTTTCAACTAATTCCCCCGCATTGGCCTCCACTGCAAGCTAGTTCCAGTCCGATACTTAGAATATGAGACTATTAATAATATTAATAATAATGACTTTATTTTGAAGCATTTCCACAATGAAGTGGCTCTTCATCTGAAACGTTTTCAAATCAAATCAAATGTTGGTTTTTGTGAAGAGGGGAAAACCGAAGTACCCAGAGAAAAACCTCTCAGAGCAGAGTAGAGAACCAACAAACTCAGCCCACTTATGATGCCGAGCCGGGAATCGAACCCCGAACCCATTGGTGGAAGGCAAGCGCTCTCACCGATGCGCCAACCCTGCGCTCCAAACCACTGCGCCAAATTTGCTTTCCAAACCACTGCGCCAACCCTGCTATTAATGTTTAGGGTTCACAAGAATTGTTACATCCTGCAACATCTATCAAGCACTCTCCACTCTGTAGGGTGAAATAAACAGTGTCTTAACTCTGCCAAAGCCAGTCCCAAGCCTGTGTGGAAGAAAGAGGCGGGCTGGGAAGATGGGGTTAAAACCCCTGATTCCTGTAAAAAGTCTGTTCCTTGTCTGTGTTGTTGTCTTGCAGGTCATTTGAAAGAATGGATTGCTCTGGTGCCTCTGTGTGTCACTCTGGCCAGGAAGACCAGAGTACCATGTGAGTGATGGAGTTCTGTGATAAGGTGTCCTCTTGTGCTGAAGAGGGCTGAGCCACTGATCCATTGCACTGGACTGGTGGTGTGCTCTCATTCAGTGTCTGTTTTGTTGTAATGTACAAGTCTTTTTTTATGTTTGATCTCATCGAGACACAAGAACTGGTGGCAGCCATCTGTTTCAGGTGTCAGAAACGTAAGTGATTTGTTTTATATTTATTATTATGTTTTTAATATTGTTGAAATTGTTTTACATGCAGCATTTAAGAGATTGCAACTATTTCTTTTTTTTCTTGTGGGCAAACCCACCAATATCAAAATTACTAGATTATCAAATTGAAGTTTTCAGTGGTCATTTTGGATGGTCTATTTTGCAAGTCAAAATAAGGCTGATTTTGGTCGTCATTTTTGGGCTTAAAAATAGTGTGATATTGATTGTCATTTTTAGGGGGTGAAATTGGGCTGATTTTGGTGGTCATTTTTGGGAGATAAAACTGAGCTTATTCTGGTCATTGTATGTGACGAAAAATATGCCAATTTTTGTCGTTTTTAACTCGTGGATACGCGAAGCGTATTTGCGAGTTTTTGTGGGGACTCCGATATGCAAATTGTCACTCACTCACTCACTCACTCACTCACTCCAGTGTAGACATCTTCGTAATTAGTCGGATAGAACTCGGGGGCACCGATATGAAGACGACAATTGTCGTGACCGAAGTCACGGAAGTCTGTTGATGAAAGTTCACGCTGAAAGTGTATCGTACCGTTGCCAGAGTTTGTAATGATTTTGTAGCTTAAGAGGATGATTAGCGAGGCCCTGTTAGGGGTAAATTTCGAAAAGCGACATGGCCTTGAAACGGCGACATAAAGGACCTGAAATGGCGACGAACGACGAGCCGCTCATGGGAAATTACGACAGCGACCTTCGACCTTCCGAAATTGCGGCGTGAAAAGGTTTGAAACTCAGACGCGCGACATAAAGAACCTCACTAACAGGGCCTCATTAGCGGTCTTACTAAAATCAAAAGGAGTTTAAATGTTTCCAGTTAGGACAATAACCAACTTGGAGACTGAATTTCATGAGCCTTTTACTCAGCCAGGCGCTAAACGTGAACAGATGATAACTATTCGCTTTTCCGACATCGACCGCCATCGACCGCCCCCAAGATTACAAGCAGTATATGAATTTCAGTTGGCTCAAAAGTGATCTGAAGATGAGAAAATCTCTTGCTAATGTAGTAAGCTTTGATGAGAACTCATAGAGCGAAATTAGCACTTGAATGAGAACTTATATGAGTGAAATGAGTACTCGTTATTGAATGAAACTACTACTGAAAACAGAATAAATTGACGAATCCATGATGTGAAACCGAAGAACTTCTGTGGCCAACCTGGATAAGAAACATCGCATGGAGGACGTTTCTACTGATTTAAGTGTTAGTACGAACAGGAATGGAGTTGGAGAAGTATTGGGACGGTCAAGAAGTATGTCAACGCTTACCATTTAATATGGAGGCGCATGCCATGGCGGAGAACCATGAACATTACAATGTAAGAAAGTCATTAAAGGGTTCGAAAAGAGTAAGTCATGTAGAAAATGTATTAAGCGTTATATTATATACAATACACCACAAGCCGTTACAATGAAAAGTTTTCTGTCTATTGATTTCCGAATTTACCTTGAAGTGAACTAGATTGTGTTGAAGTAGACATGTTGGAAAAATAGGCTTACCTGTTTTGCTTACTGTTGTGTGACTCATCATATTTACATTGTAAAAACAAGAAGTTATAAGGATAAAAACAAAGATGTATTGCTGTATTAATGATGGAAAGTGTGATTTTTTTTAAGTGAAACCCTGAATATATATACCACTGATAACCTAAAATGAGATGGTAATGTAAATAAACTAATTCAACTTGATAAAGGATTGAGAGTCTTAAGGATTTTAAGATCATCACTAACATACTTTGCAAAAATGCAAGAAAGACTTGTTTGGTATGATTCGTCAGCTGGGCTGTCCTACATGGTTTTGTTCATTATCAGCTGCAGAATCAAGGTGGATATTTCTGTTGAATACATTGAATAGACTTGTAGACAACAAAAACTATAATGATGATAAAATTGACAATGTCATGGCAACAAAATTCAGACCTTATTCAGAAGGACCCTGTTACATGTGTTAGAAACTTCGAACTCACAGACAGTGAGCAGCAGGATACCAGAACTACATTTGGTTTCGGTGCCATTTAATCCTGTACCCTTGTGTTAAGTTATCGAATTTTTTAACAACTGTATGCTTGCCACCTGCCTTAAAACTGATGCCTAGTATAGTCAAATGATTGGCGTCATGTACTCACTGTATGTTCATTTCAAAAAGCTACTCAGCTCCCTGGTCACTTTTATGTTGTGATTATAGATTATTAAAATTATCTTCAAGTTCATTCAATCACAACTCTGAAAAAACACCTCGTTAATTTTTAAATTATTTCGTTTTTCTCAGTTTTGTAAACATATCCACGAGTTCACCATAGTCCTACTTTGATAACATGTTAAAAATTGGCTAATCTCGCTGGTCATTTTTGTGGGATAAAGATAGGTTGATTTTGATAGTCGTTTTCGGTGATAAAGATAGGCCAATTTTGATCATTTTTAAGGGCTGAAAATAGCATTATTGTGATTGGTCATTTTAGGGGGATGGACTGTCGTTGGTGGTCATTTTCAGAGGTTAGAAGTAGGCTGGTTTTTCATGGTCATTGGTAAGGTATAAAAATAGGCTGATGTTTGTATTAATTTTGGGGGCTTAGAAATTGATTTTTGTTGTTATTTTTTGGGGATAAAAATAGGGGGAAAATTAGGTTGATTTTGATGGTGATTTTAGGGGATAACAGTCAGCTGATTTTGGTGCTCATTTTAGGTGATTAAAATGGGCTGATGTTGTTCGTTATTTGAGGGTTGAAAAGTAAGATAGGCTGATTGTAAAAGTCAAAATAGGTTGATTTTGATGGTCCTTTTAGGTAATCAAAATAGGCTGATTTTGTTTGTCATTTTTTGGAGAGAAAAATAAGTGACTTTGCTTGTCCATATAGTTGGTGAAAATAGGGAGCTTTTGGGACCATTTTAGGGGGGGGGGGGTTAAAACAGGTTGCTTTTGGTGATGTTTTGGGTTCAAAAATAGCGGTTTTTGGTGGTCATTTTCAGGGATATGCGATTTGATTGGGGAAAAATACAGTAGGCCTCATTAGTCATTTTTGCAGGAGGGCTGATTTTAGTGGTTATTTATGGAGGTTAATAAAAGGCTGATTTTTGTGCTCTTTTTAGGGGGTGGGGGAGGGGGGTAAAAGTTACACCATTTTCCTGAGTTAAAAATAGGCAAGCTGATTGTCATTTTCAGAATTTAAAAATAAACTGATTTTGGTTGTACTTTTCAGGAGATTAAAATAGACTGTTTTTTGCTGGTCCTTATTAGGTATCAAAAAAAGGCTAATTTTGGTGGTCATTTTACGATGTTTAATATTTTGCTGATTTTGGGTTTCCTTAGGCTAGTTTGTGGGGTAAAAATATCCAATTTTTTGGTCATTTTTAGTGGTTGGGGGGGGGGGGGTAAAAATAGGCCGATTTGGAGAGTAATTTTCGTGGGGTACAATTAGACTTTAGTTATCATTTTCAGAGCTTAAAAATAGTCTCAGTTTGGTGGTCATTTTATGGGATTAAAAAGAGACTGATTTTGGTGGTAATTTGAAAACCACAATATTTTAAGTCATGTTTTTCCATAGATGTTTCTTTTATTAAAGACCGGGAGTTGATTTTTGAGTAGATAAATTTGCTTTGAAACAAAGCAAAACAAGGGAGAAATGTACTCCTAATTAGATATGTGGTTTTAATGGCAGTGTGGTTGTAGCTGTATGTGATATGTAACATATTCTTGTTTTATTCTTTTACAGACTGAACCTGCCTTGGTTTCCTTTTCACGCTATATTCTTGTTAATCTGGTAAGCAATGTCTAAATCAAGTTCTACCACAAATGACTTCAGACATGCAGACTTTAGGCCTTTCTTGAACAAAGTGAGACCTTCATTTTAAGAAATGTCAGTTAAAGTACAGGGAAAAAGCCCAATTGTCTTATGGTGTAACAAGCAGTATAAATTAAATTTATGTTATATTGAGTTAACTGTTTCTTTTAGCCAAATTATTTCACTATTTCATAGTTTCCTTTCTGGTTCAAGGAAGGTCTTTATGTAACAATGTACTGGTAATTCAATTTTAGTGGATGAGAAACAGTCTTTGTTACAATGTAGCATTGCTCTCCTGTTACAACTTCTCCATTTTCCCTTTTTCATGGACATTACAGTACAGCCCTAAAATAATGCACGTGCAAGAAGAAGCACAAGAAGTTCTTGTGCGGCAAGAACATGCAATACGCCGCAAGAATGTTCTATTTTTGCGGTTCACCCGCAAGAACATTCGAAACGCAAGAAGTTAGAAGCCTAATCGCAAGAAGCCGCAAGAAGTTGAAAATCTAAGCGTAAGAAGCCGCAAGAATCTTACTGCAAGACGCAAGAAGGCGCAAGAAGTTGCATCTAGTCAAACCGTCCAGATCTAATTCATAATGCCGTGTTCGTGAAAATGCTCAGCGCTTGCTCGCATGAAGCATCTTGTTACGGTCCTTTGCATGCAAAAATGTTAGGGCAAAGAAGTTCTTGCGGTTTGAAAATCCTACCGCAAAGAAGTTCTTGCGGTTTTAACCTCTAACTGCAAAGAAGTTCTTGCGTCTCTCAGGATCCAAGCGCAAGCGACCCGCAAGAAGTTTATAGTATTTGTGATATCGCATTTCTTGTAAGATCGATCAGTGACTCTTGCACGTGATTTGGATTATGTTACTCGGATATATCTTTAGGGTTATCGGTATTGTAAGGGAGTGAAAAACTATATGTCCAGGAATTCCCTGCATGTATTCGAATTGCGGTTTGAAAATCCTACCGCAAAGAAGTTCTTGCGGTTTTAACCGCTAACTGCAAAGAAGTTCTTGCGTCTCTCAGGATCCAAGCGCAAGCGACCCGCAAGAAGTTGCTGGCTTGTGGACGCAAAAAGAAGTTCTCGCGCATGCATTATTTTAGGGCTGTACTGTATATTAGCAGATGAGTAGTGCTGATGGGGATTTGGTACAGTAGACAGCCATGTCAACACTGTAGATTCTGTCACTGAGCACCTTATTGAACAAAACATTTAACAGTCAACACTGCTCTCCATAGCTGCAGCTTTTACAAAATCAAGTTTTGAAACCAAAATGCTGCAGCACAATAACCTTGTTTCACTGTAATTTGTGATTTGGTTTAAATTTTCATCAATGGTTAGAACTAGTTAACTTTGGCTGTCTGCGAGTGGAGTTTTCGATAGGCAGTCCATGGTGTTGATATGACATTAAATAGAGTGATTCCAGACAATATCAGTACTTGGGGTGGAATCATGGAATTTTGAAAGATGGGGATTGGTGTCTGGTTAATTGGGACAAGACAAGGATTGCTTCAATCTCTGGCAAATATCCCCCCCCCCCCGAAAATCAATGATAAACAAATGAGATCAAATGCAAGCCTCAAGAGTTCCTCAGACCAACACAATGTATATTTATGCTACAGCTGCTGAGATAACTGGTTGCACTGATGATGGATAACAAGCTGTCATGATGATGCTTGAGAAGACAGACAGAGCTCCCCTCACCCAATAATAAAAATACACTGTTTTGTAAACTGTCTCCAGTATTGTTGTCTTTGCATTCAACATGTGACAAAAAATTAATATGGTGTAGGGAAGGGAGGGGGGTGGGGCAAGGATATTTTTGGTGTGGTAATGATATTCTCTGGAATCGCTTAGTTTCTTTTCATAGTTTTCCTGTGTGACCCTTGACCTTTGCACTGTCTTTTGCTTGGTTCTCTTGGCTTCAGTCTTTGGATACTTTTCTACATGTGAACCATTGTATTTTAAATACTATTTTGGAATTAGAAGACAAAAATTGAATTTGTATACCTTATATACACTGGTAATTTGGCCTGAGGAAAACAAACTGAAAAAAGAAATCTTAGCCAAAGCAACCAAGCTAATACACTGAAATAAGAGGTGTAAGCAAATCATGTTGGCAATATCAGATACGCAATGTGGCACTGATGGAAAGTTCAATAAACACAAAATTCAACTTGGTCAAAGGTTCAAAAGTATTGTTTTTTGAAATCAAATTACTGTGAAATTCAAGAGAAAACTAAAAACATCTTAAGACGAATTGGAGAAATTGATATGGGATTAGAGTAGCAAAGATGTTACTGAAATTAAGTGCACCTTTTTGTGAAAGAAGTAATAATCTGACATGCCGTCACCCATGTCTGTAAATTGTTGATTTTATTGAAATTAGATTTATTTTTACAGTTGCACTTAAATTTGAAGCTAAATTAGTTTTTGGTCTCCTTAACAATGAGGAAACCAGTTCCAAAACGTTCTTGCTGGCATTGCCAACAGTCTTGCTAAACTGCCTAAGTGTTCATTAAGCCTTTCACTCTTAAAAGTGATCCGTGTTAAACTTCACCTTGCAACAGCGGTACTTTGTTAAACCATTGATTTGAGCAAATAATTGACTTGAGGATATTTAATTGATCTTCCAAATTCTCCAAAAGAAATCAAATTTATGCCAGTTGCTAAGGAGATTCACTGCTCAGATCCAATTGGAGTAAAAAGGGGTAAGACCCATTTAGACTAAGCAATGCAAATTGTTATATACCTAGACTTTCATTCATCAAAACGAGCACTGTGATTGGTTGATTCTTGGTCACGTGCCCTTGAACAAATTCAAATGTATCCCGACCGGAAGACAATTGCGCAGTTGTTGCCCGCGCGCCAGTTGTACCGTCTTTGTTTGCTTGTTTTTGCTAAGGGAAAGTCTAAATATATAACAAAGCACTTAATGTATGGTCCCTCGGGAAACTAGTTAGTTTTGTTTTCCCTCGAGACCTGATGTTTCCCTCGACTTCGTCTCGGGAAACATCAGGACTCTCGGGAAACAAAACTAACTGTTTCCCTCGGAACCATACATTAAGTGTATAATGTCATCTCAAAACAAGTGGATAATGAATTATTGCCCAACTTCAAACAGAAACAAAACAATCACCAGGTAAGTGAGCTGTTTTTCAGCAATCAGTCAAGGGTCACAGGTGTACAAACCAGCTGTGAACAGCTGCTGTGTGTTGCCCTGTTAAGATGGATAGATTTGGGTTCCAGCATGAGGAACAGGAGAATACAGCAGACTCTTCACTTGTGTTTCTCATCCAATAAAAGTACACCAGTAGTGGTCAGTTTTAACATTCACTGTTGTGGGCATTTGAATGCTCTTGTTCACAGATTTTAGGCATGTCTGAAGTCAACTCTGAACCCTTTCACTGTAACAGATGAAATTGTACAATTTAAAACTACAAAAAAATAAGTAACATTTTGGAATGTTTTATTGCCCACCTAAAATCTATGTGCTAAATTAAAATGCCTATCATGAATGAGAAATTTAAGTGTGTTTTGAAGTCTATTTCATCTCTGCAAGTGAAAGGGTTGCCTTACTATAGATCACCAAGGTGTGTTCAAATATTTTCTTGTTTCTCAACACTACGGTTGGCTTAACAGCATAGAACTGGCTTAAGGTTAATTGTTGCTTGGGATATGTATTTAAAAAGGGAATGAAGTTTTCTCTCTTGTGCACCCTAGTTAGGGTGATCTAGATTATTGGGGTCATTCTACTATTCATGGCATGCTCCCCTCTCTGCACATTTAAATCTTCTGAAATTTTGTCTTGCCTTTTGAAAAAGGAAAATTATTCTGATTGGAAAAAACTCAAATTGATTAGCCTTCGAAATTTGTATAATTTGCTAACAACATTAGTATGTACCAAAATGTTACTTGTATCATTCCACTGCATCAAGCAATTTGGCCATGAGTTCTGATAGTTATTAAACGAGCTGATGTCTTTGTGAACACGTAGTGTAGAGAACACAGGGAATTACTTTGAGACATCCTTGAAGGTTTATAGTAGAGTGAGGTCTTGATGAAGTTGAAAGTTTTTTCTCCCTCGAGGTCACTGTATGACTCCTAAACGAAATTGACCGTTTATAAAAAGGAAAAACAAAATAAATCATTGCAAAAAAATTGAAAGATTAAATAACATAAATTTGGAAGTAGGAAAATAATGATTATGACCTGAAAATGGGAGTATACTCGAGAATTTATCAAGGCCTCAAGAAAACCCTGGTTTTTTTTTCAGACTTAAAAAGTTTAGAATTTGACAGTAAGAATTATGTATGAAAGGTTGACAAAAAACCTGCACTCGAGCTTTGAGTTTCTTGTGAAATTCCAAGGCTCTGAAGGGTGCCTTTTTGAAACTCTGAACTTTTTAAGCAGATATTTAAATTGCCTGTGGGGTTTTCTTTATTAGAACTTGATTTAGATTTCTAGTTTACAAAATAGCTTGTTCCAAGCTCTCAAAGGGTAATATATTAGTGTTATATTCACAAGCAAGATTATGAATATTAATGAGCTTTGGTAATCAGTCTTCAAGAGTATTCATGAATTTACGTAATGGATGGAATTGCTATAGCATGTATATCAATAAGCCTCTGTACTTAAATAAATATCTCACCTCATGAATATTAATAAGTCAAGGTAATTTATTCAGAATGGTATTATGAATATTAATGAACTTCAGCAATTCCTTGCAAATAAATAAATCTGTCCTCATGAATATTAATAAGATTGATAATTATTCCGAATGGTTAGTTATTAAAAAATCTGAATATTCATACGCTTCAATAATTCCTTCCAAATAAATATCTGACCTCATAAATATTAATAAGCTAGATAATTTATTCAGAACGGTAATTTATTCAAAAACCTGAATATTAATGAGCTTTAATGTAAAATAAATTTATCGGAACCATGAATATTAATAACCCTTGGTTATCTATTCAAAATGGTCTTATGAATATTAATGACCTTTCAGCAAATCATTCCAAATAAATATCAGACCTCATAAATATTAATAAGCTAGATAATTTATTCAGGACGGTAATTTATGCAAAAACCTGAATATTAATGAGCTTAAGTACTGTAAAATAAATTTATCGGAACTCATGAATATTAATAACCCCTGGTAATTTATTCAAAATGGTCATAAATATTAATGACCTTCAGCAAATCCTTCCAAATAAATATCTGACCTCATGAATATTAATAAGCTAGATAATTTATTCAGGACGGTAATTTATTCAAAAACCTGAATATTAAGGACTTAAGTAATGTAAAATAATTTTATCGGAACTGATGAATATTAATAACCCTTGGTAATTTATTTAAAATGTCTTATGAATATTAATGAACTTAAGCAATTCTTTCCAAATAAATATCTGACCTCATAAATATTAATAAGCTAGATAATTTATTCAGGACGGTAATTTATGCAAAAAAAACTGAATATTAATGAGCTTAAGTAGTGTAAAATAAATTTATCGGAACTCTTGAATATTAATAACCCTTGGTAATTTATTCGAAATGTCTTATGAATATTAATGAACTTGAGCAATTCTTTCCAAATTAATATCTGGCCTCATGAATATTAATAAGTTAGATAATTTATTCACAACGGAAATTTATTCAAAAACCTGAATATTAATGAGCTTTAGTAATGTAAAATGAATTTATCGGACCTCATGAATATTAATAATCCTTGGTAATTTATTCAGAATGGTCTTGAGTATTTATGACCTTAAGTAATTTATTCAAACTAAATGTATCTGACCTCATGAGTATTAATAAGGCTTGATAATTAATTCAAATACATGAATATTAATGAGGTTTAGTAATTTCTTAAAAAATCCATCGAACCTCATGAATATTAATAAGCTTGATAGTTTATTTATGAATATAGAGTATTTTTAATTAATTGTAATTTATTCAAAATGAATGTACATTTCCTTATAAAAAGTTCTTATTAATGAACTTGGTAATTAAATCATATCCGTGAAACATGAATATTAATGAGCTTTAGTAAGTTATGCAAAATAAGTATGACCGCATGAATATTAATGTGTCTGTAATTTATTTGGAATGGACTAATGAATATTAATAACTTATTTAACTTACCTTAACTTATTTTAAAAACATGAGCTCTCATTTGAAAAAAATGAATGAATAATTATTAGCCTCAGTGACTTATGAATATTTATGAGTTGTTGATCCTTAGGAAATGGACATAATTAGTATTGAGCATCATGAATATTCAAAAATAAACTTATGAATATTAATGAGTCTCGCTAATTTATTTAAAATAAACATAAATAGTAATAACTATGAATATTAATGAGCCTTAATAATTGATAATAAAGTTATCAGTTTTAATAATTCGAAATAAACACACATGATGTTTTGCAATTTCTTCATATATCATGCAACACAACTATTAATGAGCCTCGGTAATTCATGCAAAGTGCTTCTAAATACTAATATGAAAAGGAAGAGGGCTTTGCCTTGAATAAGCAATTTTTAAACTGGAAATCTAAATCAAGTTCTGCAAATACAGGAAACCCCATATGTACATCTAAATACATAAAAATCCTTACTGTCAAGCTGACCTTTTCAAGCAAGTCCAAACACATAGGGTTTTCTTGATCTTGATAAATTTATGAAGTATTCTCCCATTTTCAGGTCATGATTTACAGTAACAGAATAACATGCTATGTACCAAACAAGGCAAAATGGTTAAAAAATTATGCTGAATGACTGGAACTAGGGACACCACAATAGCACTTGTACAAACTTTCATGGTTTGATGTGGGAAAATGTTGACAAAACGCCACTATTTTGCTGTTCTAGAAACACACGTCCCTATTAGATTTATACATAGGTCATAAAAGAGTATAATTTGTACCAAACAAAACTGTTAAGGGCAGCAAGCCATAAACAAAATATTGTCAGTTTCAAGACACTTTAAGGTGGCTTTGGTGCAATTGGCAGCGATCAGTCACTGGCATATCCAAATGTCTCAAATTATAAGCAGTTAAGGTACATAGCACACGTGACAAAAATCATAACACAAACAATTATGCCACCCTTTCACTCCAATAAACATTACATTGTGGTTGTGTGAAGTACCAGGAAGTGTAGCCACCACTTATTTCCAATTTCTTTTCTTTTTACTTAGTTTTCATATTTTAATTATTTTTCATTTTTGTTTTGCAGTTCAGGAGTGAAAGAGTGACATATAGGGAGAAAACACTTCCAACTTCATCAAGACCTCACACTTCTTATAAACCTTAAGAGATGTTTCAAAATAATTCTGTGTTCTCTACACTACGTGTTCACGAAGACTATAGTTCATTTCACAACTATCAGAACTGGCAAAGATGTTATTGCAGTGAAGTGATAAAGTGATGAAGTAGTGTCTTTGTAAATGGCACTACCAAGTCCCCACTGGAAGACCGCATTCTGTGTTTGTAGGTTATATACCAATCTGTCTTCTATATAAAAAGAAAATCTGTCTTCTATATTATGAAGCAATTTGTGACAATTTAGTACTTTGCACTTTCACAGCACTGTACACGTTTTTGATTTTGAGTAAATTTAAGTTCCGATATTTCATTTCATATACACATTTCAGGAGCAAATCCGATGAATTTCACTCTTTCAATTAACAATGCAAAATTGCCGAATGTGCATGTAAAGAGGGAGCAAGGCTTAAGTCATTCATAAAAGAATGACCCAATGACTGATATCACCCCTAAAAGGTTGCTGAAGCAGGAAAACCTAATTCTTTTTTTTTTTGGAAATACCAATGAGTTTTACTTGCCACAAACAAGAGAATATACAAACGTTTTTAAAATACACATTAAGTGGCAAGGAGGCCTCTAGAAAACCACAAGGCTTATTCTGATAGGTCTCCTTGGTGACACATGAATAAAATATCAATTTCAGCAAAGTGAGCTAATGTAGAAGGCAAACTGACAAAAAGAATAGAAATAACTATTTTGTTGGCTTCATAGGTTGTGTTATTCGTTTTTTAATCCTGTGTAAAAAATTGATATTAATAAACTGTTTTTTAAAGGAAGATAAACTAGAAAGAGATTTAATTGAAAGTTGCCGAGCATTTTTAATTTTCGGTACTTGATAGAGTATAGTAAACCTCTTAATGTTCGTCCTGCAAATGTAGGGCCTAAGACGAGATGAAGCCCTAGTGTCAATTGATTATTTGTAGAAAATAGATTTAATAAGAAAGCAACAATCAACAATTTAAAGCCAGTTCTGATAAGCTGATTAACAAACAGTAGTGGTGAGAAAACAAACATATTTCAAAAACACACCTTGGTGGTCTATATAAGTAAGGAAAACCCTTTCACCTGGTGAGATACTGTAATAGATTCCAAATCACATCCATGCTTGGCATTTAATTACCCCATTGATATTCCTTGTTTCATTCTTAGATGTTGCAAATAACATTTTGCTTTCAATGGTTAATTTTTTCTCCCAGAGTGAAAGGGTTTAGAGTTGACTTCACACATGCCTAATCTGTCATATTGTGGGCATTTGAAATGTTTGCTACATTACTTCAAATGCTCACAACAGTGAGTGTTAACACTTACTACTGTGCTATTTGTGGATGAGAAACAAAGAGTCCTCTGTATTCCCCTGCTCCTCATGCTGGAGCCAAAATCCATCCATCTCAACAGGGCAATACAGAGCAGTTATTTAACAACTTGTATTTCATAGCTAGTTTCTACACCTGTGACCCTTGAATAATTGCTGAAAATCAGCTCACTTACCTGATTCAATGACCAATAAATTATTCCACTTGGCCTGGGATAGGTTCTTTCATGGTTCAATACCAATTGTGTTTTGCCTTTTACTTCAAAGTTCTAAGTGCATACTTCTTTGCACCTTGCAGACGTCCCTTAATCAATTTAGCTTGGAGAATTCAGAGATTATACAAACTTGAAATCATAATTCGCTCAATTTTTATCAATCACTTAACAAAGTGTTGCAAGGTGAAGTTCAGTTCTGATCACTTTTTAGAGTGAAATGCTTAATCAATACTTGGGCATTTTAGCAAGACTGTCCACATTGTCAGCAAGAACAGCAACTTTTTGGGATTGGTTTCCTAGTTGTTAATGAGACTATTTCAAACAGCACCACCCTTCCGTCCTTTGTACCAAATTGGCAAAGTATACCGTTCCAAATCCTCTAGATTCTAATGCTTTAATGACTTGGAGTTTTTTTTTTTCAATCTAAGTCTAATGAAAGGCCCAAATATTTCTTTGGAAAAAATAACGTGGCAAAAAATACAGAAAAAATTTTCCCAATAAAATCAACAACTTTTTAGATATCAATTAATTTCAGTTACCTTTTCATCTCTAAATTATATTGATTTCACCAACCATTTGCATAGAAAACAGCTAAAAAGGTATTTTTTTTGTATTGATTCAATCAAATTTGCACACCCATGTTCATTTTGATATCTATCAGTGCTTGACCTTGCCATAACAATTTGCTTAAATGTCCTGTTTCAATGTATTGGCTTCGTTGCTTTGCATCAGATTTCTTGTTTGTCAAGAAGTTTCTTTTTAAGTTGGGCGAAGTTGCCAATGTACAGTAAATAAAATTCTCTTTAACTGTGACACTCTCTTTCTTTCTTTAATTCCAAATGAGCATTATACACAATTATGGTTCACAGATAGAAAGAATCCCTCTTAAGCAGACTGAAGTCAAAAGAACCAAGCATAAGTACAAGGAACAAAGTTCAAGGGTCACACTGGAAAACTAAAATGAAAAACTAATAATTATAATGAGTGATTCCAGCAAAAAATAGATACCAGACTACAATAAACATACCCCACCTTCACAAAATGATCATGTGGTTCCCTCCCCTTTGGCATTCTATTGAATGTTAAACCCAAAGACAACAACAATACACAGACAACAGTGTATGAAACAGTAGTTTTATTAGTGAGTGGGGGGAGATGGTCTGTCTTTTATAAAGGCATCATCATCATCCTTACTACTTCCTGTCCATGATCAGTGGAACCAGTGGCCAGTAGTACAGAACTAAAGCACAATTGTGGGGATAGTTTCTAAAGAAACTGGTGTTGCGTCGGTGGGAAATTAAAACACAAGAAATTGGATAAATCAAACGAGTTGATTAAGTAAGTTATACCACCGCAAGGTAAAAGGGAGGTGCTGACGTTTCAAGCATTCGCTCGGACCAAGGGCTAATGCTTGAAACGTCAGCACCTCCCTTTTACTTTACGGTGGTATAACTTACTTAGTCAACTCGTTTGATTTACCCAATATTTATTTCTTGTAAAGCACAATTGGTTGGCATGAAGGACTCCAGGGCTTAGTGCATGACACAGACTGATATCTTTGGATTAAAAATAAATGGAATCCCCCTTCTTCTGTTACAGCTTTGCAACTGGTTTTTCAGTGAGGTAATTGCAAGGGATTAAAGCAATTCTTGCCTTATGTCCCAAACCAAACACCCACCCCCTTGTTTCAAAATTCCAAGATGCTGCCCCAGGTATGGTATTAATACTTTCTGAAATCACTCATTTAATCTTCATATCAACACCACAGAATGTCTGACACTCCACTTACAGACTGCCAAACTTTATCCTGCTTTAACCACAGATGAAATTGTAAACCGAACCATCACCGATTACAGTAAAACAAGGTAACAATGCAACAATTTGGGTTGAAAAATTGATTTTGTAAAAGCTGCAGCTATAGAGAGCAGTGTTGGCTGTTAAATGTTTTGTTCGGTGAAGTGTTCAGTAACAGAATCCACTGTGTTGACATGATTGCCTACTGTAAGAAGTCCCTATCAGCACTACTCATCTCTGACATAATTTCCAGGTTTTTCAGATTCTAAAAATTGTATTTTCAATGAAAAATTGACCAAATGAAGTACTGTAACAGGAGAGCAATGCTAATGAAGACTGTTTCTCATCCACTAAAATTGAATTACTTGGCAACATTAAGGCATTTCTTGAACCAGCAAGGAAACTACTGTATGAAAACAGTGAAATGATTTGGCAAAAAAGACACAAGTAACTGGGAGCATGGAAGACACCAATTGACTAAATGTACCAGATCAAATTTCACTCTTTGTTCCAAAAGTGAATATAATGCAATTTTAAAGAGAATTTAGAAGTTTATAAGAAGGAACTAGGGCTTCTTTTCCCTGCGCTTTGACTTACATTTATCAAAACTATTGTCAAACCTGTTCTGAAGCAAATACATCATTTTCAACATAAACCAATATTTTTGTCCAAAATGGCATTCTCACTTTGTTCAAGAAAGGCCTTACGTCTGCATGTCTGAAGTCATTTGTGGCAGAACTTGATTTAGAACATTGCTTACCAGGTTTACCAAGAATATGTAAAGTGCAAAACAAATGAAGGCAGGCCAGTCTGTAAAAGAATTAGATGAAAATAGGTTACATATTGCATGTAGTTAAAACCAAACCACTGTTTAGAACTGTAAAATTCAAACAACATATCTAATATGGATTTAATCTTTCTTTGGTCCTAAGACATCCCATGTTTGGTTTCATTTGATTCAGAATGAAATGAAAGTACTCAAAAATTTAATAACTAACTCCTGGTCTAATGCAAAACCAACATGTCTAGAAAACATCACTTTTACTTTCATTCCTTAATATTAAATAACTAAACTCTGCCTTTTTAATCCCCAAATATATTTACCAACACTTGAAAATGACCATGAAACAAATATGTATTTTTAACCACCAAAAAGGTCAGCAAAAACTGTTCATTTTTATGCTCCAAAAATAACCATCAAAATCAGCCAATTTATAACTATCCAAAGCAACGACAGAAAACACACTATTCTTAACCCTGAAAATAACCACCCAAAACTGCTTATTTCAAACCCCTGGAAATGATCACCAAAATCAGCCTATTTTTGACCACAAAAACACTACCAAAACAAAGAGCCTAATTTTGTTCCTTCAAAATGACCAATAAAAGATCCTTATTTTCAACCCCAGAATATTACTACCTAAATCAATCAATTTTTACCCCAAAAAATGACCACCAAAATGAACTTAATTTGAACCTCTAAAATGACAAACAATATCAGTCTATTTTTATTCCCCCAGAATATCCACTAAAATGCGACTACTTTCAACCCCCTAAAATTATCACCAAAATCACCCTATTTTTAACCTCCCTAAAAGACCACAAAAATAAGCCTATTCTTTACCCCTGAAAATGACCACCCAAATCAGCCTATTTTTACACTACCCAAAATAATGACCAATATCAGCCTATTTTCTGTCCTGCTAATGACTGCCAAAATGAGCCTATTTTGACCCACTCCCCTAAAAAATGAACACCAAAATCAGACTTAGTCTAGTTTTTTTCCCACAGAAAATGACCACCACAATCACCTAATTTTTATTCCCCCCCCCCCAAATGACCACCAGAAACAGCCTTTTTTACCCTTGAAGATCACCATCGAAAATCAACCTTTTCTATCCCCCAAAAATAGCTGCTAAATCAGCTGATTTCTAACCACCTAGAATGAGCACTAAAACCCACCTATTTTTAAACCCCAGAATTAGCCGCTAAAAGCATCCTATTTTTATCCTCCCAAAATGAATACCAAAATTGGCCTATTTGTATAGCCCTAAAATAACCACAAAAATCAGTCTATTTTTGACCCCTAAAAATGATGAGCAAAATAAACTTATTTTACTCCCATAAAATGACCAAGAAACAGCCTACTTCTTACCGCTAAAAACAACCAGTAAAATAAGCCTGTTATTAACATCTACATTGACCACTAAAAACTGCCTTCTTTCTACCTCAATCCCCACAAATAAAAACTTCCAATAATTTTTTTACCACAAAAATGAGCAGTGAAAACTGTCTTTTTTATCCCAGCAAAATAACCATAAAAAATTGCAATTTTTACACCACCTAACCTGCAATCAGGTGCTTTTTTTTGACAAACCAGAAAGTGAAAACATAATTCCCCAAATCATACAAAGAACAAGGGAAGGACACCTGATTGCAGGTTATACACCACCTAAATAAGACTACATTCAACATCATAAAAAGACCACCACAATAAACCTATTTTTAACTCCTCAAATTGACCATTAAAATGAGTATTTTTTACCATCCAAAATCACCACTAAAAGCTTATTTTGAAAATTTCCATTGGCAGGTTTGCCCAGGACAAAAAAATTTGTAATCTCTTAAATGCAGAATACAAACCTATTTCAACAACATCAAAAACATGAAGATAATTTTAAAACAAATCACCAACCTTTCTGACACCTGGAACAGACGGCTGCCACCGGTTGTTGTGCCTTGTAGAAATCAAACATAAAACAAGAACTTGCACATTACAACAAAACAGATACCAAGTGAGAGCACACCACAAGTCCAGTGACATGGCTCAATAGCTCAGCCCTCTTCAACACCAGAGGACACCTATCATGAACACACGCACTCACAAGGTACCAACAAATGACTTTTACTTGAGTCATACATGCCAGAGTAACCTGCAGCAGCACCAGAGCAATCCATTCCTTCAAATGGGTGAATAGTGCATATGTGCCCTCAGCTGACCTGCAGACGACGGCACAGACATGGAACAGACTTTTTACAGGAATCAGGGGTTTTACCCCCATCTTCACAACCCTCCTCTTTCTTCCACATGGACTTGGGACCTGCTTTGGCAGAGTTAAAAGACACTGTTTATATCAGCTTTCAGAACTGAGAGTTTTTGATAGACTCATATCTTAATTTCTTGCAATCTTGGTGAAAACTTTAACTGTAGATAATAAAATAATTATTGTGAACCCTTCAGGTTTGGCAATTATGCCAATAGTTAAACATAATTATTTCACCAGAGGTACCTAAAATAAGTCATCCCCAACAAATATTTAGCACTTAAAACTTTAGTGTCTAGGAGATTGATTATAAAAAATTAGTAAAACCTCTCACCTTAATAGCCTTATCACAAAGATGTTTGCTCTGGTTTAAGCCAGGTGATTTTATAAGCAACACCACTACGTTATTTACACAGCGCTTCCTGTCTGTTCCATGTGCTCGCCTTTGATTGCAGTTGGTATTTTATTAAACCTTTGAGTAAACGCAGTGTTTCCTCTTTATTGGCATGATGGCAGCCGTCACTCACGCCTCAAATTCCCTAAAACAAGTGTGGACTTTGGTTCCCGCCACATCTACTCTATAACAAGGTGACAAAGCTGTACTTTCAGGTAAGCGAATTGGGAACTTCTCAACATGCCTTGCCTCAAGCAGCCAAACAGTGGCAAATTTACGAAGATCAAGATCATTACTTTGTACAAAAGTTGGCAACTGAACTTGCTCTATGTTCTCCTACTTGACAAGAACTTTGCTCCCTTCCTTGAAGTGACCTGGTAGAAACAAACAGCTGCCAATCCACATAGGGGCCTTACCAACAACAGCTATGCTGTTCCTGAAGCCCAGCGACTCACTGCTGCTAAAAAAAGACGCCCACCTAGACTTATTACTTGGCCAGATAGCCAACTTCTGTCCAGTAATCTCAATAACAACAACATTGGGGTTCGCCCTGTCAAGCATCAGATTGCGATAGGTGACACTAACATTATAAACTACGGCTCATCCTCCAGACACACAGGTCAACCTAATGTGCAGCGAACACAATCCTTCCTGCTATGCAACCGAAGCCACACTGTTGTTCTAACAGGGGAATATGCTCAGTTCAGCACCCATTCTGACTCAGCCTCCAACACCTAGTGGGCTCTTGAGCCCCAACTAGACTGCCCTTCTAACATGCCATGTAAACCAGAAGATGCGTGGCCTCCACCGCAGTAGATTCTTTCTGCGGAGCATGCGGTTTGCATCTCCAACACAACCATTCCTCTGAAGAGCGGTGAGCAACTCTGCCAGATTCGCCACATTATACTCATTTTAGCCTCCACCTCCACTGCACCTAACACCACATGTTATGCTGTCCCTCCTTCTCCAGTCTCCTGCAAACCCTTCTCACCGTGTGTGAATCTTAACCCTGATGGGTGCCTAGATCAGGATACCCGTGACAATTTCATGGCTGTCAACCTAGAGTTTGATGGCGTCTTCAACCTCTCCATCTCTAAATACAATGGTGCAAGCGGCAAAATTAACACCAGTGTGAACATTGGCCCTAGCCTTCCTCCTCAGCACGAAGGCAGGCTCCTACAGTACAACAGGGACACCCTTGATGAATCACAAGACAAGTTTCACAAGCTTGAAGCTGCCAGTGTCTTCGCGAAACCTGAACAAGTCAATGTCCATGGAGAGTACCTGAATACCTCACTTCTTGTAAAGAAACCATACAGTGGTAGCAGACTTCTGACATCCTTTGGAGAAGGTTCCCAGTACAGCAAGCCTCAACCCACCTTAATGCCAAATGTTGATGGTGTTCTGCGTGAGAAAGGGAAGTGGAAGTACATGGTTATCACTGATTTGCTGCAGTCTTTCTATCAGATTTCCCTAGCCAACTCATCTATGAAATACTGTGGAGTTACAACACCATTTGAAGGCATCCATGTTTTTACGCTCGTTCTGCCATGGGAATGCCTGGGTTGGAAACTTGCCTCAAAGAAGAGTTCTTGCCCTACTCCAAAAGAACAATCTTCGCTTGCCAGCTGTCAAAACTATCATATGCCCCAAAAAGGCCACCGTACTGGAATGGGTGTAGTCTAATGGCACCCTGCCTTTCTGCACACAAAGTCTGGACTCAACGTGACCAGCTAACTGGCCAGCTGTTACCCATAGTTGACTGACAACTTATCCTTAATCAGCATTTCTCCTGCCAGAAGAATCACCCAACTAGTGTAAGGCTTGTGGCCATATCAACATACACTCTGGTGCTGTCTCTGTCTGCAACTTAGTCTTCTTGAAGGGTGACAAAGACACTGAAAGCTCATGAGAAATAACTCATGATCAGCATCAGTGAGGACCTTTCTTGTGAGCTCCAGAAGTTCACCACCTCTCAGTTTCACAACAAAGTCTATGCGGTGCTTATGTCCGAATGGTATCCAGTGGCCTCAACAGTTTTGGCTCAGTCCCCCCCAGGGTCCCATCCGTGGCCTTTACAAGCTCTCTCCACTAGCCTCTGATGATGACAGAGACCCTGTTATTCTACCACCAAGACACTCCACTGTCCCTGCGTCTTCTCAAGTGGTTACGCGGCCTCCAGCCTATGAAAAACCCACTTTTCCACCACCTGTACATGACTTCCTCCCATGACTGACTGTGCATGCTTCCTCCCACACCTGCAGCCATTGTCCCACCACTCTGCTCTCCAGCCTCTCCTCCTGACTGCTCAGTTCTTTCTGATGCACCACCTGAATCTGCTGCTGTCGTTCCTCCCAGGAGCTCTGACCAACAACGAAGTGCCCCACTTTGGCACAACCAGGACTGGGTCTTAGAGTAGTGTGCCAGGCTTTCATGTTCTTCCTGGTGGCACTGATCCGTATCCATTCACTTTACAGTTTTTCTTCTGTTTTGCCCTTTACATTTAGACAAACAAACCTAAGGGACCAGAGACTGCATCCGTTGTGCATATATCAGTTGCTTTTCACTGTTGTTGTTCTAGTTTAGGCTCTGTGTGTTTCTATATTTAGTCATTTTTACATGCTATTCAGTTTACTTCTGAGCTACTACAGAGAGCTGGGAGGCAACCACACCACTTCATTATTTACGTTGTACCCAGCCGTTGTTGTTGCTGTGCATGTGCTTGCACTTCCTGTCTGTTCCATGTACTTGCCTTTTTGCGGTTGGTATTTTATCAAACCTTCTAGTAAACACAGTGTTTCCTCTTTATTGGCACAATATCTTTCATCAGGGACGGCGGAGCGTATTTTGAAGTGGGGGGGCTGAAAACGAGTGCCGGAGGCGCGAGTTGGTAGGGGGGTCTAGGGGCATCCCCCCCCCAGAAAATTTTGAAATCTAGAGTCTCGCAAATCATATTTATGACATTCTCCGCGACATACTTCTTGAAATAATTAGCCTGGATATAGCGTAAAATGAAAGGTACTTTTAATGCTTACAGCAATATTTTGGAGGTTATTTGTCAGCCTTCCGGTCTCCAACGCTAACCTGCAGTTTTTGGACACAAGCTTCCCATCTGTGGGAAGGAAGCACACGCTGAGAAAATGTTAAAAATACGTAAACGCGAAAAGTTTCCGACGAGGCTTCTATAAAGTTGTAGCTTAAACAAAATAAAATGTCATCCTCCTCAAAAGTGGGGGGGGGGGGGCTAAAGCCCCCCCAGCCCCCCCGGCTCTGCCGTCCCTGTTCATCAGAGGAAGAAATGTGAATCAGGTGAAAAATAATATCCCAATAAAGTTTGCATACTTGAACGGATAAAATATTGTTCAAACTCCACTAATAGACATTCACTGTAGGTAAAATGCGGTCATAATGTAAAATAAGGTACATGTAATAGGTCTTCTCTATTTCGGATATTATTTCCTTCCCAATGAACAAAACAATCATCAAATATGTTTAACCCTTAAAGCCCCGAGGGGTCTCCCTGTGACGATTAAATTCGTCTGGCTTTAGCCAGAGAAAATCTGTAGACCCTAATGCGGCTTAAAGGGTTAAAGAATGAGTTACCAACTTTTTTAGGCATTCAGTCCAACATAAATTCATAAAATTTAATTAGGAAAAAATTGGAAACATAGAGAAAACCTCACACAAATATGTAATAAGCTTACATATTTCTTCAATTTCGCAAATCACAAAAGTTAACTCGCCTCACACGACAACTGCCTTTTAAATTTCACACTACTAAATAGTAAAAAATTAACTAGAAACAGTTCTCCCAGATATCCAAAATTCCTGAGATATGCAAACCAAACAAATAATCAAAACCTGACAAGAAAAACTCCGAGGAAAACTGAGAAGAAAAATAAAGCAAACCCTGCAAACTGGACATAATTTAACGGAGCCTACCACACGTGCAAGCCCACCTCGTAAAATCAAGCTGTTCCTTCACCCAAAACTACTGTCATCTATCAGAAACGTGTAAAGAACACGTCTTCGTTGATTTTGCACCACTGGAGACTAGCACAGTGCGGAATTTAGTAACAAAAGAAGGCCACCATGAAGCGAAACGACAGAGAACCACCTGCTCTTCTCGTTTTTCGCGCCACTGACGCGGCGACCACTCAAGCTTGCCCCGCAGACTCCTGGGAAGAGAAGTTGCCCAGTAGGGTAGGGAAAGGACTCCTTGAGCATTTACCCAGTTTGTCAACAAAAACCGAAAATTCCGGTTAGAAGTTCAGATGGTACAGCTCATTCCATCGAAAAGTTTCCGGAAAAGTTGGAACTCCTCAGACGTATTCCCGTTCCAACCGAAATAACCGTAAATTCCGGTAAAATTTGAAAAATCCCATTCGACCCGGTTCACCTCGGTCCCTTTTCCAGTCTAACGACACCGCCATTTTGATTTGTTATTGTTTTCTTCCACCCGCGAGAGACTCGGGCCTGGCGAAACGCCATACCGGAAAAATCCTGTACCATTACAAGAGATCCATTCCTACCGGATTTTCAGTGCAAATGGTGATACAAATACAAAAAGAACTTGAAACATGGGGTTACTGTTGCTGCTCAATTAAACCATTGCTTCCTTTTTAAAAACATCCATAATAAAGTCAATATTTGTTTATCTCTTCCAAGAAGCCAAAACAGGACAAAGTCCCTGTTTGAGGAAAAGAGGGAGATGGAAGTGGGGGTAGGGAAGGGTTATTTTACATTCATATGGGCACTTCAAAAAACAAGGACAGAAGGCAAATCCTGAGTTTATTCTTAAACTACTGCATGCAAAAGGTTAACTGTTTCTAATGGGGGTATAAAAGGTGCATTATTTGTATGAAACCTCAGCTGGAACAGTTAAATTACACCAAAAGCCCATGACACACATGGGATGGGGGGTCTGGACTCTGGTAATAAGCCCCCATCCATTCCCCCAATACTCTTCGACAGAAATATTGAAATTATTTAATTGTCATTATTTATCCCCTCAGCTAAGTGGTTTTCGTTGTTATGCAAGGCACTCCAGATGTGCAAACGTACAAACAAAGAACCTACATAACTGGCTTACCAGCATTTTTATTTAAGGCATATTCATCTTAACCACTTCTGTAAAAGATGCCTTGCTTGCTGGAGTATGCAAAATGACTACCCGCAACAATACCTGGAAAGAAGGCCCTTAACTGGACACCAGTAGGTTGTAAACAGGAGAACAAAAGATGAATTGGAGGCAGACTGTGGAATATGATCTGGTAAGAGCAACATCAACAGGCTGGCTGAAGATTGTACAAGGTGGAGCCCTCAAATGCTTCACAAGTCAAAATGATACAGAAGTACCTAAGGCAACTTACCGGTATTTAGACTTTAATGTCAGGGTACCACAAGAAAAAGAAACTCTAATAATATTCTTAGGTTCCTTGACAGTACCATTTCCAAAACAATAACAGATCTTTCTCTTACTATAAGTGATCTCACAAAGTGAAATAATTTCTGTACAACAGCTACCTTGTCAAGTAATCCTTCCCATACTATGTAGAATTAGAACAACTTTATTTCAAACAGGACAATCACTTACAGTAACATTCACTTTTATGATTCTGTGATTTGAAAGGAGAAATAGAGACTACAGATTAAGAAAGTTCTCAATGTAACAATAATCAAAGTCTGGAAATGGTAGTTGAAATTCATCTCACACTTTTAGACTTGTACAAAGAGATAGTTTCACATCCTCAACCAGAGGCAAAATTTTGTATTTAACGGTATCAAATAAGACAGGACAGACAAAGAATATCTTCCTGAGAAACTTCCCTCAGCAGAATACAGCTATTTATCTAATGTACAAGAGCTTTAGAAAGTGCATCTAAACACTCAATGGCAATTTGTGCTTTTGCCTTGTCTTCTTCACTAGATGCACTTGATAAGTCTTGCTGGGCTTGTTCCAGCTGCTGATTTACAGCCTGTTATAACAAATTAGAAACCCCAATAAATAATGGGAATGCAATCTGGATACAAATGGCCCCAGCTCCAGAGGCTTTGTACATGTATGCACATACAAAAATACTGTATAATATTATAGAGAATGCTAACAAACCTGTGAGTCAAATCTATCAAGGGGATGAGCTTCCTCTGCCAGGATCTGTACAGTTGAGTCAGCATTGATGGTCACTGTGCCACTGCTCGCTTTAGAGACAATGAAACATAAATTACAATATTAAAAGTCTACCTTTATCAAATATTTTGCTTTGGGAGATGATGCAGCAAGAAAAACAACAAGAGAAGGTCATTGACAAATTTGTCTCAGTCTTTCATTGAATACTTGTCTGCAAAGTACTCAAGTATTTGTTTTACTGCTATGTGCTTGAAGCAGTAGATTAATAGTTATGTTAATATTATTTGTACATATGCAAACTGGAAATTAATTGACAATGCACTGACGATTGACAGGTGACTTTGAAAAGAATAGAGCATTGTTCTAAAGGTTCAGTTCCTGTGATCTGCTTAAATGAAACACTCTACTTGGACTCGAACATCCAGAGAACAAACCGCATGTGTTGGTAAGCCATTAACAATGACATTTTACACTGTATTTAGCCTTTAAGTTTTGCTATACTGTAGGCTGTTGAAGTGCAAAGGAGCCATGCCAAAGGATAAGCTGAAGATCAGTTTTAGAGAATGCTGCGCAAGTGTGGCATGATATTCCTGCATACCTTCCTGACACCAGTGAATCTGTACAAAGAAGAGCCTTGAGAATCATATTCCCTAACTTTAGTTATCAACAAGCCCTAGATAAAGCAAATCTCAGATCGTTAAACAATTTAATAAGTTTGAAGAAAAGGGGACGTACAGTGCAAAGTGACAAACTATCATTTAATTAAAGAAAAAATGTATCAAAAGAATCGAAAACAAATCAGATGCAGCCTACTTTTGAAACTCCATTTTCTTATAAAACTGTTTTTAAGCCACAATGTACAGTACTTACCAAAATATTTGGTAGCCCCTTCCAGTTCATGTACTGTAAGCAGCCCAGGTCGCAAGGTGGCCAGAATGGGAACATGGTTAGGAAGGATACCAAAACTTCCGGTGGTTGTGGATACATCAATTTGTTTTACATCAGCTTCAGAATAGAACATCTGAAATTATAAGACATAAAAAAGTTGCCCTGATTCTATTGTTGCACCAAACTTTGAGAATTTCTTGTGGCTGGATTGTGTGAGGTAATGCACGTGCAGACTTGTCTTGTTTTTGAAGAACAAAACAGCACAGCTACTGTATGAATAATGAAGTAGGGTCCTGTGCAGAAATCATTCCAAGCACACTACACATGAATATACCTCATTCTATAATTGACTAACTTACACTTCATTATTCATTGACTACTGCACTGCAGCACTGCAGTAGCAAAAGTCTAACTAACACTTCATTATTCATTGACCACTGCACTGCAGTCGTTCAACAAACTTAATTGCAATCGCAGTAAGATTTCCGCACAGGTCCCTACTTCATTATACATTCTGTAACTATACTATTTCGTTCTTCGAACACAAGAAATATTTGCACGTGCATTGCACCAGACAAGACAGCTTCAGCATGCATAATGAAGTAGGGACCTGTGCGGAAATCTTACCACAATCGCTCCCACAGACTAATACTACTACTACTACTACTACTATCTGCTGATGTCACTAGAAGAAATTATACGTTGATCACTACTGGGACGTAAAGGGAAGAGGGAAGACTTGCTCAATGTTACTTTTTCCTTTGTTATGGTTGCTCTATTTTGCATTTATTTAACTGTTGCAACTCCGCCAAATATAAATCTTGACACAGTTTCCCAGATCCTTGGAAATCGTGAATGACCTAAATCTTCCCAAATCCTCGTCTGTATGAACGGTCTTACGTACATTTCTACAAGTCACCTGTATTCACTTCAATCAACAACACCCTACCTCACTAGGTGAACCAAACGTAAGGGCCATTGCAGGACCACCTTCAACAGCCTCAGCGAAACATCTTCTAAAGCTCAAAGCAGCAGGTTGCCTTAAAAGACGAGGAACTCGACAAGCAATTGTACCCCACATCTTTATCTGGCAATATGGCGGCGGTCGAAGGTTACCCATCACCCTTTGCAAGAAAGTACAGTACCCAGGCTGTGCGCATTCTATGCAACCTGTTTACTCTTTTCCAGGCAGCAGGCAAGATCTCGCGCGAGAAGTGTAATGACTGAATCAAGGATGTCTGGCTCTACTGATCAAAATGGTTTTCCTCCACTAAAGAATAACCTGATTCTAAGAGCTGCTCGTGGAGAACCAACAGAGCGTGTGCCCGTGTGGGTAATGAGACAAGCCGGCCGCTATCTCCCCGGTGAGCCGTGATGACTGTATAATACACTTTGCTAACGTTAGCTTTTAATCAGCTGTTATCGATTTACTGTTCCGAAATTTAGAACAAGCAGAATATGAGGTGCTCCGTACAAACAATTAATTGATTTAAATTTGTGTTCTTAAAGAAAAAAGGAAGTCATTCGCATGTATTAAGGGCTTTGTTGAAAATTTCCAGGTTTAAGCCAAAAACAGGGGCTAGGTGTTGCCTAAATCACGAACGACATATCTAAGGTTTGATATATAAATATTTAGAAGCTAAAAGCTTGTGAGACAGTTATTCAGAAATTGCGTGACAGTAACTGAACAGTACTGTATTTGCATGTACAAAAAGTAGATTTATACAGTAGGGGTAGGGGTAGGGGGTGCATGGTGATGGGGTGGAGCTGGGAAGGGAGGGGGGGGGGTGGTCGGGCCATGGAGCGTAATTCCACACCCTTCAGAAATTACCCCAACATTGTGTTCTTTTCCCAAATTCCAAAATATTTAAGGCAAGTATTTCAATCACACCTGTTTCCATGATGATGTTTCAAGATTTGTATTAGTTAAAAGAAACTTAATGTCTATCTTTAAAATTGGATAGGGGTGTGACTTCTTGGATAAAGCCCAAGGTCTTGATGAAAATCCAACTTGGTGCAAAATATATCAAGTCATGGGTTTGAATCCTGTTAAAGCCTGAATTTTTTCAACTGACTATGTTGCTTACATACCAGTTAACTGCAAGGATTTTAATTTATTAAATGTCTTTCTACCGCAGTGCACATAATATATGATATTTTCTGTGGTTTTTCAGAATTCCTCCAGCTGAGGGAAGAGAGGAAAGCAGATTTTTTTAAAATGGTACAGACACCAGAGCTGGCCTGTGAAATAACACTTCAGGTGGTAAAATTCAACATAAGAATTTTCACTGTTTTAAAAGCAGTTGAAGCTCAGTTGTCCAGAGCTTTCAGGCTGAAGATGTCTCCCACTCAGTTTGTCATACCTCAATCAGTGTCAAGGATATTTCTCCCCCCTTATTTGCCTTAATTATATTCCACTTTAGTTTAATCCTTGCCTGTACAAAATAAATATCTTCTTCCCATCAGAATTTCCAGTAACCATCACTTAACTGTAAACTCAAACCACACATCTAAGACAATCTAAGGCTAACTTGTTGCTGGTGGTTCTTTTGCAGCCACTCAGGAGATTTGACTTAGATGCAGCTATCATCTTTTCAGATATTTTGGTCATTCCTCAGGTAAGTGCATATCAAGTATCGGCTTGTGATATAGAACAAAAATCTCACATAAAACACCTGGGTGTCTTTATTGATCAATGTCTAAGATGGTATGCTCAGTTCCAGCATATTAACAACAAAATAACCAAAAAACATTGGAATTTTATGTAAGCTTAGATACTATGTCTGTATAAATATGCTTAAACAGCTATACTACACAATCATATATCCGTATCTAAATTACAGGTTAATAAGCTGGGGTACTGCATGCCAAACCAAACTAAAAAAAATAAAAGTGAGTCAAAATAAGTGCCTTGGCTGCATCTTCTTTGCAGACATAAGAGAAAATGCAACACCATACTTTACGCTTTTAGAAATCCTTAAGCGAGACAGGGTGTTCATTAGGCATTGGAGATCAGAGAATTCTGTGGCTACTAAAGAATTCTCAAGTCAAATTTAGATGACCTGAGATAGTTTCAAATTCAGACATGGAGTGCTTTCAGAATATTCTCCTGTAACTTTATTTATTCCTGTTACAATTTTCCTGCTGCTACAATTCTTATTGAAAACCCTGGCTAGAGAATATTTTCAAGTTGAAAATTGGTTCCCTTGTGCATAAATTGCAATACAATAAAAAAGAAACACCCCTTGCACTCTATGATCTCATTTTACTAGCTTCTGATATCCATAAATATAATACTAGATTTGCCACTAGCCAAAACCCATACAGACCGCCTTCTATAACTAATTATGGTTTAGCACAGTTTAGAATAGTGGCATCAAAAACCTGGAAACAATTCCTATGGAAGTTAAGTGTCTGTCTTCCTATGCTTTAAGACGTAATACAGTCAAACTTTTGCTCCTTGACTGTCAAACAAATAATTTATAATTTATATGAATAATTTATATTAATTTAATGTATACCATATACTTATATATTTGCTGTAAACAACTTTTTTTCTTCCATTCTTTATTGATGTATTTTCCTCGTTTAGCAGAGCTCTGTAATCAGTTCTATAAATTCTACTTCCCCTAATTTTTGTAACTGCATTGAGGTAGTGGCTAACACAAAAGCTTTGCTCCTTTGACCACTACACAGTAATCTTCCCCAGAAGGTAAAGTGACTAAATATAATGTTCTGCATCGTTATTTTCTTATCATAAAAACTGTTAGTGTAAATTTGATTAGTGTGAATAAAATTGAATTTAATTTAATTGAATCAACTTCTTTACAGTGTAATGAATATGAATTTATTTAAAATTAATTTTTCTTGGAGTTATGATGAAAACTTATTTTAATCATTAAGTGATTTCAGTATTGATCAGTCATAGATTAACTGAAAATGTTGTTTTACATTTTACACATTAATCAGGCCCTTGGAATGACTGTTCAAATGATCCCAGGGAAGGTAAGCTTTTGGTGTTTTTTTTTTCTTTTTTGGGGCAATGAGAGCAAAGTTAGAATGCAAAGAATGCTGATGTGTTTTTCGTAGAGAAGCTAGTACAGAGGAAATTCTGGAGAATCAAAGGCCACATGCTAAAAACAACAGCCAATGTTTGGGGGAAAAAATAGCGTCTAAAATTTGACATGAAAGGGTTATGCTGTCAATGCTTCGATTGTTCTATGTGTTTTTTACAGAACAACATAAGTCCTATGGGTTGATTTCTTTTGTTCAAGGAACTCAGTGTCATCTTGAAATGTAAGAAAATCTTGTCATCTTGCAAAGTCAGCCAATGTTTACTACTAATATAGACCGAATGCATAAATGGCGGCCAAAAAATTATTCTTTTGTTTATGTGCTAATTAGACTCACTAGCACCGTTTGCATGGACAAAATTCAAAAGAATTGTTGCTTGAGAGCGCGGTTAGTGACTTTAATTAGCATATAAACAAAAGAATACATTTTTGACCGCCATTTATGCATTCGGTCTATAGAATAATCTTCTTGCAGTGATGAACTACAGTAATTATTGCTTTGGTTTTTTTGCAGGGCCCTTTCTTCCCAGAACCACTGCAGCAACCAAGTGATTTGGAGGTTAGCATAATCAAAATTGTGGAATCTATCTATATACAATATTTTGAAGTTATTGATACACTTTCTAGAACCATATCCAGCATTAATTACCAAATTTTTATGTGGCTGCAGTGCACTGAGTATTATTCTACACTGTTATAGAAACTAAAGCAAGAGGTTAACCTGGAGGAATCACTGGGTTATGTGTTCAGCGCCATAACTTTAACAAGGACCAAACTAGAAGGAAAAGTTCCTCTCATTGGCTTTTCTGGAGCTCCGGTGAGAAATTAATCTTGGTTAAGTAAGATTTTGAAGTACCTGATAATGAACTTAAGCATTGAACCCTCTCATTCTCAGTCAATTTCCCTTAAGAATTTTTCTACAATTGATCAACTGATATAGATCAAATGCATAAATGGTGGTCAAAAATGTATTCTCTTGTTTATATGCTAATTAAAGTCACTAACCTCACTCTCAAGCAAGATTTCTTTTGAATTTTGGCCATGCAAACGATGCTAGTGGATCTAATTTGCACATAAACAAAAGAATAATTTTTTGGCCGCCATTTATGGATTCGGTCTATGCCCGCAGTATTTTCTTTCTGTTGTTTCTAATAGTGGACTCTGATGTGCTACATGGTTGACGGAGAGGGCAGCAAGGCATTTAGCAAGGCACGGAAGTTTTTACATCAGCATTTTGAAGCTTCCAACAAGCTATTGCAGCATTTAACAGATTTAATCGCAGATTATTTGGTTCTTCAAGTTCATGCTGGAGCACAGGTACAAACACACAACCATACTTCCTTTGTAAATCTTTATGATAAATGATAGCTTCCCTGTCAAACATTCCTCATCCCTGGGAACTTCAAATTTCACATGAGAGGAGAGGATAAAATTTGAAAAGCTGAAAAACTACAACCCAATTTTTTTCTCACCCTAAGAAATCTTTAATCCTCTGATGTTTGGAACCAAACATCACTTCTGTTTGTGCTTTAAAATGTAGCGTAAGTTATGGAGGATTTATTTGTAATTATTTTCTTATAGATGTTGCAGGTCTTTGAGTCACATTGTGAAGTTCTGGGCTATGACACATTTATGCTGTGGTCTTTGCCATACCTCAAACAAATAGCTGAAAAGGTTAAGGAAAAACTTGGGTCTGAGGCTGTACCGATGGTATGATTTCTAAATTCTAAATAATTCCATACCGTAACAATGTAACAAGTACTGCAACTCGAGCTAAATGACAGGAATAGAAAAATATTGTTATCAAGACAGCAAAAACAATGTTGACAGCAAAGACAATGTACTGGTAAATTAAGTCCACATCATTTTTAATTCAGGCTTTATGTGGAATGAAATGCAGTATTTAGATCCATCAATTAAAGCTTCTAAGATGGACGCTATTGAAAAGCTGTTTTGGAAAGTCACTTCTTCTTTTTTTACTTTACCAAGAGGAGTGTCACTGAGAAGTCAGTTTGAAAAGTCAGTTTGACTAGTCACTTGTTCTATAAAGAGGAGCTATATTGAAATGTCATTTTGTGTTTTGCATACTCTCAGACAATTTTTGCCAAAGGCGCACATTATGCCATTAAAGAACTTTCTCAGATTGGATATGATGTTGTTGGCTTAGACTGGACCATGTCTGCTTCAGATGCAAGGTAACATATCATCTGGTATTTCATTATCATAGAACCATATAGAAACAGGGTGTGCACAGGTGGTACAATTTTTTTCACAGCTAGCTTCCATTTCCTGTATGAACTTTTTTAGGGTAGTTGCACCAAGAGTAACATTGCAAGGGAATCTGGATCCTGCATGTCTCTATGGCTCTCATGTAAGTATGGAGGACATTGCTTTTATCATAATAATTACCTTGTCATTGGTAAAAATTATAATTTTCAATGTCTTTTCCAATTAAAAGCGATGTATTGGGATATCTATCTGTGTGCAAGATAGGCTCTTTTAGTATGTTCTGAATATGGTACCCACTGTACTGGCCTGTATTAGAACTGGTCAATTATGCCATGACATATCCTGTAAGAAGATGAAGGATTTGGAAGGGGTTGGGTCCTTGATGGCTTCAAAATCACTAGGAGATAAAATCTACAAACATGTCATGAGTTTATACTGCAGTAGCCTGCGTAGCAAGCGTTTCAGTGCTGTTTTGGAGCAAAGACTGCGCGAAAAATGGCTCCCATTTCATTTCTCACGCAGCCAAAACTGAGAATCTCGTTCCTCTGCCTTTCTTTCCTCCAAAACAGCACTGAAACGCATGCTACGCAGGCTAATGCTGCAGTAACTGAGTTTTTCTTTCTTTACCCATGTACTAGAAATTTAATGGCATAAAACTATTCACTTCCATTTTGCTATGTGTTTGCCATTATGTTTTGAATCAAACATGACTTCATAATGTAGTGAAAACATCAGACATATCTTCACCATTCTGCTGCTCACATGCAACTTGTTTTGTTCTTCATCACATGATTACATTATCTGTGGTCTAAAACTTGACATGTGGCAAAACAGATTTTACCACATATCAATTTTTGCAATACTACATATGTTTTTTCGTATTTGCAGGAGGATATAAAATTTGCCGTGAAGAATATGCTGACAAAGTTTGGGGTCCATAGGTACATTGCCAACTTGGGCCATGGTATGCACCCAGATCACGACCCAGAAAAACTTGCCACTTTTATAGACACTGTGCATGCATATTCTACAGAAATGAAAAAAAAAGCTTTTAGTTCAGTTAATCATTAACAAAAACCTTCACCCATGGGGGAGGCTACTCTTATGCCAATTTCGTCAGGGCACCACTGATTAATGTGTTCCTATGTTGTAATGAAACCACAGCAAATAAAATCAAATTGCACCTGCAATGCTTTAACAGAATAGAATCTCACAACAGAACCCTGTATGCCTACAGTTTGTGATGTTAGCCACACAGAAAACTCCTGAGGGACACTACAAATGGATAAAATTTACCATGAAAATGATGTCAGATCAATGTTTAGTTTACTGTTGTTATATAGATAGTGTTTTCTTATGAAACAGTAAGTGGCAATCACATACACTGTATATGAAAACACTCACACTGGTATAATTAAGATGGAAGTGTGGATTCTTCTTATAAAGATAATTTACACTGTTTTACAGGGAAATTGAATGCTGATTACTATTGGAGTTTGAAAGGTTAATACTTTAGGGAAGGTTTGATTAAGACTGACACCATAGGAAGTCAATCATAACACTGAGACATCAAAAGGGGAATGCTAAACATGGTTCAGCTTCACACATCTACTGACAGAAACAGTTAACATGGTTTTACGTCTTCCATTGGACCCATCTCTTCAACACTGACTTCAACTGGAAGTTTAAGTCCACTTATAGACTCTGACTGGGCAGGTGTTTCTTCTTCCATTATAGGAATCTGTTCTAACTTAGTTTCTTTGACTGCTGGCCCGACCCTCAAAAATTCATCCTGCCCCTGTGCTTGCCTTGCTTGACGTTCATTCAATTCACCCGGTGCACAGTCAATAGCATTCCTCTGAACTATGCTATTCAACTGCTTCAACACTCCTTCTACATTTTGGACTTGCTGTTGAAGCTGATGAATGTCGGCCTGGACATTTCCAGGAAGTCCTGGTACTGTGGTGATTGTGATGAATGGCAATCGTATTTGCAAACCACTTAACGCAAACATAGCAACAACAATGATGAAAATGAATGCCCCAAAAACAAATGGCTGCCACTGTATTGGCACTTCCTTGAACAAGGCACGGAAACTTTTTCCTGTTGCCTCAGCAAGGTGTTCCAGTGGTTGTGTTAAGGCACTGGCCACGGCAGCAGAGATTGCCTAAACAAAGTGAACATCAACAGTCAAATAGTCAAACTGCAGTAAGAAAGCAGCATAACTGAGTCCGCCTACAAAGTAGATAATATTTGTTCATTTCTTCACTCCATCCTCGTTTAGCAGAATTTACTTCCAATAAGGAAGGTAACAGGACTTACAGTGCTACAATAACATTATAATAAGAAGTAAATAAACCAACTTAAAGTCTCAAGTAGTATCCAGTGACTACATCGTGTGACAAATAATTTATATCATCACATTTTCCACGATGAACAACAACTCATTCCTTAACAATAACATTACAGTTGGTTAAGTACAACATACTTGTGGTTTTAAGACTGACTTACTTTTAAAGGAGAAATTTCCCATACTGGATCAACAAGTAGTGTTTCCTGGTATTTAATGCAAGGATCATCAGCAAAAGTGAAAGCATTTTCTAGCCACAGTGAGATGGACTCCATTGGGTGGAGCTCATGATCTGGTTGACAATGTTTGGGGATATCCTTTGCCATATTTGCCTGCTTTGAAGCAAATGCTTTTCTGTAAAGATGAAACCATGTCCAGGGGATACTTATAACAAAGCACAAGAAAAGAATGCACCAAAACTGTTTCCTCCAACTTAACAGCGTTCGAGTCTCAAAAGCAATGACCACTATCAAAATTACCAGGAACACAACAAAGAGAAGAATTGCCTCCTTGGTTATATAGGAAAACGAGGAAGGATCCCACCAGCTAGAAATATGCAGATCATCTCTGTCACTAAAGTTTGACATGATATCCATAATCACTTCGCACACATCCTGTACATTTCCTTTTTGGGAATCAACAAATTTTTTTAATGTTTCAGTCTCTTCTTGTGAGGCTTTAACCACTATTTTATGTTCACCTCGCTGTTCCAAGTTTTCCAGGACTTTTCGTGTTATCCTTTTGAAGTATGGTGTGTCACAAGAAGGAACATTTGAGTTTCCTTCAGTTCTTAGTGGACAAGTTTGACCTTTCATTGGCAGATTCTCCAAATCTTTACGACATTGCAACAACTGGGATTTGAGATCCATACATATAATTTCTTGACTTTCTCTCTCAGAAGTCTCCTTTATGCCCTTGATGTGAAAATAAACAGAAAAAACATATGTACACTTGAGTCACATAAACTTGATTAGTAAGATTATGTTATAGCCATGTGCTACAGGACAGGACATGGCCTTTGGGGTTCTCAGCCCTTAACCTTTTGCCACCCAAGATCCAAGTATTAGTTCTCTTTGTTAAGAGCCCCACATCTCCTTTGATATGAGTTAAGAGAATTTGGTGTTTGATAAAATCACACGCCTGAAGTTGGTCATTTTCTCAGTTCTCACCATCTATTTGTCTTATGTCAATATTAGTGTCAGGAGAAGATGCAAACTGATCACTGTCAGGAGTGAAAGGGTAGCAGTAGTAGTTCTTTTAATTAAACTTGGTTAAAAACCTTCCGTTATAACAGTAGTATTTTTTATTACAATCATTTCGTAAAAAGTAAAATAACCAATAAAAACTGATTTACAAGATTGCCGAGTGAGAATAGGACGTATTAATTGCGCGGTTGAATTCTTTTTTGAACCGCCCAATTGATCAAATTGCTCTAATACTTACAGTCCGGGAGTTCCACAGTAAGGCCCCGCTATAGCTAGAGCTACGTTTCAAATGGTTAGTTCGTGGCTTGGGTAAGTTCATCTTCCGGAAAGAATTTCGCAGGTTATAGTCCGTGTCTCGCTCACTGAATTATTCATTCAAGTATACTGGGGCTAATCCGTTGATGGACTTAACCGTCATTTTAGGGTTAAATATGTTAACAGATTTTGCCGTGTTAGCACTGTGGTAGTTAGATAGGGTACCAAAAATTGTACCAGCGTGCAACTAACAAGATAACTGTAAAAAATTACCTGTTTGAGTATATGTGAAGGGATTTTATGAAGGTCTGTGTTTGCCATGCATGGTTAATCATATTGCTCAATAGCAACACAGATCAGAATAAGGCGATGATTAGATCAAAACTATGTACGTTTTGGAAAATATAACAGAAACCAAGGAAAGCTATTTGCCCTACCGCATTGACGTCGTAACGAAGCATATCTCCTGGGTCGACCCAATCTCTTGGAATACTAAACTCCTCTGCATCGTTCTTGCTGGTAGATGCATCATTTGTGAACGTTAAAATGATAACAAGTGTTGCGCGGAGTATCATTTTTTACTCTAGTGCAAAACAGATAGTACAAAACCCCAAGCCGGAAGTACACCAACAGGTTTTCAAACGTGGCTGAACTTCCGGATTGCGGAGGACTGGTTCGAGATTTTGCTTTCAGTAGATGTCTTGTTTGTTTAGTTTTGTCCCGATTCATTCCCCATTATTCGCATTTTTAGAGGCCATAAACTATGTGTTCTTTTATCATATTTTTCAATTATTTCTGATACTCATCACAATCAGGAAAAGTTAACATCAAATTTATATTGTGGACTTGCGTATCTTGTTCCTAGAGCCCGCGTGCATAAAGACCATTCTTCATTTATCGTGCATGAAATTCTAGGGCGAGACTCCCCTGGGAATAATTCGCGCCATTCTGTGCACGTGGCGCGTACACTTGTTTACCAAATTGGGTAGATACTTGTGCAAGTTGTTCAACACAGTACTGGTAGCCACATATGTCGTGCAAATGCATTTAACGTACGTGGTTCTTCTGAAGCCTTCAGAAATACGCTTTACAAAGAACGTGATAGCGTCCAAATTTGATAACGGGATTCCCTTACTGGAGACGTTTACTCAGATAAAGGACGGTGAGATACTCCTTGAAGATATACCACTTATTGATGTCGTGTTCTTTGCCGAGAAATGGGAATGGTACACTCTGAACAACAGGCGACTTTGGGTCTTCAAAGAGTTGGAGAAAATTGGAAAATGTCGCTACATTAAAACGAAAAGAATTGAATTTGTGGAAAACCGTCTCGAATATCCCGCTCTGTTATACGGTTCTGCGGCACTCCAAGAAAGCTGCCGTTCGTTTACATGGTGCGAAAACAAACTGCAAATAACAACGCAACAAACCCCGTCGAAAGATATTGAGATTTACAGCGACGAAAGTGAAAGGGGATATCGCTCAGCCAGCAGAGAAGGAGGTGCAACTGGGCGCGGAGGACGAGAACACTACGATGAGACCGAACGAACAATAAAACACCGTAAGAGACGAAGACGGCATTGTCGAAGGCGCCGCTACCATCCCTACCACAGACCGGAATTGCGTACTATCAACGACGAACCATCGAGAGAAACAAGGGTTGATTCCTGGTACGGAAAAGAAAATGTTAAAGTTACAAGCTGGAAGCAAAGATATTCTAAGTCGTCAGAATATTCTTCATTGTATGCATACCGGTTCAGTCACACGGTTTGGTATAGGAAGAGGCGAGATTTTTTGGACCGTGTTTATTCTCGAACTGGTCGGTTGAGAGATCCGTCACGCTTCCTTGAGATTCTTTACACTTGTGGTGTTTGCTTCAAGAGTTTTAGGTCTAAAGTGAGTCTGAATCAACATACGGAGGAGCTACTGCACTGGGCCTGTGTAAGATGCGGGAAATTCTTTGGTAGCCACACTGCGCTGGGTCAGCACCAACTTGCATTGCAGCATACCGTTTAGAATACTGGCAGGTTTTACCAGAAAACTCAAAAACTGTCCAAAACCCAAATACTTTATCTCAGTTCGGACCATCCAATGGCATTATATTCCTGGTATGCTGTTGAGCGTCATACCATCTCTCAAAATTATATTGTGTTACTTTCAAACAGGTTGTAGTGTTGCGTTACTTTCAGGACAGGTTGTGTGACGTGTGTAATTTTTATTTACCCCAAGGCAAGGGTCACGCTTGTTACAGATCATCTGATGACTTGTTGCGTTGTTAACTTTGAAAAGATGCATCTACCACAAAAGCTATTTAAGTTCACAACATCATGCACAAGGGTTATTAAAATCCTTTAGCAACTAATAATGACTGTATCCTTCACCCGCACCTGCAGCTGCTGTATACAGAGTGACGCAGTAATTAAAAAAAGTTGGTGATATTTCAAAATTGTTTTTGCTTTTATTCTGTTGAAAAAAATCTTGCTTCTGTTATACTTCAAACTGAATAAAAATAAGCTTGCCATCTTCCAATCTGTTGTGAGAAATGAAAGAACCATTGTGTTGGCAGACTCTTTGAACAGTAGGCTGATGAAGTTGTCAGTTGTGTCCAATCATATGATCGCTTGTATCTTTGCCGATGTAGAAGTTGAGATCCCGTTTCAGATCACACCTAGAGAAGCTTATCCTTCTCAACAGACTCTTTGGAAACACTCATTGTCTAAGGAAGTTTACTTGCCACAGGCAAGTGCTCTTTGTTGGTGTGATCAGAGAAGAAGGCCTCTCTTTGATAGCTCTCAATACAAAAGACCTACAATTTTCAATGGCGATAGTCAGCGATAGATATACAAATAATTTAACAACACAATAATTGATTTTTTTTTGTTTTATACTCTGATAAAACATGCGTTTTTGACCAATCAGAGTGTACACAAGGTTCTATCTATATTATAAATTGTTATAATATGCACCAAGTAAGAGGGCATGCTCCACATTAGGGGAAGTAAACGAAAAGTGAGGCAAATTTTAGGAAGTAAACTTTGCTGATGTTCAGACGACAAACTCTACGGATTCCAGGAGTTCCAGTCGATGTAACACTGTTGTGCGCCTGCGAGCACACCAGCTAGATGATCACAAAATGGCAGTAGGCATAGGTCATAATCAAGATTAGTATCACCCAACCAGTGGACTAATGCAAATGCCGTAATCTGATTGGCTACGCTACTAGAGGACTATTACTAATAGTCCTCGAGTAGCGAAATTCGTGGCGCTTTCTTTTGTTTTATTCCCAAATAAATCTTTCTTCAACTTGCATTTGCTAACTTTATTATTGCTTTTTCTGTCTGACTAGTTGGGTGATACTAAAACAATTAGACCCTTCGCCCTCAAGGGCTACGGGTCTAATTGTTAATTAACAACCATATACAACATGGTCGGGTCGTTAAGGATGTATGCAATTTTGAACGTCTTTCCTTGGCGACTGCACAAGAAAACATGGATACGCGAAAGGTAAACGGGATTAAATCGGTTGAAAATTTTAAATTGTATTCTTTGCTTTGATTGCAGGCGGGTTGTACATTGACTTCGACCAAGCAACTACTGGACCTACTGTAATATTGAGAATGGCCTAGAAATACCACGTTAGTCAGTCCGTGTTTTATACTCCAGTCCGTGTTTAATACCCCAGTCCGTAGTCCGCAGTCCATGTTTTATACTGACCGTCACACATTTCTTCTGAAGCAAGTAAATGTATGTGTCCGAACTCACGCAAAGGAATTTCCTGACAGCTGACAAAATAGCGGCTTCGGGGAATTAGTCAGTCATTTCAAATTGTATTAATCTTATTGATACAAAATATGCAAAGTGAAAATTGTGGTTAAGTAACTATTTGGCAGCCAGAGTAAATGTTATACCGAAGGGTGAATTTAACGCTGCGTTCGCACCGGAGCTTAAACATGTTTAAAAGCTGTTGTTTGGAATCACTTTGCGCAAAAAACTCCGTGTAAATTCTCTACTGCCTTGAAAGTTATTACGCGGGATGACGTAGTCAGCCAGCGTATAAAATTCGGTAGCGCATTCCTTTCGTCGTCTTGGGAGTCAAAAATTGCCTTGTTTTTTTTTACTTTCCCATATCCCGAGTCCGTCCCGAAAAAATTGTGATTTTTATTGGCTGTAACTCCGAATCACGTGCAAGTCAGGTTGGATTGCACCATGGATATCCATGATCGCACAATCAGCAAAAAAAAAACATACTGCGTCAGCAATTTTAAACCAACACATCCCGCGTAAACGCCTTCAGGCGTCTTCTTGTTTCTAATGAATCACTGTTATACTCTTTTTCTCACTGCGTGTAAAGATTGCACCTAAATCGTTTGGGAGGCTTTTGTGAAAGTTCCAAAACCTAGTTTAACTAAACAAGTTTAGTTGGTGTGAACGTAGTCTGCTACACAGCCGTTATTAGTGTCGTCACGCGGAGCGTTGCGTGACGACACTAATAACGGCTGTGTAGCAGACTAGTGTGAACGTGGCACATGTTTTACTAGACCGATTTTGCGCTCCAGGGGGTGGGAAGAAAAGAGACCCTGGGAACGAGGTTGCAAAGAAATTAACATAGAACAAAGGGGGGAGAGCTTTGCATGCCGCACTTCGTGCAAACGCCGGGAGGGCGCATAATGGGCAGTAAGTGAGTGAATAGGTAAGTAAGTAATGAAGTGAGTGAGTGAGTGAGTAAACGAAATTTTGTGCGGACGGATAAGTTGTACATTCAGTTCAGAGATCAGAAACCATCCTCAGATGCAGAATGAGACTGGACAGAGAACTGTAATTTCACGAAAACGACCCGGGTAAAACGATTGCTGTGAATCAGCACAGCAATAATATCCATCGATTGCAGACTACAATAACCCTTTGTTCTGATTGTATGATTTTAAACAAAGAAATATCATGTTTCAGATGAACCTTCGTACCTGTCCACAGCTGTCACGTCACGCACGTAACGCCCCTACATCACCTGTCACATCACGTTGCTTTCTTTAGTTTTGGTAAAATGTATTCCCCGTAAATTCACAGAAAAGTAGAGCCAGATTCCCTGACAAGATGCTGCCCACGTGAACTCGACTGGGGTGTTTAATGTTGTCAACACAATTGAGGCATGTACGTAATTGGTATTTGGGGGAATGGGCCAGAACGCTTACCCAATGTAACCCGACTCGCCCCTAAGTGAGGAGCCTTGAAGCAGCTCGAACAGAGCTACGCTTGCTGCGTGAGCATCGAGGTTGGCCGTACGTAAGTATAACCTTTTCGATATTTCTGTGCTTCTACTTTCAATATAGCGTCGTTTTGAAAGAACAGATCTCTTTGGAATGTATGAAGTAGCTGCCACTGCCTGCGTTAGACCGCAATAACCGCCGTCCATCCGCCATCTGACGACGCTGGCACATATCATGTTAAGGAATTCTTCCTTTTACGTCCTTTATATTAATAACGAACCGTTTTCTTAAATACACGTGGCTTGGTAAAGGTTTCTTATCTATCGCAAAAGAAATATTTACGGTACATTAAATGCTATCTGTAATTCAGCTGTTACTGAAGGCAAATCACCAACTGGTTGAAACACATCTTCCTTCTGTCATCGAAAAATACTCTCCTCGCGTATCCACAAATTCGTCTTCTTTATGAATACTGCAGTTCTCCTTTTTTTCTAGAACTGGCATGTTGATTGCTCGTAGTTTTGCCCGGAGCCCGAGTTAATCAGACTAAGAAACAAAGTGATTGTTTCTTCTTCTCCTCAGGAAAAACATTGTTCCTGAAATTGAAAAGTGAAAAAGATCTGAACTGTTTTGTATCATATTGTTCTTTCTTATTTCGTGAATTCGAGTTTCTTTTCGGGGAAACGAATTGGGAATGGATTGTTTGTTCAGGAGTAGACATATTTGTAAGGATCTATATCAACAAGCTCTGGCGAGTTCAGTTAAGACTTAAGGGGACCGTTTTTCTTGCTACTACATTCTCCACGAAGACCGAGGAAGGCAAAAGGTTGCTAAAGAACAAGGTTGAAGCTTTCAGGGGAATTTGCAGTAAATCTCAGGTTTTTAAGTCTGCGAGAAAAGCAACGCCTAAATCACGAGAACTATGACTCACTCAGTTGGATTGTAGGTGAATGCCATATGACTAGTGTCAAATATAGAAACCAGATAAAACTTATCAGTGCCCATGTTTCTTAAACACAATCAAAATTCTTTACAAATAGAAATCATTTTGATACCACGGAGCAAGAAGTGTAACGTTATGCAAGAGAAGTTGGGCTCGCCAGTAAAACAGGATGTCTACTCAGAAACACCAGTGACACAATATGATTGACTGGTCATGATATTAGATCCAATATTGACCCTGTGGACAAGTCCCGTCGCTAAGCCTTGAGGTCACGTAACGCAACGCTTTTGTCCTACAGGAGATGCCTTGCGTGAAAGCCACTGTTTCCCAATAATGGCGCACCATATACATTCCACTAAGTCCCGTTACGCACTCTTTTTTCCCTAGAAGACGCCTCCCATAGCAAATTATTTTTTTCCAGTCACGGCGATTCATTTACAGTCATTTACAGCCGCAAGAGACCAGTCAATCATATTTTCTCACACGTGTTTCTGACAAAACATTTTGCTTATTCAGGCGTTCAAGATGGTTTCAGCGCATCCGCTCCCGCCTTTTGCCGACGTTTACCATCTAGAACCCCTAGAACAGACTGCCCGCAAACATTGTGACAAAATATGTATAAATATCTCTTTACAGATACTTGAGTATGGCGAAAGAATTTCTAGCCTTACTTGTCCTGTCGTTTTTTGTTCTGGCGCTGTCCTCCCCGGCACGTAAATGACAGTGACCATGACAACTGCCCAACTTGGGTCCAGTGTCCAAGGACCGCACGGACGGGGCTGTCGTAGTCCTGGGGCTGATCAATTCCAAATGACATCAAGACATGTGATGACAGGGGGACTGCCGCACCGAGTCCGCTGACAGGCTGGACAACATGCGTGCAGTCGCTAAGACAAGGTAAACTTTAACAGCTTATTACGACTCCTCCGTAAGAAGTCAGCTTTCACACGAATCATCCTTTAACATAAGTTGAAATCAATTATAGGTGGAAAATAGGCTTCTTATTATTATTGTTGCATATGTATCCAGGTTCCCGCTTGATCTGACCCATCGTCTTTGTTTCCATAGCAACATGGCTGACATTGTTTTCACAACAATGGTCGGTCAAAATGTTTTCTCCTTGTCATCAAATGATACTGAACAGTTCTTTAAAGAACCGCAGTCTGGTCTGGTGGCAGGTTTCCTAGGAAACAAACAGAGCGCCATGTTCATTTATGATCGCTGTGGCCATCTCATTGAGGAACTGGACTTCATCCTGGCTCCCAGACTTCCCTCAGATATCAAACACGAATGGTGAGCCTTGCATTTTTATGTTTTGACAATGATTGTCTATTTTCAATTATTATTTTATGTTTCAGTATCACAATAATTATGAGTATGTTGTAGAAATTTGTAAGTTCTTGGTGCTGCAGATGGTACGATTACCACATGACTCCAAGAAAACATTGAAAGGAAAAACTGGGCAATACACCATATCAAAACTGTCACAAAGGAAATCCAGCAAGAGTCTCTACAACAGCAAGAAACAACCCACAAATTTACAGAAATAAATATTAGTATAAATACTCAGGTTATTATACAAAATCGCGCGCTCTGATTGGTTCGCTATCTCGGATTATCTGCCGATAATCACCTCGACGAACAAAATGGCTGCCAGTCGTTCGCGCGCTTTTGATGAAATAAACTTTTTCGTGCAATGCTTTTTCTTTTCTTGTTTTTGGAAATAATCACCTGTGTATTTATACTAAAACAATTATTCGCCGCAGGCTCAGTGATTATCGGTGAATATTCACCGATAATCACTTCGCCTTCGGCGAATAATTGTTAAATAATAAGAATACGGCAATAATACTAAATTCTGTAAGAGCAGTTTTTTCATCAAGAACGTTTGTATTTATAAACAGGGAAGTCATAGGCCAGACTCACCAAACATGTCCACCATGCCTGAAGCCAGATTCCACCAATCAACAAGCGACAGCCTGCCCATCAGCATCAGTGAAGTCACAGCTTACAACTGATGACGAGCAAACCGAAGCATCGCCCACATCATCATCTGATGACGGCGACTAAAACACAGTGACACAACACATTACACCGTTTTTCCATCAAGGAACTGTATTGATTAGATGGAAGATCTGAGTCAAGATATAAACCAAAGAATTAAGAAAATATGATAAGAAGCGTTTAGGATAAGCTGTATTTGTCTAACACTTTAAATCGTACCTTAAGCACCGTTAATTTGGAACTTCGCGACTCCCTTACTTCCCTTTTTCTTAAGACCTTTAAGCCTTTCTCCCACATGTGCGAGTAGCAGTTCGCTGGTGTGCGGTACCGTACATTTTGTTACAAATCAGTATAGAGACTCGGGAGAAGCGATCAATATGCAACTTATTCGAAGCGTGCGAAACCGTGAGAATTCCCCCCCTACAAAGTTGACTGTCCCTCCACACACACACACACACACACACACACACACACACACACACACACACACACACACACACACACACACACACACACACAATCAGTGTCCTCGGGGAGGCACACTAAGTTTCATTTTTTCGGTGCATAAAATTTAGCTCTATAATGAAATACTGTATTAATTTTGCTTTAGGTAAATCGCAAAATGCTTAGATACCTCGTTAGTTCAATCCAAAGTGCATTCAACAGAGCGATGATAGAAGAAGGGCTTTCTGTATTTCAGTCGACGAAAATGTGACCACGGATGAAGAGCATGCAGTAAAGCGTAAAGTTGCTTGTTCTGATGATGTTGTGTGTAACAGTGTTAACTGAAAACAGTAAGATTCTCAGTGAGTTTGGTGGAGGGTTTTATGACAAGCTTGCATCAAAGCTCTTTGCAAGTTTTGAATTCGTGACCAGTCTACTCGCTGACGAAACCTGAGTGAATCATGGGAATGAGCTGTGTCAGCTAGCACTTTGGTTAAACAGCTGCAATAAAGACAAAACGAAATTATTTGGAGTGGTTCTACTGTGTATTAAACGCACTAAACAAGGAAGAAAAAGGAACAGAAAGTTTGACCTGTGTTCCTTGGCTCTTTATGATTTTTCTCTTCGAGTGTTAGCTCTGTATCAACGCTCTATCAAACAAAAACCATTCTTATCCCAGGAGCCACTCGACTCTCTTCACTGGCATGAGCTCGGCACTGAGCCAAAACAATAAAGTGGCTGGGAACAAAGTAATGACCTGTGACTCAACTTCTCACTTGCTGTGGATCCTTACTAAGAGCAGAACTTTTAAAACGAGCGAGAAGTTAAGTTCCACAGGAACACCTGGGCATAACATTTTCTCGAAAAGGATTACTTCAGTGGACACACCCTTTGACCATTGTATACCAGTATCAGGGCCACTGGAGTACTGAGCCATAGTCAGTAGAGGTACAGAGTCAGTACCTCTGAGTCATACAAAACACTCAACTGTTGATAAACAGTCAGAAGTTACAGTTACTCTCCTGACGATAGTTGATATAAAATTAACGTAATAGTAACGACTTCTGACGCACTCACAATGGATCACGTAAGAGTGCCTCCTCTTTTGAACAAGAAGTCAGGTCTACGTCATACCAAGGCTTTTCACATGTCAGTACTCACATCTTTTGAAATGAGATTCCCCCTATGGTGCCAGTATAACCCTGACTCGACCCACCGTCATAATATACCAACAGACCTTTTAAACTCATGGACTGAACAGTAGAGAATGTTTGAGTCGGAATATCACACGATATAAAGGCCAGCAAAACAGCAACATGAAACAATTTCACACCTAGAATCACGCGGCGCTAGGGAATGAAAAACCAAACAGTTTACCAAGCGATATATAGGACTCAATGCGCGTTATAGGGTTGATAGCAGTGGGATTGCCAACCCACCAGTTAAAAAGTACAGAAACAGTAGTAAATTTCCTTGGAATCAAACCAAGAAAGATTACGCTAAGTGAACTTTGCTCTCAACGTGTTTATAACGTCCGGTCGCTCTAGACAGCACGCTTTATCAAATAGTAATCTAGAAACTACTACTGTAAATAGACAATTTTCGTATTCCCCGACGGCCCTGGGACGAGTAGTCCCTTGAGCATGAATGCGAGGCTAATGCGGGGAAAGTTGCCGCGAAAATACAAGAAAATTATGGAAAGTTATGGCCGGTTTGGTGGAAAAGGAAGTATATTTTAAAAACTGGAAGGTTCCAGAGCTTAAAAAATACCTGCAGGCTCGCGTTATATCTGTCTCCAACAAAAAAAGGAAGAACTAGTCGCATTGACGGAAAAAGCTCACGAACTCGGTCTCGAATTGACGGACGATCGTGAGTCCGTAAGCGATGTTGTGAATGCGAAGTTGGTTACAAAAGATGGAGTAATCCCAAATCCTTTTGACCTCCATTCTGACTGGAGCACTGATTTTTCAGATGCCCCAAACTTTGCCTGTTGTGACATGTACTGCTATTTAATTAACAAGAAGGGATATGACCAAGAATCGTTGAAGGCGTACAAGTCTCTTGAAGGGTACCGCTTACACTGGGATGTACATGTCCATAATCTGCAAAGGAACAAGAACATCTATTTTGAACACCAAATCATAAAATTCTCTGTTAAACCTATGGAACGAGAGAAAACGCCATTAGGAAACAAGCCGACGTGTGACGGTTGAATCATAATACACCAAGGTGGTGTTGTTCTTTCTGCACATTGTCCTTGCATTGGCGGGTAAGTGCAACTGGTTTGTCCGATTATACTTCAATTAAGTTACATAATACAGCGACAAGATTGTTTGTTTTATTCATTTTTTTAGTTCATCGTTTAACAATTCGCGCCTTTTATCATTAACAGCTCTGATGGGGCTTGCCGTCACATAGGAGCGGCACTGATCGAACTTGAAGACACTCTTCGACAAAATGCAGTGGTCACTTGCACTAGCGAAAAATGTGTATGGAAAAGGAGAAAGAGGGCACACAACGAAGCTTGTAATTTAGAAGACATGACCTTTAACAAACCTGAAATCGGTAAGATAAAGAAAAAGGCAGTGAAGCCATCAACCAGGAATTATGATCCACGCCCAAAGGCAGCTGTAAACAATGAGATTCTAGTTGAACAGTTTAGAGGATTGCTTATCAACACAGTTCCTTCAGCAGTAGGCCTCCATTTATTACCTGACCCTGTATTAAATGAAGCAACTGAAGCCCCTGAAGAAATTACAGAACAAAATTATGCAAGTGACCTACCTTTGACAAGTGATAATGTAAGCCCATCTAGCCAAGAGCAACCCTTTTACTTAGGCTGTACATCACCTTTCAAGAACCACCCCCCAAGTGTTGATGAAATTAAGCAAAAGGCACAGGGAATAAAGAGAAAACTCAACTTTACTGAAGATGAAATAAACTTTATTGAAAAGAAAACAAGGCTTCAAAGTCAAGAATCTGACTGGTTTTTATACAGAAAAGGCAGAATAACAGCCTCTAAATGTAAAAGAGTGGCAAGTCTTAAGCCAACCACTTCCCCATCCAAAACAATGAAGGAGCTATTGGTGAACAATACACCCCAATCCACTGCAATGCTACAAGGACTACAAAATGAAGATAGCATTGCAGAAGCATTTATAAACAAGTTGGACACTGAGGGGAAGAAAGTCTCTATTACAAAGTGTGGCTTTTTTATCAGCAAAACCCATGGTTTTTTAGGTGCAAGCCCAGATGGTATTATTACTGATCAAGAGGAAAGCACCCCTGGGGTTGTTGAGTTGAAGTACATTCAAGTTAAACCTGGTGAAACTTTAACAGATGTCCTTTTAAGGCAACACATATGTTTAAAGGTGCAACACAATGATACTGTAACTATCCAGCTAAACAGAAACCACAAATATTATTTTCAGTTGTAGCAGCAAATGTTTGTCACAGAGTATCACTGGGGAGTTCTCATAGCACAGGGGACTGATGGAGGCTTGTTTTATGAAAAAGTGAAATTTACAGAGGAGTTCTGGTCTCCTATACTTAAAAAAATGGAATATTTTTTTGACACATTCCTTGTCTATGAACTTGCTTATCCAAGAGTTCAACTTGGATTAGAACGATTTGCCTTCTAGAGAAATGCTGAAAGTACTATTACATTAATTTATGTTAATGCAAAAAAAAAAAAACTACTTGCCAAGCATTAGTGTACAGAACATGTTTACTTGGCTTCCAAGGACAAGGAAAGCAGGCTTTTGTTAGGCAACAGTCTAGCCTGCATAGTAGGCTCCTTGCAGAATGTCATCCCTATTAGTATTGCTGCAGTGCCTAATCAGTCTTTAATAAAAAAAATTGCCATGGTATATAATATTCCAATCCCTGAATTTCGATTGGTTGACAGGCCATGGCGTATGAGCTCATATACCATGGACCACAAATGTTGTATTTCTATGCATCCGTGACAACAGCTACATGTCATCGTCTTTGATGTTCGTAGGACTCACGTTGAATGCATGCACAGATTTTTCGAGCAGCAAATGCTGATCACCGATCAAAGTATCATTGTCATCATTGTGATGTAACTCTGGTGCCACAAGGAACAAATCCTGATTACCGATTTCCTCGCCTATGATACTTTTATCATGTTCCAAATGATGTTCTTGCGGTTCTAAAATATCGAAATCGAGAGATTTTCTAACCTTCGATTTGCCATGGCCTGATTTCCTTTCTTTCTGCATTCTGGTTGTTGTACATGTCGAAGCATTCTTCAAGCGTCTGGATCCGGATCCTGGCGCTGTTTTACTTCTTTCGGCTGAAGATGCTTAGGGAAATCAAAGATCGAAGGAACAGGGTTTTGCCTTTGTGGGCCCTAAGCCTCCTTCAAAGTGTTGGGAGCATATACGAGTATGCCTTGTGACATTTAGACTTTCAAGGCGGCATGCTGCGATCCAGCTTCGACGTCTTTCCTTCTCACTCGGTCCAAGAGCGTACTGTTTGTTTTCGTCATTTGATGGGAAACAGTGGAAAGAAACATTTGAAGCTTCGGGATATCTGACTGGGTCTTTTTTCTTTGCCTCGCTGTTGGTGCAGTTGTACGCACAACAGTGATGTTTGGGCATTTTTGACGCAAAGTCGCAGAAATGCCAACACAAACACTGCACGTCTCTTTAACTTTTCCCCGTATTAGCCTCGCATTCATGCTCAAGGGACTACTCGTCCCAGGACCGTCGGGGAATACGAATATTGTCTATTGAGACTTTAAAGTCGCACTGTAGCCAACATCCTGCCACAGATGCTCAAATGCAGTTCCTACTCTGAGAAAGGTTCAGTTGCGATTGGAAATCAGCGGAGAAACCGGTTACACAAAGTAAGACCTGCTTATTGCATCGGTAAGAAGTTATTAAGTACTCCTTTAGTTTTATCGTCTATTTTGTAATCTTTGCTTGTCACCTCACTTTACACTCACTTCACTAAATATCATTTTTACCTCGAGTATGTTTGCTTAGACGCCAAAAATTTGCTACGAAATAACAAGACACTGCTGGCGCTTAAAATTGGGAGCCAAAACAAGTATGAAAAGATCAAATACTAAGTTCAGCGTAAAAATTTCTTTAAACAGATGAGCTACCTAGAGCAAATCATGTATTATTCTTGAGGACAAAGAGTCAACTGTGGGCACACCTGAAGTGTAGTTCTTTATGTCCATGTTATGGTTCTAATTTATCTACGCCGGTGGAAACCGCAACACGCATGGAAAAACATATATCGATAGATAGATAGATAGATAGATAGTTTAATAAAGTAAAACATCGCAGCCAGTAAACATGGCTGAATTGCGTATTACAATGAATAATGATTAATAATTTAAAATACATACAATACGATAAAATACAATAAAAAGTTCATGTCCTAAAAATTGATACTTGAAGACATTATGAAGGTGTTTTTAAAGCGATTGGTCTTCCACTTCGGGATGGCAAAGTGACTAGGTTGTCTTAGGTTATAGTTAGTTTCTTTAATATTTGGTAGCAGTCCATTAAGCCTGTGATCTTTGGTGTTTACGATAGAATGGAAGAAAGTTCTGCATTCTGCATTACGTTGCTAGAAAGGGGCCACGTACTGGCGTACCTTCAATTTTCAACTTGTGAGTCAAACCATGCAGTGTAATCACTTTTTTGGAAAGCTGCTAACATTACCTCGATATATTGAAGTATATTTCGTTCCCTTTGAGGCGTTTGAGATATAACAGTCACGTACATTAAACTTAACCCGGTAGTACGTGCAGTAATGGTACCTGTGCTGCTCTTTTTAAGGAGAAAAAGGAAACATATTTCACTGAATGGATTGTCGATTCGTGGTTGTACTTGTTTTGGTTTTGGCGTTCTGCCCTGAAAGCAGCACATTCATTTTTTTCCACCGCAAGAAACTCGTCAATTCGCTAAAAACCTGTCAGATACCACAACCAATAGAGGTGTGCAGTGCAGGTTTCCCGCGGCATAGAGGCGGGTGCAGTGACAGAGACAAAGTTATCGGAGACGTTCTCGCCAAACCAAGACAAACCCAACAAGTCGCCTTAGTAGCACTGATGGACGCCTATTGTTTTTACGTTTCACCATTACAAGCAGCAAAACTTCGAGGGCTGAGAAAATCTCTCGGCAACACGTAAGAAAAGATCTGAAATGCCTTACACGTGAAGAGGGAATCCATCAGGAAATTGAGTAACTTCAATATTCTGTGGACAAAAACCTTGTACCAGAATAATTAAAACAATATCGACTTCTATTTAAGACTTTTCAAGGACTATAGATATGATGAGTTCCTGGAAAAACACCAAAGACAATTTGACATGGGAGTCAGAGAAAATAAATGTCAAATTTCAATAGAACTGTGAAAACACAGGTAAAATTCTGAAAATTATTCTCCACAAGGTTTTTATCTACTTAAAACTCAATTTCCTGATGGATTCCCTATTTAAAATCGCTTTTCAATTCGCTGTGACAAAACCAAACCCCCCCCCAAAAAAAAAAACGATGAACCAATCAGAACCAATGCACACAGTCCATTGAGCCAATACGAACTCAAAGAATCTATGCCTTCATGTATGAGACAAGGAAAGAAAAACACAGATGTGCTATTTACCAATGGCTGATTGGCTTATAGCGGGGCGAGACTAACCAATCACCTTACAGTGAAACAAAAAACAGCCTTCGCTTATTTACCCTCGGAGTCAAATATTGATTCATTAATTGTGGTTTCACTTTTTAACTTTTTCACTCTCAGTTGCAAAGCTTGAGCCATTTAATGGAGTCTTAGCTTTTACCCATTAATTGACACAATTCAAATCAAAACTTGTCGTTAAGATGTAATTCATAAAAAAAAAACCAAACCCGCAATTCTTTCTTCAAAAACGTTTTCCTCTCATGAAACTGACCGTTTACATTTCTAAGAAAGATTATGAAATCCTTGTATTTTTCCCTTTTTTCTTTCAGAAATGTGACAGCGGAGTTCATGATCATTGATCGTGCTAGATTCTTAAAAAGACGGAAAGTACTGGTGGCAAAAGCAGGAAACATCCCGATTTATTACAGCGACAAAGCTTTCGACACCCTCAGAGGACGACGAGATGATGTGTTTATTTTCGACTGTAATGGGCGTCTGAGGTACCACATGAAATATCCCGACAGTTTTGATACCAACAAGATCAAGTAAGAAAAGATGTCTTATGCTCTCTTATTTTCCATCTTGACTTATGCTCTCTTATTTTCCTTCCTGTCTTAGGCTTTGACTCTTTATGAGTTACAGGCTATGTAAAGCCATTTGTTTACACTTACGATTGCTAGAAGTGAGAGCCAATCAATTTCTTCACAACAGACTAAATGATAACCTTGGCCAACGGTAATCAAATAAAAACTGGGTTCACAGTCCACCACCATGGGGCACGGTGAAAGACGCTCAGTTCAAAATGTTCACCAACAAAATGCCGGGCAACACTGACCGATGGAACGTCGGATCATGTGTATTTTGTGCACCCCTCGACCGATATATCGGTCGATATGTCGACCGACATATCGGTCGAGTGTCGATAGATTTGTCGACCGACACTCAACCGCCGCCCGGTTAGCTCAGTTGGTAGAGCGCCGGCCTGTCGAGCGGGAGATCGTGAGTTCAAAACCCCGGCCGGGCCAACACTCAAGGTCTGAAAATAACTGAGGAGAATGTGTTGCCTTTGTTATGACATCTGCAAATGGTTAGACATTCTAGTCTTCTCGGATAAGGACAAAAAACCGGAGACCCCGTCTCACAGTCCTGTTCTAGTGGGACGTTAAAGGTCCCACACACTGTTCGAAAAGAGTAGGGGACGTAGACCCAGGTGCTGTGGTCGACCTTAGTAAAAAAAGTTTAATTGTAATTAATTAATGAAGGAATTGATGTAAAAAGCGCCTTTGAACATATCCATATGAAAACGTGCACTATATTAATTCATTATCATTATCACTCGGCCGATATATCGGTCGACACCCGGCCGAGCGTCTAGCCCGCACTTATTAAACACTGGCGTGATATTTCCTCGCGAAATGCCAACGATTTCGCGCACGCACGCGCGTGAGAGAAAGTCAACAGAAAAGGTTTGGAAAAACTGTAGTAAGCCAAGTTAAGCCAGTATGATTTTGATGAACAGTTCGTTTACTAACCGTTGGTTTTCATTCGTTTGATTCCAGGAAGAACCTGATAGCAGCTCAAGACTGTACATACTGTGATTAGGAGTTTAGGCTTCTACGTAGATGTTGTTTGGGTTTAGTCACGCGTTTGACTTCCTCTTCCCCTAGTGGGGAGATTGCGATAATATCTGTTTATGTATTACTGTTCTTATGGATGGAATACCCTCGCCAAAACTAAGAGGCAGTATCTGGACCGACACTATAAACACGCCATTAATATGACTGAAGGCAGTAGAGTATACCATACCATCCGCGCCAGCAGTGTTACCATAAGAGTCACGCAGAGATTTTCTTAACTGCATACTTCTCCAAAAACCCCTCAATGGTTTAGCGCCAGTTTCGTTACTCGTACCAATTACATCACTAAAATATCAGGTATAAAGATATTTTGCGCAAACTGGTGCAAAAACTTGGAATACTGGAGCCATCACACTGATTGATTAATTTAGGGCCCCATTTAAACCAGCTCGCTTAATTGGGCACCCCTGATAAGCTACTGTAAATAAATAGCATGCTTTTAGTTGCAAAGTACCCATGTAAAATTTAAAATGATTGTCCATGTTAGTTCACCAACACTGCAGTAATAACAAAACAATGTGGTGAAACTAATATAATAATTCCGATTGATACACTCATGTACCAATATTAGGACAACACTAGTGTTTTTAAGAAACAGAAAACATGTACCGTGTTTCTATCGAGTTTTAGTATAAATCTACTAGCGTTCTATCACAAATGCCGCGCTCTGATTGGCTACGCTACCCACTATCTATTCTGTGATAGATAGTGAGTAGCGTAATGGCGGCCGCTTCTTCACGTTTTCGAAGTGTCCATGAAGAAGATTTAGACAATTTATTGGTCTAGGCTGTTCCAGAAAAGACAAAGTTTTGAACGACTAGTACATTTATACTAAAACAATTAGATTATGAGCTCAAGATTTCATATCACGCGATAGAAATCTCGAGCTCATAATCTAATTGTTTAGTAGAAACAGGAATTCTAACCAATCAGCGCGCGTGTTTTCTTAGGACTGTTTTCTAAAATAATATAGATACAGAAAAAGCCTAAGAATAAGTTGGAATCAAGTGTGCATAGATACTACTACTGTAACACTATGGGTACAAAATACAGCATAAGTATACGTTGGAATCAGATATGCATATGTCACTACTGGAACAACATAGATACAAAACATGACATAAGTAAAGCTTGTAATCACGTATACATATACATTGTTATATACCTAGACTTTCACTCAACAAAACGACACTGTGATTGGTTTATTCTTGGTCACGTGCCCCTGATCAAGTTCAAATGTATCCCGTACCGGTATTCAATTGCGCAGTTGTTGCCCACGCGCCAGTTGTGCCGTCTTTGTTTGTTTGTTTTTGCTATGTAATTGTTTAAGGGAAAGTCTAAATATATGACAAAGCACTTAATGTATGGTCCCTCGGGAAACTAGTTAGTTTTGTTTTCCCGAGAGTCCTGATGTTCAGAACTCGAGGGAAAACAAAACTAACTGTTTCCCTAGGGACCATACATTAAGTGTACAATATATATAACAATATAGATACAAAACACAAGGACTTAAGATTCAAGCGAGTTTTGATTTAAAATAAAAAAACTTTGATACATATATTTTTGGAATCAGTTTCTTGTGTGTTCGTATTGTTTCTTTTAATCAGCAGTCGCAGATTCCTCCAATTCTACCACAGCACCGATGAGGTTCCTTTAAGCCTCGACACAAACACTTATCAGTTCTGACATGTTTAGAGCAGTAACCTCTGCACCTGCGATCACGGCTCGGCTGGCACAGCAGCGGGGTAATCATATCAACCACAGAACTGAGTTTCTGCTCAAAGTCAACGAGTTTTCTCTCTAAAGTAGAGAAATAACGATGAAAGTCCCTTTGCAGAAGCGAATAAGGGTTCAAACTCAGCTCCTGCAATCGCGATTCAAGTTCTTTCATTTCATCAGTTTGCCTTTCTAAAACATGACGTAGCTCCGTCACGCAGTCGTGACCTCTCGTACTGCTGCTTACCACCAATCCACACCCTCTCTCACAGACCGACAACCTTTCACGACTTTCAAATAGGCGATCGATTCTCTCTCGGAAACCTTCGTTATCTATCCGGAGAACGTCATCATCCGAGCTCATGCTTTGTTCTTCATCGATAGATGTTTTCAACATATCAACTTGGCATCGACATCAGCAATGTTATCGTATGGTCTTCGATAAAGATAATAAACACTTCCCGAAGTACAACTATCACAAAGGTAAGAATTTAACGGAATCAATTAGCGCGCGTTGATTACTACTCGAGAGCCAATTACAGAACGCCATTATGATGTCATAAATCAAACAGCTTTTGACTTGAAATAAACTAGATACTGCTTCGTAGTGTTATGACGTCAGTTTATAAATCAGGATCATGGCTATGAAGTGTGGGTCCCAGCCCTATTAGATGAGATCGATTTATTATTGAATTATCGAGATGAGATCGATTTATTACTTAATTTCACAACACGAGTCTGTTGTGAACTCAAGTACTTACAATGGATCCAAAGCCACTCTAGGCCACAGTCACAAACCACAGTCCGAACCAGTTAGAAACGTTTTCAATGTGAACGTTTACGATTTGAAGCACTGCGCATGTTTGCTCCAAGACTTACAGTGCAACGGCAGACTAACCTAGACCTCTTGTTATAGAGATAGGAGACTGCCAGGAAGTTTTGACCTGCGATGTTTCCAGATCAAAGAACGATTACCGCGCATTTTCATGTCACAGCCACTAGAGTCAAACAAAAACGTAGCGAAACCCAGTCGCCTCGTTTAAAATTTCACCCTAAATCTACCAAGCACGGAATCCAAAGTCCCTTTGGTTTTGCGCATCAAGTGCAAACCACTTCATGTGGCTGGTTGACGTTCTACGGAGGCCAATCAAAATCCGGGTACGGATGAACAATCACGTGATTTTAGTTTCAGGACAACCATCGTAGACCTAACCTCACGTGATTGCAATGACATTTACTTATTCTTCTTTTTCTTTTTCTGAACACCGTAAGCAGCCAGCCTTCCAGCTGACAATTTATACAACTGTTCCTTTTTAGCTCCTCTGAATTGTTTCTGTAAGCGTTTCTTCATTGCCAGTTCTTTCATCTCTTTAAAAGTAAGACGCTTCCGTTTACGGATTTTCACTTTACACATGTCTGATTCCGCTTCTCCTTTCAAACCTGAATTCCTATCGTTTTGCACAATTTTTAGAACTTTCTTTTCCGTTTCCGCTATTGACCCATTTCTGTTTGTGTCTGTTCCGATGTTTGCGGTTTCCTCCTTTTCGTGGTCGACCTGCAGTGCTTCTTTTCTACTCGTCTTTTCTTTCGCTCCTTTCTTCGCAAATGGAAAATTATCATCGGCCTTCTTACGCGCAGACTCTCTTCGCTTACTGACATCTTGCGCGCTGCAATGAAATACGCAAAAAGCTCGTTTGCGGAAAGCGCTTCAAATGGTTGTGCTGAGAAAACAACGAATAAATTAAAGCTTCACCGTCAGCTGGTGTAAAAACTGACATTCTATAAGACAAGCAAATGTAGAACTATGGATTATCACTTCGCGAACCGCCAGAAAAAGACCAGTTCTGATTGGTTCTTAAACTTTAGTCTAGTGAACTGGGCTGTGATTGATTTCGCGCTCGATTGACTTCCAAATGACTTTTCGCACCCATCCAAGACCGATTAACGGTATGGTAAAAATATAAAACCCTTAAACAATACATAGCACAGCAACGGCGAAATAATTTACATCATAAACTACATCCAAACCTTTCTTTCTCCTGTATAGACATCAGAATCCGGTTCTTCAGTTTCGCATCCCGCCCTCGCTTACGAAACTTCTTCAAGTCTTTGAGTTCTTCGTCATTAGCTCTGTATAAATACATAGAGCCTATTATAACAGCAATAATAAGAACACGTGTGGCAATGGCAGCCGCAATAGATGTGAGATAGCAGGGAGTAGTAGCAACAGCATCAGAAGTGGACGAAATTGGTGTAAACAAGAAACCATTACTAGGAGTCTGGTAAAGGTGCACACGAGCTTTTAAAGCCCACGCGGATGGAGCGTATCTCGGTTTCATTAGCATGAAGCAGCTGACAGTATTGTTACTCCTCCCTGGATGGAATCCTTGTCAATTACAGAGTCGCCCGTGTACTACCGAGCAGATGCCACAGGACACCCACTGGTGCCACAGGAGGCCCAGCTTGTCCCGGATTAGTAGCATGAAGCACCTGGGAGTACTGTTACTTCCCCCTGGACGGAATGTCATTCCAACTCAGGGTTACCCCCAGCATTATATCACCAGTACCCATCTACACAACTGGGCGGAGAGAGAGTGTGGAGTTAAGTTTCTTGTCTAACGAAACAATCACCAACGCTACAACTCCGATCCGGACCTTGTACATGGAAGTTAGACACGCTAACCACTACACCACCTACTCCTCCACACCAGTAGTCTGACTATACACTAAGTCCAACCATCAGCAGAATCTCTAGAAATCCGACCCACAACAACAACACAGTTTGTACAGGAAATGAAGGACCGTTCATTTCTCAGGAGTAAGGTGGGGGGGGGGGTGTGTGATTAGGGCCGTACCATTCAAAATTTGCATGACCCCCCCACCCCTCAGTTTGCCAATTTTTTTCACATGACCCTCTTCCCTCGATCAAAAGAAAGGGAAGTCAATTTCGTATTAAAACATTATGACATAAAAGTATTGCTAAAATATTTCGCGTGACCCATCTTTTACCTAATTTCTTTTCGCATGCGACCCCAAAATGCCACCAGCCCCCCCTCCCTCGTAAAAAAATGAACGGTCCCAAAAGCGATATAGAGATTGCTGTGAAACGTAATATCTCGAGAGTTCCGGATGCGTGGTATAGGGGTGTAAGAGAGATTTTTGCTCGAATACTAACCTGTATTGTGACATTTTCTTAACAGAAACCCACTGGTTGAGCTCTTTGTCGCTACAAGCCAATATCTATGAACAAAACAGCGCACAAAGTTGAAACTGAGTGCAGAAATAGAAAATATAATTTTTGTTTGTATATTATCAACAAGTTATCGAACGATTTCGAGAGCACTTTCGAATAAATAAGCGCTCGTAAATTTCCCCGAAACAAATATTAATTTCTGAAGACCTTGAAAACTAACTTGTGCTTATTTACTCCAAATTGCACTTGAAATCATTTGATTACCTACAAAATGAAATGAACAAGGACTGAGCAATATCAGATACCTCCTCAGTAGTGAGACCAAAGTCGTTAGGTAAAACCTGACGGTACTTGAACCTGCATGGTAAGTCACCGATCATGTCCTCATAGTCCAGCTTATAGTACTCATCAAAATACTCTTCAAACGTTTTCTCGTCTGACACAAACAAATAAATACGTGGTTAGAAGGATCATCAAGCTTAACCACAATTCTCCACAGCATGTAAAGTTAATGTCATCTTTGCAGACCTTAATTTGCATTACTTCAAGACGACTCTAGGGAAGCTCTCTTCATTGTGATATGCATGGTGTGCACCTGGTTACCACTACCAGCATGAAACAAGAGTAAACTTTTACTTAAGATGTTTAAACAATTTGAGTATTGAAATAAACCATACTTTTGCAATGCGAATAGAAACGAATTTGACGATTTTCCTCTATCCATATTAAATCAGGCTCCATTGCCAGCCGCTGTTCGGGAAAGGAGCCCGCGCTCCTCCCCCGTTCTTCTGGGGAAGGGACATACACCAGATACGAGAGATCGACGCGGGAAGGCACATACACCAGACCCGAGAGATCGACGGGAATCGAGCCTAGTATTAGATCAATTTTAAGCAATTGCAAATAAGTCAGGATGGCCGAGTGGTCTAGGGCGCGGTATTTCAATGCGGTGACCCGGGTTCAAATCCCGCTCTGGCCACTACCTGGTGTTGTTCTGGGTAAGTACCTGGTAAGGTTCAACTCCTCGATCATCCTTGTAAATAGCCAACTGGTCTGCCTCCCACCAGTTGGGATTCTTAACTATGTTGTATGTTGTATTTACTAAGTGACTCTGAAAAGCCCCGTGGGACGAGCCACTATACGTATGTATGTATGTAAGTCTGAAAGAGAACACGCTGGAACGCGATACGAACGTGCGACCACGTGAATGCCAGTGCGATATTCTACCAACAGAGCTAAACTAGTTGTCCACGCTGGATGGAGGCCAGCAGTGGGTAAATATCATTCCGTTTTATCACGTAAAAAATTACTGAGAGAAGCCTGATCAATACCGCAACAACTAACAATCAATTTTACTAACCAATTGGTCCAATGAACATTCTATTTATGAAATTGCAGCAAACACGGGTCCAAATCGTTGTTGCCAACAGAAATTCAATCGGCATTCAGTAATTTTGCCCCGTCTGTGACTTAATAAGAACAAGAGAAGCCTTGGATGCAATAATCCATCAATACCTGGATCAAAAACGGGTTTCTTCTTCGAAAGAGCAAGAGAAAACTTCGATCCTCGTTTTCTCCTTTTTTCTGCCATATTTTGATTTCTTAAATTCAGGTTATAGTCCGCATCCATCTGAAAATACAAATAGCACATCATTTCTTTTATGAAATAAAGTGACAGGCTCGATACACACAAGAACCCGAGGAAACTCACATTGAATCCTGGATCGTCCACGTGAGGCTCTGCAAAAATAAGAAAATGCATATCACAATTAAACAAATGGCAAAAAAAGAAAACAAAAAGCTAAAGATTCTTTGCAGAAACTATGGAGGTTAACACCCTGGCAAAGAAGAAAGGTCAAACAGTAACTCAACAAGTAAAGAACTAACAGTGTTCATATATAGAGATGACAGAGCAGAAGTGTTTCATCAGGTTTAAAAGATGAACAATAGCACGTACCATAGTAATAACCCTCTTGCTGTTCAATATCCATACTTCCCTCATAATCTCCTTCCCACTCGTCCCAGTTTTCTAGGAAACAACAAACAAGTGGAAGAAAGTCATACTGAAAATGGCACAAAGAGTGTGATTCTAACTTTTTCATCAGTACATCAAATCATGCAGTGCGGCAATTCTTGTAAAGCTACTGAACAGTACTGTACTGTGGTACTGTTTGTATTACTATACAGTGTGGTTCTATCTTTTTCATCTGTGGATCACACCATGCAGTTTGACCATTCCTTGGAAAGCTACTGAACAGTACTGTACTGTGGTGCTAATGGCGTGGTAATGTCGTGTATTTTTGCACAGGTTGGTAATAAAATAACCTTAGTTCTCTGTATATAATACTGACCTTCTTCATCACCTAGGTCATCTTCAAATATCGGCTTCTCTTCGTCATCTTCTGCATAAAAATGCTCGTCGAAAACTTTCTGCGTAACAAATTCAAATATTTGTAAGCTGGGATATTACGCCACACATAGAGGGTGCTTTCCATTCACCAAAAATTTTTGGTTTGAATTTTCGGAAATTTCGGTCTCGAATGGAACGGGGTTATTCTCAGTCGTCACGTGGTCAGTTTTTGCCCCAGTATTCTTGACGCCGCTTATCGTATGTGTTCAAAATGGCGAGTGTTTTAAAAATTTACGCAGCAACCGATTGGATGATTCCGATTTCGTTTTCAATTCGTTCTTGTTCGATGAGGAAAACGAAATACCCTTACTGGCTGCAGTTTCGTGCTTCATGCGGAGAAGTCGGAACCGTATAAAGGGCTTTATGCAAGAAACGGTTCCGGCTTCGCATTCGCAGTCGGAATTTTGTTTTCTTTTCTTCCAAAGAGTAAATCATGCACGCGAGGAGACTGGAGAACAGTCCGACTGGTAGTTTTAGAATGGAACATGAGAGTTTTCGTAAATACCGAAATTTCCACTTTTCGGGAACACTGAAAAGGTTGCCCTAAATTTTCGAAAATCTTTCGAAAATCTTCGAAAATCCGGAAAAGATCTGTTCCATTCGATTCCCACCCGAAATTTTCGAAAATTTCGTCGAATGGAAAGCGCCCAGAATGTTTGTCGTGTGTATAAGCCAATCATGACAAGCACGCATGGGGCAGGTGACGTGTAGTTGCCTTGACCAATGACTGGTTCATTTCATGGAGTGCACCTGTTCTGATTGGCCAAAGTGATTACTTTGGTTTTAAGTTTTAACCGCAGTCAGATGAAGACCGCCCTGTTATCACTGTATAATCCCAACTAACCCAACTAACCATCTTTATTTCATGTACACCATTTTGCCATCTCCACCCGCAAATAGCAAAAGCTAGAGGAGGCGAGCGGAGAGGAAATATCTCCGCATTGTTAAATAGCGCCCTACCTTCATTGCTTCGTCGTACTTTTTAGGATCAAAATCCCCCTCGATGTCCTCCTCTTTAAAGCCCACATTAGGGTTCCCTGTTATTTCTGGACAGAAAAAAACACAACATAATACTTACCTAAAAAATGACAGGAACATTCGGGTTTTTTTAAGGAAAAAAAAAACAATAATTATGAGAAAAGACTGTTCTAGTTACAGGCTAACATTTGTTACATCTGCTGATACGGAACAGTGTCTCTAGGATTTTGTTGTCAATGGACTGCTCACTACCGGCTATTTTTCTTACATACTTATTATTCTTGGACCATTCTGTGCAATGAGGTTATCCCTATGTGAAGCGCCAGTACAAAGGCCAGACCACAACACCGGTAACTACTCCCCTACTCTTCACGAACACTGTGTGGGTTCTTTAAACGTCCCACGAAGTTATCATGAACAAGGGTTGTGAGACGGGACCTACGGTTTATCGTCCTTATCCCAGAAGACTAGAAAGTCTAACCATTTGCAGATGCCATTTCAAAAGCAGCACTTTTTCTTCAGTGTTGGTCCCGCTAGGGTTTGAACCCGCGACCTCCCGCCCGGTAGTCCGGTGCTCTACCAAATGACTTAACCGGTCGGCGGTGGAATGAATAAGAACCTGTAGGAAAGCCCAAAATCGAAAACCGTCTACTCCGTATCTGGCCCCCACGAAGAAAGGTTTAAACTCAACAGTTTACAGGTTGAAAGGCAGAGAAATATCAAGACTTTTCAGCAACATGCTACTACGCACACCACTTTAACAATCACATTATTACGACTACGCACACCACTTTAACAATCAAATTATTATGACTAACCAATGGGCTCCTAGACCAACCTTTCAATTTTTTAAGTTTTTCCATGATCTCTTTTCTCTTAAGTTTCTTGAGTCTTTTGAGCTCCTCTCGCTTCTCTTCTTTCTCCTATGAGTCAAAATCAAAGCGAGCTTAGTTTGTATCAAGCTTTCATTAACAGGGGCCTCTTCCAGGCGTTCAAATGCTGATACCTATGGTATCATTCTAGCTTGGCTTATTAGTTATATATTATTAGTTATTAGTCACAGATAGCAGTGTGTGATGGTTAATGAGCATGTGTCTACATATGATACTGTTTTCTGTCGGGTCCCCCAGGATTCGGTTCTTGGACCTCTCCTTTTCCTCTTATATGTTAAGATATCTCCTCAAACTCCCACTCTCTTCACAGCTCGCTGTTTTTCGCGTGTCGTTCTTCCATTTGATTTGAACGCCTAAAAGAGACTGCTTTGTCATTGCACAGCGTGCTTTGATAAAGAAACACAAGCAAGAATAGTATCACATACTTACCTTTTCTTTTCTGCTTTCTCGTTGTTTTCTTTTCTCTTTTCTACGTTCGTCAGTCTTACGAACTGATCCTTGAATGGTGCGAGGATAGGTCTTGATCTGAGATTCAAGCAAATTTACCAAGTAAGTTAGGATTTTTCGTAAAGGCAAAACCAACATGCAACTCAAGTAGTTGATCGCTAGTTGATCGAACAGTAATTAAACCTGAGAAACAGTGCACGGATGAGATGCTTGTGTTTACGTTTTACTCATAAATGAGCTTGAGGGAAACTGTGAAAAATGCTGATAAAACCAAGTAAGCACTTACAAATTCTGCATCTGGTTCTTCAAACCTAAAATTGAATTTCCTCTCAAACTCTTCTTGCTTCTCAATTTCTTCTTCATCCTGTCAAAATGAACGTTGGAATAAGGAAAGATGCAATTTATAAACTAATTACGTTTACAAACTACATCACAGTATGAGGGAGTGTTCTTCTGGTATGATCCAAATTAGAATTTGTGACCCGACATCACTCAGATTATAGTAAATCAAAGGAACCAAGAAATCCTTATCCCAAAAGGTCCAAGGGTACTGACTAACTCCAGGACTAGCATCCTATCGAGAGCGGATTGGTGATACTGTTTGCTACATCACAGAGATAGTAGGTGCATGGCAGCATAGTGCAAGTTGTACTTTACAATTTCATAAACATCAAGTTTGAAACATTAATTTTGCTTCACGAAAATATTATGAAAACACCATACCTCTTCATCATCTCCTACAATCTCCTCATAAGTGGGAATTCTGAAAAGAAAGAGATAAAGACAAACAAGATTTGTTGGTTCTGTTCCTTGTCACTCTTCCTCAACAGGCCACAATACACAAACTGCATGGTACCAACAGTTTGATAATCATTTCTTCAGTTAACACAGAAAATCATAAACCTTCCAGTCAATGTGGGGAAATAACTGCTACATTGGGTTTGTTAATTTACTGTTGTTCAGGATCGAGCACACAAGACATAATATTAAATGTACTTATATCAGACATTTTAAGAGATACCTTTCAGAATCTTTTTCAACATAGTTCCTATTGAGTATGTAGTCTCTTAAAAACTGTTCATCTTCATCTAACTGCGGATTCATCCAGTAATGTCGCAATGCCTCCTGTTTTGATGAATGCATGGTAGCAAGTCAAAATCATCCCCAATTTTTTCTACTGACTTCTTCAAACTTAGTGGCACGAAGTCTTGATTTTTTTTTAACAAACAAAACAACAATAAAATACCTCTTTGCAGAGACCAACAGTGAACAAAAGCAAGTGGACAGTACTGCACAATTAGGAGAAGACGCTATGACCAAACATGAGGTCAAGATGGCTGCACATTAGTCGAGTTCTTTTTTACGTTTTTTTGGCTGAGACAAAGTCAAGGTCAATAAAAACACAAAAAAGGACTCAGCCAATATCCAGCCATCTTGACAGAAGAAGCTTGGTCAATACAGGATTTAATATATGGCTACATGTACTTTCTGGAGACACAGTAGTGTAGTGGTTAGAGTGACGGACTTCCAAGCAGGTCCCGAGTTCAAGCCCTGGTGGTGGCACTGAGTTGTTTCCTTTGACTAGAAACTTAACTCCACACTGTCTCTTTCCACCCAGATGTATAAATGGGTACCAGTGATATAATGCTGGGGGTGACCCTGCGTTGGATAAGCATCCCATCCAGGGGGGAGTAATAACGCTATACAAACCAGGATATGCTTCAGCCATGTGGACCTTAAGGCCTGTGTGCGCCTTTACCTACTTTACCTTACATGTACTTTTGTTGTTGTTTCTTGGGACAGAGCAGGAATTCCTGAGTGGGCAAGACAGGCAGATCTTGCCCACTCAGGGAGCCAATCAGAACTTAGGATTCACCTCATTTTGCCTGCTTGCAAAACCAGCCATACAGCAAGGCATAGTATAGTATGTTACCACTATGCCTGGACCCTCACCAGTTGTGAAGAAGGCTTGGTCTTCATTTTATCCTTCTCTCCCTTTAACCAGTCCAGATAGTCTCTCTCCTCTTGAAGCTAACAATGGATGCAAATTATAAACATTATTAATGATAATTATTGTGACCGTTAATATCATTCCTTTGAGTCAATTATTAATTCAAATTCAATTTTAAAGCTTAAGCAAAATAACAAAAACAAAAATAATCAATAATTTATAACTTATTTAAAAAAAGGTGAACTCACTTTTTCCTCTGCTGTCTTTTCTCTGAGCTTCAAAAAGTCATCTCCATTTTCTATATCATTCTCTTCAAAAGCTTTATGAAAACTAATAACAAAGACATTGCTTAGTAATCTACATCACAAAATATCTTCATGTAAGTGTTGAATACTTTGTGTGGTAGGCATTATGCATAATGTATATAAGTCTATGTAATATGAAATATCTGATAGATTAAGGACTAAAAATATAATTAACAATCAGGGTTTTCGCTAAGTTTCTAAGTAGCTGGAGGTTTTCATAAGATGGATGGCAGTGGGTTTGAAGGCCCGCCTCTCTAAGTGATCCATGGACGTAATCACACAAGTAACTCTTCTATCCCAATCCTCCGTCGCACTAATATGGTGGACAACAACTTCATCGAAGGTACTTTCCTGCAGCTAAAGCTAGATATGTGAAACAATATAGCTCCAAACATTGTTTCTAGAAAATCTTTCACAGATTCTCGAAAAAGGTAACAATAAGGAATTCATTTATATTCATGCATAAGTTTATTAACCAATCAACTTTGTCTCCTTGTCAACATAACGGACAAAACCTTGCAGAGTAGCCGGCGAACAACCTAAACAATTGTTCTCAGAAATCGAGGCGAATAGTAGCAGAATATTAATTTTACTGAGCTGCCAAGCAGGGAGGTAAATATTCCTAAAGCCACTATTCACTGAGATTGAAGAGAATAATTGTTTCAGTATATACCAATAAAACAACCTCAGTTGGAAGCCTAAAAAAACACCACAAGGACACCAAAGATAACACAACCGGTGAAAAAATTCAATTGTTGAAAAGTAATTTGTATGACAAAGAGAACTTACCGGACTTTATTTTACACATGTAGACAACAACAACAACAACAACAAACATTTATTTGTACTCACAATTTATAAAATAATTACAATAAACATTACATTAGTATAGAGCACACACACACAAATATAAACATACAAACAGCGTGGAAACTTAAAGCAGAACAGAATATATCCTTATGAATTAATTAAAATAATTGTAATATTTAATACGAATCAATAAAGTGTATTTTTAATTTCTTCTTTAATTGAAAATCAAGTAATTTTTTGGCAGACTCATCAAGAGAATTCCAAATTTTAGGTCCCTGATATTTAATGTTGAAGATTATGAAATGAAAAGGATTGTTTAGAAGCAAGTCTCGTATTATAGGCATGAATTTCATTAACTGTAGTAAAATAATTATTTAAAGCAGATGGCAATTTTTTATGATGGAATTTATACATAAAGATTGCAATATTTAAGACATAAAGATCAGGGAGTTTGATTATAGTAAAAAATTGGACTAGTGTGAGCATCAAATTTAGAGAAGGTTATTATGCGCATGGCTTTTTTCTGTAAAATATGTAAAGGTTTCTGGGAGGTTGGATAAGAACTGCCCCAGGCGATAATGACATAGATAAGGAAAGGATAAATTAAGGTATAGTATAGATTAATTAAAATATTTAGATTTGTAAAATAACAGATTTTAGACAGAATACCTGTACTTCTTTTGATCTTTTTAGCAATGTAATTCACATGACTTTTCCAATTTAGATGGGAATCAACAAAAATACCAAGATATTTGATTGAGTATTCTCTTGTCAATTCTTTTCTATTAATTGTCAACTTAACATCCTGTATTAACTTCTTTTGTGGAGGATGAAATATAACAAAATTTGAGTTATCTATATTTAAAGAAAGTTTATTAGCGCATAGTTTTACTGTGTGTGTTCATTTGCGCTATTGTTTGGTCCTGCTCTGGTCATTGTGGTATTGTTTTGTGTAGTGTAACTAGTAAAACCTCTTCAACAAAGCTGTAAAGCGAGAATCAGCGGTGGCTATATTTTGGTAGCTTATACGCCATTTTGTTTTCTCTCCAAACAAACACTCACTGGCACAAGGATTACCCAGAAGCCCCTACATTATTCACCTCCTAGGAGGTGGATAATGTTGAATATCCTGAGATGGAGAGCCAATCAGATTGCTCAAAGTGCCAAGGTTGCTGAGTTAGTATATACCAATAAATGTTATAATAATAACATGATTTACCTTTCCTTGATGAGCTTCTGTTCTTCCACATAAGTTGGGGATCTTCTACCCTAGAAAGTAAAATATTTCATAGTCTCATAGAATATTCTATGATTGAGGCAGTTAGGGTAATCAAGAAAATAACAGTAACTAGGGAAACATGGGCACTTGCACACAAAACCATGGCAACCAAAGCAAATAGGACAACAAAGACAACTTCAAATTAAGTAGATCAGATTCTATTAAGGGAGATAGTTTTTAACCTTTTCACTCCCACGGGATCTCCATTTCACAAGTAAAATCATCTGGCATTAGACAGAGTAAAATCTTCTGCCGTTAGACAGAGTAAAATCTATAAAGTCACTCTTAGCAGTGAAAAGGTTAAACAGTAACAGACACTTACTGTTTTGCCTTCAGCATTCTCTTCATCACCTTCACCATCACTTATAAAAGCCATGCTAGTGAAACAAAAAACAATGTCACATCAATTTCTGAAGTGTGTGGGACCCCAAAAAGGGGTAACACTGAAATGCCGGATTTCAAGTATTACTCTTGCAATGATTTGTTATTAGGAAAATTGTTTTTTATACACGGTTAAGCTCATGATTACCCTTTTCAGGAAGTTTTTGTATTTGTGTTGCAACCTCCTGAATACAACTTAGTTTATGTTATGTTATGTTATGTTACTGTAGATGGAGAAGGCTATCTTGTAACTATCTAAGTTAAATAAATCCATTGTCAAGCATTCCCTGTAAGAATTTGAAGGATAACTAATTTCAAAATGGATGATTCTCTTAAATAACTAGTACCTTACCTTCCTCTTTCTAGCAGTTCCTTTCTTTCATAGTCTTTTAAAAACAATGGCTTTACTTTTTTCACGCTCTTATTTCTTTCTTCTTCAGATGAGCTTCGTTCTGGAAAAGAAGAACAAGGAATGGTATTACAAGAAGACATTTCAAGTGAAAAGGCTGTAAAATAACACACGGCTCCTCCAAAATTAATTTGAAAATATAAATTGAGAAAGTTACAAAAAATTTATTCTCATAACTGAAAGTTCCATCAAGTTTGTTATACCTTCATCGTGATAAAAGGAAGAATCTTCTTCATAGATTTTTGGATCCTTATTTTTTATCATGGACAAGACAGCCAAGAAATCCATTTCCTTTTCAGTTTTCAGCTCCTGCAAACAAGAATAACTTATTTTAGATGTTATTCCTTACACAGGTACATATTGACCCAGTACTGCTGGTCTCATCCCAGTGTACATGTAGATGGTTGGATGGCTTAACTGATAGAGCAATGCACCAGTATTCAAGACAAGATCACACAAGATCACCAGCATAAATACCACTCCAACCTGTTCTTCTTTCAGACAAAATCACACTTCCTTAAAACTGCATTAATACTGCAGTGATGAGATTCTTAATTTATAAAGCAATGTGATCATTCATAAAGACAAAAAGTAAAGTTTTTTTAAGAATTATAACCAGTTTAAACATGATGTATACAAGATGTACTACCAGTGAGGCTCCAGGCGTTAATTTTCCTCTACTTTCTGAGTTCTGTCTTGCTCTTTTCATACTCACAGTGTATCATCAATACAGTGGATGGCTTTCCCGAGTTTCCATAATTTTATTCCTTTTCAAGACGTTCGATTAACTCACCCGCGCATCTTCATCTTCGGACTCGGACGAGCTTGACTCTGACTCGTCATCGAGTTTGTCCTCTCCAAATTTCTGCTTCACTGCAAAAAGAAGCGAAGGAGATTTAATACGTGAAGACCGTTCCTTTTCAGAACATTGCTTATCCTCAAATTCTTGATAAACGGACTTTTTTGTGCATAATCTCTAGTTCAAAGGATCCAAAGGAAAAAATCTTTATTACTTACATCTATCAAGCTCCGCTTTTTCCTTTTGCTTGCGGAATTTCTTTGCAAACTCCTCATTAACCGTAAGGTGCAACTCATTCACCTCGTTCGCCATGTTGATGTTTTTATTTCATTGAGCATCCTCCGAGCGTGTAACCGCTTTCATCGAGTACTATGGTCGCTTGATATTTTTTAAAAATGGCGGGATCACAGACAAGATTTCCTTCACTTCCATTCTGTGGCATTTGCTTTGTTTCGATTTCGACGATTATTGGATAACTGTGACTGGCCCTAATCTTAGATTACACAGACCAAATTCATGAGCGTAGAAAGATGTATTTTGGACATAATACCTTCCTAGCTGCCTTGCTAGTCTGTCAATTCATTGGCCTTATATTATTCCTAAGAGGTTTCTTTCCTATTAAGAAGGCCATACAAGGAACGGCATCCAACGAAAACCTCCCATCTGAACCATCTGTGAACACAGCAGGCTGTGCAATGGTGCCAAAATTCGGAAGAGTTGTGATCATTTTGATAGACGCGCTAAGAGCAGATTTTGTCTTCAACGAACGGTCAACGATGCCTTTTACACAAGATCTGATCCAAAGAAACAAAACGCTCAGGTAATTAATTTTGCTTGTCCATTTTATCTTAATAGAAAAGTGGACATGAGGAGTCCTCTACGAATGCCCTTAAATCCTCAAAGCAGTTGCAGGCGAAGGTGTAACCTTTCGTTTTACTGTGAAAGTGTGGCTAGTAAAGTTAATTATAATTCATTTATCACATAATAATTTATAATTCATTTATCTACAGCTGTATGTAACTGTCTTCGAGCATCATTACTAACCTTGATGAACCTGAAAGTTTTAACAAGATGCATTTCCTTTTCTTTTTTTCAACAGTTATGTTGCAAAGGCGCATCCACCAACAGTCACAATGCCCAGAATAAAGGTCAGTTATTATAAACAGTATGGCTGAATACATAACTAAAGTACTTACATTAGGTGATATAGGAGGAGAGATAGAACAACAGTGAAAAAGAGTAGGCAAGGATAGGATGCAGGAAAGGAGGCAGTACACAACTCTCAGAATGTGCTATACTACTGATCAACAAAATAATACATCACACCTAAAGCATGTCACTTTTTCATATAAATACTCTGGTGATGATACAAAATTGCGTGCTCTGATTGGTTCACTATCTCGGATTATCAGCCTATAATCACCTCAACGAACAAAATGGGGCTGCCATTCGTACAATGTGTGTGTGTTTTCATGTTGTACAATGCATTTTCTTTTATTTTTTTGAAATAATCAACTGTGTATTTATACTAAAACAATTATTCACCTCAGGCTCATTGATTATTGGTGATTTTTATATACCTAGACTTTCACTCAACAAAATGAGCACTGTGATTGGTTGATTCCTGGTCACATGCCCTTGATCAAATTCAAATGTATCCCAACCAGGATACAATTGCGCAGTTGTTGCTGGCTCGCCAGTTGTGCCATCTTTGTTTGCTTGTTTTTGCTAAGGGAAAGTCTAAATATATAACAAAGCACTTAGAATGTATGGTCCCTCGGGGAAGTAGTTGATTTTGTTTTCCCTCAAGTCCTGATGTTTCCCTCAACTTCATTTTGGGAAACATCAGGACTCTTGGGAAAACAAAACTAACTGTTTTCTTCGGGACCATACATTAAGTGTACAATATTTACCTTGACTTTGTCTCGGTGAATATTCACTGATAATCACTTCCCTTTCAGGTAATAATTGTTAAATAACTGATGAAACACCTGAGTTTCTTTAAAACTAACCATATCATCTAGTATTAGAATAATATAGTTCTACTGATTTTCTTCAAATGTAGGCACTCACTACGGGTGGTATTCCAGGCTTTGTTGATGTTGTTCTCAACTTGGACTCAAAGTCTGTACAAGAAGACAACATAATCAGCCAGATGAAGTTTGCAAACAAGAAATTGGTCTTCTATGGTGATGACACTTGGATGAAGCTCTTTCCTGACCACTTTTTACGCACTGAGGGAACAACATCATTTTTTGTTACTGATTATACTGAGGTATTTTTTGATATGAATATGTTGTTACATAAAACAGCTATCCCAATCCATGGATTAGAGATTCCTAGTGGAAGGGGTTGCCACAAGGCCAAATTTTTAAATGAAAGTCCAAAGGTATGCAGAAAGTTACAGTGAAGGTGGAGATGTAGGGGCAAACCAAAAACATCCATTACAGGAGGGGTTAACAGTGCATTGATAATTTCTTGAACAACAATAGATAAAATTAGAGTAGTTATGTTAAGGAAAAGACAGAAAGGGTCAATAGTGACATTAATAATTTGATAAAGACCACTTAAAAAAGACTACTGGAAGATCATTTTTTATCTTTTTCAAAACAAGCCTTGTCAAGTGTAACTACCCTTTCCCCCTTCTCAATCCAACAGAAAAGCAGAGTCAGCCTTTAAAAGCTAAACCAGATTTCAGAACTGACTGGCTGAGCCAATACAATACAATACAATACTTTGGGCCCATATTTCAGGTTGATAATAATGTAACAAGGCATCTTGATGAAGAACTCCAAAATGAAGACTGGGACACCATGATACTTCACTATCTGGGTCTGGATCACATTGGCCATTTTGCAGGACCTTCAAGTCCTTTGGTGGGACCTAAACTCCTAGAGATGGACCAGATTCTGAAGAGAATTTATACTTCTATTTCAAGATGGGATAAGCACAGAGATGTCCCTTCATTAATGGTGCTGTGTGGTGATCATGGAATGAGTGATGCAGGGAGCCATGGAGGAGCATCTTTTGCTGAGACCAGCACACCCCTAGTGTTTATGAGCCCTTTGTTTGAAAACCAGGAAGACAAAGGTTTCTCTGGGAAACAAGTTAAACAAATTGATCTTACTCCAACTCTGAGCCTTCTTCTGGGGCTTCCCATACCACAAAACAGGTAAAGGTAAACAATGTATTGTTATTGCAAGGAGGAATTATGTTTTGATCACTCTTGAATAGGGTTTAATAGAATTACTTCACAGATCTTGGTAGTAAAGGGGTGGAAAACACTGGTATTTTTTTCAGCATAGGAATGGCTATTGGAGACTTGTTTCAGTTCCATGGACCCAGAGGAATGTTAAGAGCTCTCCAGTTAAATACTCATCAGTTATCACAAGTGCTTAGAACCAATGGTCATACAGTTGATGACATATGGGAGGTTCAACAGGCCTATAAGCTGCACTCTGATTGGTTAAAATCAGCAGAAGCCAATCAGACAGACAGCTACCCTGATGTCTTGGCAGGAAAGGTTGCTAAGCGATACATGGTGGCTCTTCAAGAAATGACTGGAAAACTGACAGCCTCACTTTCAAACTATGACCTGCATGCAATGATATGGGGGATAGCTGTGCTTTTACAGACTCTTTTTTGGGTTGTACATGGATTACTTCGACTTTCTTTGCATCAGAAGGCAAGAGAAAATCAACGAGAGCTGTCCATGTCTTACATCTTTGTAACAAGTGGTGCAGTACTAGTAGTGGCGGTCCTTCACCTTTCAGCTTGTTCCAGCACAATACTAGGTAAAAACATGACTTTAAAGAAACCTTAGAGGCATCCATGCAGTTTTTTTTTTCTTAAACAGTTATTCTGTGCACCTGCGATAATTTGAGTATATTTCTTTCTACGCTACATCAATCAATGCTGCATATAACACTTCTGAGTTTATGATTGATTAATGTTAATTTAATAGGTCTTAAAGAAAGGGCAGTGGTTACTTTAGAGTGGAGAAGTTGGTGCACCTAATTTGAAGACCTTTATAGGCATAGTTACAGTTCTTTTCTGTGTTCTTCTTGCGTAACTGTTTGAACTGTTGTCACAATATGCGTGCTTTTAAAATTACCGCACATTATTCAACTGTTTCCATATAGCACAAGAAGTAGGTACTCTTGAAAAGGTCAAACATTTATCATGTTAACACTGGCAGAAATGTGTAGAGATGAAAGGACTTTTCCAAATTTTCCAAAGAGTTTTGAAACCATGACACAATATTCTTTAATAGCTCTTAAAAAAACAATCACAATGCATGGTTTGATTCACACATGAAAAAGTTGGAAACACACTGTATAGTAAAACAAACAGTACCTAAGTACAGTACTGTTCAATAGCTTTACAAATCATAATCACACTGCGTAGTTTAGTGCACAAAGAAAAACAACCTAAACATTTCATCCTTATACCAAGTGACATAATTTTAATATTAAGGACTTTTTGTTTTTGTTTTTTCCTCAGGTGGGAGCGACATTGTATGTTCCTCATCCAGTGCAGAATCCCTTTTCCTCAATCTTGTGATTATTCTTCTATCAGGAGTCACACTTGGCAGTGTTGGTTTGTGCAGTTTTAGCAATTCACCAAGGTTAATAGCTTCCTTTCATCTCCGCCCGCTGCTGGACAATGCAACGGTGAAGCTACTGACTGTGGGGGTCCTGTGCCATACACTGAGTCTTTCGTCAAGTAGTTTTGTAGAGGAAGAGCATCAAACTTGGTACTTCTTGACTTCCACTTACTTTGTCTTTTTCTTTTTCGACAAAATGACGCTATTTTATCATGTTCAAGAGTCTAGGAAACGGGTGCAAAAAGAAAAATGCCCAGTACAGTTCGAAAGTAGAGAGAATAATTTAACTAGAAAAACAATGGAATGGGATTTTCTTAACCATGTTCAAAAATACACAAAGTCGCGGTTAAATGGAGTTCACAACTTTACGTACAACAATGCAGCAAAAGATGATTTACAAATGCCTCAGGAAAATGAAACAACTGTGAACGAAATTAGTAAAGTGTTATCAAAAGAAATTGAGGGACACGCTTCTGATAGAGAAACAAAAAAAATTTCACCAAGGGAACTGTTTTGTTGTGCACTACTTGCCCTAGTACTTCTCTGTTGTGGAAGGTTGAGCAGAGCATGGAACCAAACTGGGATGAAGTGGTCAGACAGGCCCGATATTGGTGACTACCTCGTCAAACCAGAAAACAAAACCAGTTTATCATTGCTCTTCCTTGTGTCTCTTCTCATCATCATCATATTTCGCTTCAGTCGCCACAACCTTATAATGTCATTAGTGTTTCTCGTGGGAGCTGCTAGTGCGTATCTATACCGTACTGTTACTGGAAGCCTTGCGTTGCTATGGATGCCCAGTGTGCCAATCACAAAAGGGATCGCTCAGGCTCGTTTTACATATTGCTGTGTAGTCATCATGATGATATGGAGTATTGTTAACTATTTTAAGCCGCAGAGCACTATTGACAACAACAGAACAAGGAGGTACTTTTCTAAATTATGTGGATCGTTAGAAATTCTGTTATCAAGTTTGCTGCTGTTGGAAATACTTCTTCAGAGGCCTCACAATGTCACACTTCTTGCTGTCTTTGTTTTTCAAGAACACCTTCTCAGGAGATTGGTTTGGCAAAAGTAAGTAACCAGCTATATCGAAACAACGTCTTCATTTCGTTGCTGATTGATTTACTGATGTTTGAGGGAGTGAATCAGTTAACAGTGTTAAAAGTTAACGTTAAAAAGAACCGTTGTTGATACTGACTGACGTTTCGACAACCTGAGCATAAGTCATCGTCAGAGCCAAGCCATCTTGATGAACCAACAAACTAACCAAACAACTATTGAGACTCAAACAGTCTACAGCTTCAGCATTTTAAAGTTGTATTTTTCGGCATGTCACAAGCGACTTGAAAAAGGAAACCCGACTTCTCCTTGTACTGAAGATTCGAAACCTGTGACCTTCCAATCAATAATAATAATACGTGTATTCTCTAAGCTAAATTACAAAAGAGGTCAGATTAAGCGACAGTAAAAAACAAAAAGCAATAACAGGTGTTACGCGTATCTAAATGTGACGAAGTTGTCTGTGCGGTGAAGCCTATTTGTATTTACTAGCTGGTTCCTGAGAGTGCGCAAGTTATAGTTATGACAGGCACCTGCAGTAACGGGAAGCAAGCTAGACATACACGGTGATGACGAGACATTCCAATGCTCTAGCACCAAGTTATTTAACAGTTGTTTATGTTGTTACTGTGATCCATATTTGATCCTCCAACCAATTTTTTTTTTTTTCATTCGTTCAAAGCCAACAGAGAAGCTGGATTATTATTCTCAGTTCCATGTGGATGGGCCATGCCATGTACTTCTCTCAAGGGAATTCTAACAGTTTGGCCACGGTGGACATTGCTGCCGGCTATGTAGGACTAACAGACCATGTGCCATCAGTTGTGGGTCCCTTGATGTGCCTTGCTACTTATTGTGGGCCTCTCCTATGGCTATTGGCTGCAGTGCTTTGTTTAGTTCGCAATGCCACAAATTCTGACAAGTAAAGTATTGATTTTTTTGCTTTCTCTGCTTGGTCTGTTAGTAGTTTTCTATTTCTTTCACCAACTGTGCAATCGGAAGTACAAAATCAAAAGCAATATCGCAACGAAAAAATTACAACCACAGTACAGTACTGTTCAGCAACTTTCCAAGGAATGCGCTTACTGCATGGTTTGATGCTTAGATTGAAAAGGTATGAACTTGTTTCAGTAGTACATTATTTCAGAGCTTTCCAGCGAGTGGTCACACTGCATGGTTAAAGCCTCGTATAGTGCCTCAGGACGTTGTGAGGGGAAAGTAAAGGTTTAATGTGGTATTGTCTCCAGATCAACAATTCATCTGGATGCATTTGTATGTAAATTTAATCATCTTGTCTGGTGTTTCTCTCCAGTTTACAGCACTCTCTCCAACATTCATGTTACGTCGTCACACTCTGTCAAAGCTTAGTTCTGTGTGTCTACTGTACGCTGGTATTCGGTCAGCGTTACCACCTGTTTGTGTGGACTGTCTTCTCACCCAAGTTGCTGTTTGAGGTGGTGAGAACGTTTGTGCTTTCATCGTCTGTTTTCCTTGTGCTTGGTTTGGGAAGTTTGGCTGCCAAGACCCGTGGTTATGACCACAGAAAACGCCATGTTCAGTGATAAAGTAATAGACACTGAGGACTTGAGATCTGTGGAAAACTGGTCTTGTTACACATGGCAAAACAGCTTTTGAAACCTGTTTTAAACCTGTTTTCCACTTCACTAGAAAAGCAACCAGTGGACTTTCACTTTAAACGGTGTTACAAAGCAGGCCACCCATAACCAGGGAGGGGTGGGTAGACGACTGAATGGGGCAAAGTAGTCGTAACCGAAAGCAACACAGGCTTTCAGACCAGTTTTAAACCTGTTTCTCCACTTCACTGGAAAAGCAGCTGACGAATTTTCACTTTAAACAGTGTTACAAAGAAGGCCACCAATAATCAGGGAGGGGTGGAACTACAAATGAAAGGTCAAAGTAGTGGTAACCGAAAGCAATACAGGCTTTCAAACCTGTTTTAAAGCTGTTTTGTTGGAAGTTTTAAAGGTGTCTGCAAATCGCATTGTCAAGTTCGATATCATCTGTTTATTATAGAATGAATGTTTTGTTGGGAATTAAAAAAAACGACATCCGTGACCATGGTGACGTACTTTCCATATCCTAACTAGTGAGGATATCGATGACGTCATTTTCCGCCTGCATGATTCAGTTTGTGTACAAAGCTGCCAAACGAACGTCTTATGTGTTTTTGTCTACATAATGAAAATAAATGCGCTGACTCGTGACATATTGTTAATGACACTCGAACGTGAAATTCACAATTCAACTGACAAACCACAACATTGACTGGGACTCTGCTCATTGCTTAACCTACAGTACAAACTATTTTCAGCGACTGTCTCTGGAAAGCTGGTACACCAACCTGGAACGAACACCTCTTAACACATGTCAACAACTACCGGCGCCTTACAAACGACTTATCCATGACGAAAACAAAACCGACAAACGGACTTCTAACAAACCGACTAATTTGACTAACTATAGACGGACCTAAAACCGACCCATTTGACAAACAATAGACGGATCGAAACCGACCAATAACTGGTACGAAACTTTACACGAGTCTTTCAGCCAATACCATCATGGCTAAACTGACCAATCACATTAACAGACTATACTTATAACATCATCGTCTGACAAACACTATTCACTTGACTCTGAAGATGACTTCCGCTCAGGTTGTCGAAACGTCAGTCACCAACAACAGTTCTTTTCGGAACTACCCTCACCCGGACGATCAAACTAGACGAACTAATGAAATTCATATCTTCTCGTCACCGTTTAATATCTTCTATATATTTATTTATCTTAGTTATTTTTAAGTATTTCAAATTTGTCTTGAGATATTTTTCCTTTGACTTACAATGCTTACACGAAAATAATTACAGCTTGATTTGATAGGGTTCTGTTTTCTGACTTTTCTGCTTATTTTAAACCAATCAGTTTTGTTGAAACATAACGACTTTCTTAGCCATTAAGAAATCTTATACATCTATTACATCTAACCTTTCTACAATAAATTAATCTGTGTTTGTGATATTTCACAATCTCAGGTTATGTGTCGTCTCTGACTTATTTCCTGTGCTACGTAATTGGTTTTATTGTCTGTGCTTGTCAAATAAATTTTTCCCTGGGCAAAGTTCACAAACTTCACACAGCACTGGTCACCGCAGTATTCTCGCTGACTTTCAAAAATTACATTTTGTGCAATAAACTCAGAATCTGGAAAACATAAAATTGATTATTTTTATATATTAAAGCATTTCTTCACTCCTGTTCTGTTAAATAATGTACTCCGTGCCCGATAGATGTTCATAAATATTTTAAAATAATCGGGATGGAATGTACTTTCACCTTTGCATATATTATCGTTAGTTTACATTTCAATCGGTACCCAGTGCAGCCAGTGCATAAATTCCCAAAACGATAATTTGTCATTTTTGTGTTTGTCCAGTTCGTTGAACAGTTTTTCTGCATCCACGTGTTGGTATCCAACAGACGCAATGAGGTTTTTAAACTGAGCTTTATCCAGAGTATCGCTGTCATCAGTGTCAAAGGTTTTGAACATCTCCACTGCCAGACACAACTTCCCAAATCGTGATTTGTCATCGATACTCTGAAAGCGTTCTCCACTTCGGAGCCAGTTGAAAAACTCCTCAAATGAAACATTGTGATCTCCACTGTGGTCTAAAAGCAGCATGTATATACACGACTGTTCTGGGCTTAGTCCCAAGTCATCTTCTAATAATGCCTTCAGTTCTCTCCGGCCAAGTTCTCCATTACCGTCATTATCGTATTTGTTGAACAAACTGTGAATAGCGATCTCCGGCGCATCACGTGCAAAGAAAGAATTGCCTGCTTGCATTGTGAAAAGTACTCAGATTCTTGGTTTGAAATTTTCCTTTGACTTTATACTGAAATCTCTGATTTGTATTGTCGGTGTTTTAATGCACACAGGTCATAGACGTGCTTATATTATACCAACTGATGCTATTAATAGGAACACGCGTCACTGTATCACGTTCGTGCGTGATTTTGCGCATTTCGACAATTCGCGCGTATTCGTGATGTAGACATCGTTGTTTTTGTGTAACATTTATATATTCGAGGCTATTCAGTGATTAAGAAGGAAGAAAAACATGTCGACTTAGATCTGTGATCAATAACGCACAAGCTAAGGTTCGTGGCTCCCAAACGATAAACAATAAGTAACTTTTCATAATACCAGTACATTGTCACGTAGCCAGGTGATAAGAACTGAGGAAATTAGCAACTTGTGAGTTGTTTTAAAAGGAGATATGTTGGATTGATGTAACACTAACTTGCTCGAACAAGCAGAAGGCGGAATGTGTATATATAGGGGTGTCAATACCAGAATCTTACGGTCTAGTTACCAGGAGACTTTATCGACTGAGTCGGCCGAGCACGTAGCGAAAGAGGATTTACAATAAACAAAAGGTTCAATGCTCTATTCAGTTATAAACGTCGATTGAATTGAGTTTGTTGACTGAACATGACGACTTGCAATCGGTGGCTGGATAGGGCCGGGGAGTTTACTGAAATGACTATAAATACAGTAGCCTTGAAAAAGCTCAGTGGAGAGTGCTGTTTGATGGTTTTACTGAGGCGAAAACTGGCCGTCGGGACGAAACGTGATGTTGGTTAATTTCCTATTGAAGACACAGGCGTTAATTACGTGATATACATTAAACACAGCTACTATTTAATTAATGGTCGGGTCTGATGTTTTAACAGGGAATGAATCAGAATCGTGCTGAAACAAGCTGGAGTGTTTTCCTTATCCTGTGTGACGTCAGTCAATCCTGCTTCAAAAAATCAACTTGGCGCACCGGGCCGCCAAGCAACTACACTGATTACCGTTTGTTTAACGTAATTGCTATGGTGGCAAAGAATTGCCATATTGCATGGTTTGATTCACAGAGGAAAAAGATAGAACAACACTGCATAGTAAAACAAACAGTACCACAGTACAGTACTGTTCAGTAACTTTACAAAGAATGGTCACACTGCATGGTTTGATACACAGATGAAAAAGTTAGAACCACACTGTATAGTAAAACAAACAGTACCACAGTACAGAACTGTTCAGTAACTTTACAAAGAATGGTCACACTGCATGGTTTGATCCACAGATGAAAAAGTTAGAACCACACTGTATAGTAAAACAAACAGTACCACAGTACAGAACTGTTCAGTAACTTTACAAAGAATGGTCACACTGCATGGTTTGATCCACAGATGAAAAAGTTAGAACCACACTGTATAGTAAAACAAACAGTACCACAGTACAGAACTGTTCAGTAGCTTTACAAAGAATGGTCACACTGCATGGTTTGATCCACAGATGAAAAAGTTAGAACCACACTGTATAGTAAAACAAACAGTACCACAGTACAGAACTGTTCAGTAGCTTTACAAAGAATGGTCACACTGCATGGTTTGATACACAGATGAAAAAGTTAGAACCACACTGTATAGTAAAACAAACAGTACCACAGTACAGTTCTGTTCAGTAACTTTACAAAGAATGGTCACACTGCATGGTTTGATCCACAGATGAAAAAGTTAGAACCACACTGTATAGTAAAACAAACAGTACCACAGTACAGAACTGTTCAGTAACTTTACAAAGACTGGTGACACTGCATGGTTTGATCCACAGATGAAAAAGTTAGAACCACACTGTATAGTAAAACAAACAGTACTACAGTGCAGTACTGTTCAGTAGCTTTACAAAGAATGGTCACACTGCATGGTTTGATCCATAGATGAAAAAGTTAGAACCACACTGTATAGTAAAACAAACAGTACCACAGTACAGTACTGTTCAGTAGCTTTACAAAGAATGGTGACACTGCATGGTTTGATACACAGATGAAAAAGATAGAACCACACTGTATAGTAAAACAAACAGTACCACAGTACAGTACTGTTCAGTAGCTTTACAAAGAATGGTCACACTGCATGGTTTGATCCACAGATGAAAAAGATAGAACCACACTGTATAGTAAAACAAACAGTACCACAGTACAGTACTGTTCAGTAGCTTTACAAAGAATGGTCACACTGCATGGTTTGATCCACAAATGAAAAAGTTAGAACCACACTGTATAGTAAAACAAACAGTACCACAGTACAGTACTGATCAGTAGCTTTACAAAGAATGGTCACACTCCATAGTTTGATCCACAGATGAAAAAGATAGAACCACACTGTATAGTAAAACAAACAGTACCACAGTACAGTACTGTTCAGTAGCTTTACAAAGAATGGTCACACTCCATAGTTTGATCCACAGATGAAAAAGATAGAACCACACTGCATAGTAAAACAAACAGTACCACAGTACAGTACTGTTCAGTAGCTTTACAAAGAATGGTCACACTGCATGGTTTGATCCGTAGCTTCACTAAGGATGGCCACACTCCGACGAAGGGCTAACGCTCGAAACGTCAGCACCTCCCTTTTACCTTACGGTGGTATAACTCACTTAATCAACTCGTTTGATTTACCCAGTTTCTTGTGTTTCAATTTCCCACCGACGCAGCACCAGTTTCTTTAGAAACTCTCCCCACAATTCTAAGATTAGCATCAGCTATTTAGAAGTGTAGCGAACTAAGAACTAAGAACTGCTTTCATTGTTTTAGGGCTGATTTGCGTACGATCTCTCCGGTCCTCAGGGCTTGGCAGCTTAGTTCTGAAAAAATTATTCTGCCCTGTTCTTTTGGACTGCCCAGCGCGAGTGCTGAATGCACGGGGCAATTTTCGCGGCAAACATTGCGGAAACGCGAAACTGCTGCTTTTCTATTGGCTGGAACGAAACAGTCCAACCAGTCCGCCGCGGGAAATGGAAAGTTAAGGTTTGTCAGCCAACACTGGTTTGAAATGCAGGATAGCAGTTTGGTCCGAGACAGAAATTCCAATGGGTAGTAATACATGGAGATTTGTTAACTATTTTTGCCTTTATTGATATTGTCAGAGCTACATAAATGATATTGATGCATCTCAGTGACTGGTATACAAATAAATAATAATACACACATATCCAGTTCTCAGTGAATATAAATACAAGAAAAATAAATATTGCTTCGTCCAGCGAACTCATCTGGTTTTGTACAAGTTTCTTTAACAGGAGTCGACAGAACACAGAATTGTATTGTTTGTCTTCCTTTATAATCCTTGTAGTTCTGTCATTTTGTGGGTAAAACTACGCAGTGTGATTACTTTCTGGAAAGGTACCTAATAAGTGATGTGCTTTAGCATACTTTTTCTGTGCTCTTCTTGAGATAACGCTCGTGGGAATAAAAGGATTAAGTGCTTCAGTTCCGCTCTAAATCAGTCTCTCTCTTAAAAGCTCTTCGCAGCCACTTGAACACTAATAAACAGGCACCCACTTTAACCACACCATAAACTCCCAGAATGACACCTTGCCATTTTTGTGTCTGTCCATTTTCACGAAAGCCTTGTCCATGTTGATGCTATGGTAGCCAAAGAAACGCATCATTCTCTCAAACTCTTCTCTGTCCAACGTGTCGCTATCGTCCGTGTCAAACTTCTTAAAGTAGCGTAACGCTTTTGAGACGCTGCGGAGCTTTAGGCGGTCAGTGACGATCTGAAAGTGTTCTCCGCTTCGCAGCCAGTCGTGGAATTCCTCAAAAGAGATATCATGGTCACCGTTCTTGTCCACAAGAAGGAAATAAATCCAGGACTGTTCACGATCAAGTCCCAAATCGTTCTCCAGCAGACACTGCATTTCGCTCTCTTCAAGTCTACCGTTTCTGTTGTGGTCGTACCTGTCGAAAAGACTGCGAATAACGATTGTTGGTGCATCTTTGTCAAAATAACTGAGACCGGCTTGCATGTCAAAGGTCTTCTCAATAAAAAAAACGATAAATGTAGCGAGCTTTATGGAAGTTCACTTCAGATCAAAATCTTCCAAAGTGTACAATCTCGGCCACATTCGACTCATTTTATAGGCGCATTTTAAGCTTGTTTAACTTCTAAAAACAGAATCACACGTTGTCGGTGTCCTATTTGACTTCCCGTGCAAACTTCTGGGAAGTTGAACTTGCTTTCACGTGTATGATTAAAAATTGAATGTTTTCATTGGTAGTCTAGACAATGTAATTGTCCTAAGTTTTGATGACTGAACAACACGCCTCTTCGGTAAACTTCCCGTTATATCATGTCAACCCTTAAATGGTTATCGATTTTCATCAGGAGGAATCTCCTTTTCTTCGGAAATAATCTTTGATGCGGGTTTTGATGTTAATATTTAATAGGTCGAATTTGCGATTTTGCTTAGCTAACGGGCCAAAATAACCCAGATCAGAAGCACAACCCAAATATACTAACAAGCAACTCACGTAGAACTCGAGTTGGTCATACTTACTGCATAACCACAACAAATGTGAACTCGTTTGACATCAACAGAAATGTTCGCAAGCTCTGCAAGCTACTTCACATTCAGCCATTCACATAGGCGGATTATGCAACACACTTTATATTTTTCTACTGTCAGAGTGTTCGACAATCCTCTACAACACTTGCTAGAGTATAACTGAATCAGCATTGCAATAGATTTCACGCAAAGCTACGCAAGGAAAAAAGTGGGTAGTTGACGTTTCGCCCAGCGTCTTCAGTAGATGTTTACTTTTCCACTCCTAGTAGTAATTATAATTGACCAATGTATAAACGCAAAGGCAAGCAAAAAAACAAATTGAAAAAATTATTAACTCAAAATCGGAATTGATCTTTCAGCAAATCCTTCAAACTAATATATGAAGTAAGAAATCCATGGCACCCACTAAGAAAGTTATTTTTTAGATGCTTGATCAATACATCGCTGTGACATCACGGTAACTAGTTTTGTCACGGAAACGGCAATCGGCAACTGCGCAAAACTGAATGTATTATTACTGTCACGTAGCACTGAACTGAGAGCCAACTGAGATGAATAATGGAAGACTGTTAAAAGTTTCTATAGTCTAAGTTAGGGCAGGCAGTTTGGTGAGACGAGGAGCTTCGCGTGCAAATTGCGTAGTAGTCATCAGTCAGTGGAGCCGTGTCTTAACGGGGTTAAAACACATTTCCCAAGAGAAAAATCTCTTACATTTGCTCTTAATTTGCGTGAAATAATTTTACATATATTAGGATAGAGAAAGGATAAATGTATTACAAGTGACTTGTTTACGAATTAAGAAGCGGGAACATTATGCTTCTCAGCGTGAGAAACGCGTTTAATGCCATCTGCCTGGGACACAAAACGCTTAACGGAAGAAAACGGTTGGAGATCTTTGGATAGTAAACAATTAAAAAGTGTTGTACTTCACAACTTATTTTGTTAACAGTTTTAAAGGGAAACAAAACTTAACCATAATGGAATAATTGATTTATGTCCTGTCTTTTCTAGCTGGTTATAAATTCTGAGGAATGTTTTGATCTCACTAATTGAAAAAAGTGAAGCTACGTAGCAGAAAAACCAACGGTTTTTAACTAGTAAAAATCCTCAACAACCAAAGCGCCTTTTTTAAACTGACAGCGCTGCCAAACTATTTAGCATTAAGTCACAATGCCCGCTGTGCGGCAAAAGCCTCTTTTCAAACCGGGCCGGCGTCACCGGAAATTCTTCGTCATGAGATTCACTTGAGTTTCTTGAGCAAGATCGAAGCACTAATAATTAACATTCCCTTTCACCTTACATGACACCCCTTTCAACGCCAAAGCTGCATTATTTTAAAACAGTACAATAGTGATCGTAACAAATTTATTTGTCAGTGGCGCTACACTTAGAAGATCACTGCCGAATTAGTAACATTGCAAAAATAGAATTCGTTTTATGTGACCGACCTGTCTATTATTCCGTCTTTCTTCCTCCGATTCAGTAGAAACAAGGCGGAAATGACATCAACGTTTAATTAGAGCCAGACAGTCAAGGTCACCCCTGGGAGTGTATAGAGGGGATGGAGTGGTTTGGGAGGGGAAAGACAAAGACCGGGAGTTCTACGTTGCTCTATTTGCTGATGAATGCGAGTGATTATCTCTGTTTGTATGAAATGAGATTATTAACCGTTTGCTTACTTTGTGAAACATACTACGATAGTAAATTACCAGGAGCACAATTAAGTACATTCCACACAGATCATTCAGAGTTATACACTACTCTACTCCCCTGATGTTCACGTTGTCGTTAGTTCCCCCCACCCTCTCTAAGGGAAAACCCTATTTCTGTTAGCTAATCAAACGGTAACTATTTCCAGTAATAGCAAAACTGTTACGTGCCAACCATAATGCATAGCAAAACAGCGATAGACAGAATAAAAAGCACAGAGCTGGCGCCAAGCGGAATTGAACAATACGAAAACGAGACAAGAAGGCAATTTAAGAATGAGTGGGTTCAGCTTCTTCGACAGGAATATTCCTTCCATTGCTGTACACAGTCTTTTTGACAAGTATGACAAGAGAAAAGATGGAAAACTCGACCGAAAAGAAATGAGAGAGTTTCTGGAGGAGACACTTGGCCTTGATTTCCAGGCAGCACAGATTTATTTCCTTTTACTGGACAAAGATGGCGATCACGGGGTGTCTTACGAAGAATTCAAGGATTGGTTGAGAAGCGAAGAACGCTTCCAAAGGCTTCACGATCGCGTCAAGTTTCAGAATATCTGCACAGCTTACGCGTATTTCAAGAAATTTGACACAGAGAACACTGACACATTGAACAGAGACCAGTTTGAAGAACTGATGAAGTTTCTCGGTTATGGTAATGTCAACATGGATGAGGCGTTCATGAAAATGGACAGACACGAAAATGGAAGACTTTCCTTCTGGGAATTTATGATCTGGTTAAACTGGGCACCAATTGATTGAGAGAGGATTATAGTTTTTTTTTTTTCTTTTTTTGCTTTGACATTGTGACATGTTCTTATTAGGTGATGTTGCTTGGATCGCCGCCTATTTCAAAAGGTTATCAGAGAAAACTAACAACTGCAGGTCGATTTGCGTTTGAATGTACTACTAAAATGCAGACGATTATAGCTTCATTTGACCAGAAGACGTGACAGACGGGCTTCCAATTTAACGAACCTCGTTATAAAAACATATGAATTAATATATAGCGAAGAGCGTATAAATTTGTATATATCAACATGTATAAATACAAAGGTCTATTGTGAAGCATTTCCTTTGCGCAAGAGCTGAAATATAAAGGAAATATATAAGATGTAATTGAACTTTACAATCTGTCTTTACTTTACACCGCTCAGGAAAATGTTACCTAGGTGGTCCATCGCGATGGTCAAATAGTCTAAGGTTAGAACCACACTCATACAGTAAAACAAACAATACCACAGTCTAGTACTGTTCAGTAGCTTTACAGAGGGGGGCGTAAGGGTTTGCGGTGATGCGGTTTTGCGTCACTTTTGGTGCGGTTTTGCGGTAATTTTCATTTTAACTCGCGGTATTGCGGTTTCAAGACACTAAGCGGTTTGCGGTTATTACAACCTTTAAGTCGCGGTTTTCGGTGAAAAAAAAATGTCTGCGGTGATAACACTCTTTAGAACGCTCGGCAGGCGGTCGGCATCCGTTTATCTTGCAAGCGCGAGCCAAGTGTTTTGTTTTACAACGCATCAGGGTTCATTATATCAGTCAGCTTACAGTTTAACTCTGTTGTTTGCAATCACCGCCTTTTCGAGTTAATACTTAATATGATTAACCGTTTTGGTCGTTTTGGCCAATGATGCCGATGGCATGGCTTCGATGATGCTATGATGGTATGTTTAATATTAACGTACAATGTTATCAGGATGTATCACAAGTCTTGCTGACGTAAGCTTTCATATTGTGGCCTCCCTGTACGTGCGGTTTCGGTTTTCAGGAAAAAACCCGATGCGGTTTGCGGTTTTTTGGCCTATTTCTGTGCGGTCTTGCGGTTTTCGGACCCCCCTTACGCCCCCCTCTTTACAAAGAATGGTCACACTGCATGGTTTAATACACAGATGAAAAAGTTAGAACCACACTCATACAGTAAAACAAACAGTACCACAGTACAGTACTGTTCAGTAGCTTTACAAAGAATGGTCTCACTGCATGGTTTGATACACGGATGAAGTTAGAACCACACTATATAGTAAAACACACAGTACCACAGAACAGTACTGTTCCGTCGTTTCCCGGGGGTCGTTTTCAGAAGAATTGTAACACCACATATTGGAGGTATCCACGGGAATTCATAGAACAATCACGCACAGTAGGATACTGCATGGCCTCGAGAAAAGAAACTGTCTTAGGAAAAACCTGACGTTCTATCCGAAAACGCCGGTTTGGTTTCCATGGAATTGGACACTTTCCAGAAACGTGCCATAAAACACAACAAAATAAAAACAGTACCACGCGAGAGTAAGTGAAATGGTAGTTCAGTTTTGTCACTGAGAATAGAAATGAAAGAAACAGCCTTCACTCCAGCTTGACTGTTTTTCCGGTTCCACCGAGTTTTCACGGTCACATGACGGAGGGAGTTACTTCATGTAGTGTGACGTCGTAAAGACAATCAATAAACAAACAAACACTCGGGTCATGCGCCACAGTTATCAATTACGTCCATAAGTCATGACAATACCATTATTCAGACGCTGTACAGAGCTATTCAATGAAATTGTGTATTTTCCTTGAAATCTTTAAGCAACCTTTGCTATTGAAGTTATTGATTTCACTGCCCGAATTTACGCAAATCCACGTCTATATCAGTTATTATGGTAGTGGATGTTTGTACGTGTCCAAGTGGAACGAAATACACGTCACAGTTACGCAAGACGCAGTGAGTATTTTTAGAAAATTACATAAACCATGCTCTTAAAAGAGCAACTTGCTGCTAGTAAGACCAAGAGAAGAAGGCCGACCACAAGACAGGTTGAACGCTACTAGTACATTTTACACGCAAACTATGCAAGCAGGTGCAAGTTACTTCGACAACAACACTCCTGTGATCGCTATAAAAAGTCTTTTTGACAAGTATGATACTGATCACAGTGGGTTCCTTGATGCTAGGGAGTTAACTGAACTCCTGGAGCAGGATTTAGGATTGCGAAAAGAACAGGCCAATATCTACACACTGCTTTTGGACAAAGACGGCGATCGCAGTATTTCTTATGAAGAATTCCTCGCCTGGCTTCGCAGTGGAGAGCGATTTAAAGCCATTACAGACAAGTCAAGATTCCAAACCCTATGCAAAGCAGTAGAACTGTTTCGAAGATTTGATCAAGACAACAGTAACAACTTGAACCAAGAAGAATTCAAACAACTGCTGGATTCTTTTGGATACAAGGAAATAAACATGCCTATGTTTTTTCAGTACCTAGACCAACATAAAAATGGAAACATCTCATTCTGGGAATTAATGCAATGGTTAAACTGGATTCCCGTCAGATAATAAATTCACAGAATATTTACCAAGTACGAGGTCAAAATATCATGTGAATAGAAACAATTTAAAATTTTCCTCATTGTTGTTAGGGATTATAAAATTCTGGCAATTTTTGTATTTAAAGACAGCAAATAAATTTAGGAACAATTTTACCTTGCCTTATGGCAATAATTGTATTTTGTAAATAGTATCCAATGAAATATTTTTGTAGATATTATGACTGAAGAGAACAAATAAATCGAAATATGTCGTTCAAATAAACTTTAAAATGGTCTTAAGCTCCTGCTACAATACGTTATGTTTTGGTATGTTGCTTTAACCTCCACCCCAGCTACTCCTAAAGTACAAAATCTTTACTCTCAAAGTGAAGTTGTTACAGTTAATTTCTACTTGTCATATTCACAATAATATTAACCCTTTCACTGCCAAGATCGAATATAAATTCTTCTGAGCAAGGGCTATACAGTTCCTTATGTTCTAGTTAGGAGAATTTGGCGGTTGATTGCTTTAGCATCCTTGATTTGATCATGTTCTCAATTCTTATAATCTGTTTATGTGTTAGTGTATTGGAATTATAGGGAGAATTAATACATGGGTCATCTGTGGCATTGAAAGGGTTAATAGCATTAACCATGACTGGAGTGCAATTGCTTCAGTGTTAGCATGATAAAGACCCCACAACTGGACATTTCACTGAAAGGGTAAAGAAAAACTGTGTTTGCAATTTACAACCACTGTTTACATTAATAATAGCCTAACATTTCAACAAACTACAACAACCACGTTTTGATTTACAACATATAACACTTTTTGCAATATTAATGCTCAGCACCTTTACAATCTCACAGTGGTATAACTTACTTTGCCAACTCATTTATTGTTATTTAGTTGCCTTTATTTGGTACTTAGCAGTAATCATACTACAAGACAGTTTCTTCCTTTTGAGCCAGCTCTTCACTCTGCTAGACTCATTTACATGTACACAAATACATTGTACAACATTCAATATTACTTAAAAAGTTTACAGTATTGCTATTTTCACGATGAAAATTAATCACATGGGATTCTGATGAGATGCAATCTTTACCACATTGTTTCCTGACTCAGGTACTGCTTCCTGGCAATAATATTCTTCTTGGATGTTTTTGAGAAATATGTGGAGATTACAATCAATGAAGGACAATTACGGCACCCTCAGCTAAGCAGAGACGTATGATTTCATGAATGTAACATGCAAACAGATAATTATGCATGTATGCTGCAATGTAGACTATTGCTTTCCATCACTGTATCCTGGTACACTATTTCTTTGTGGATCAATGGAAGTAACTGAGCAACTGTGCACCTACCCCTCCCCTAACCCAACATTAACACTAACTTTTTAACTTACTGTAACTTGTTGGGTTAGGGGAGGGGTAGGTGCACAGTTTCCCAGATCCTTACATCGATCCTTCGTCTCTTTGGTAAGAGTGCTTCTTTTATTTTTTTATATTCATTCCAGCATGACTGGTCTGAAAGATAAAAGAACCCAATGTCAAGATACAAATTCTCATTAGAGCCTCTTCCCAATAACAAACATATCAGACAGTACCAGTAAGGAGAACATGTTAGAATATCAGGGCAGTGTATTATTTATTATTGTACATAATAACTGGAAGAACATGTTAGAATATCAGGGCATTGTATTATTTATCATGGTACACAAAAACTGGAAGAACATGTTAAAATATCAGGACAGTGTATTATTTATCATGGTACACAAAAACTGGAAGAACATGTTAAAATATCAGGACAGTGTATTATTTATTATTGTACATAATGACTGGAAGAACATGTTAGAATATCAGGACAGTGTATTATTTATCATGGTACACAAAAACTGGAAGAACATGTTAAAATATCAGGACAGTGTATTATTTATTATTGTACATAATGACTGGAAGAACATGTTAGAATATCAGGGCATTGTATTACTTATCATGGTACACAAAAACTGGAAGAACATGTTAAAATATCAGGACAGTGTATTAGGTATTTATTATTGTACATAATAACTGGAAGAACGTGTTAGAATATGAGGACAGTGTATTATTTATCATGGTACACAAAAACTGGAAGAACATGTTAGAATATCAGGGCATTGTATTATTTATTATTGTACACAAAAACTGGAAGAACATGTTAGAATATCAGGACAGTGTATTATTTATTATTGTACATAATAACTGGAAGAACATGTTAGAATATCAGGGCATTGTATTATTTATCATGGTACACAAAAACTGGAAGAACATGTTAAAATATCAGGACAGTGTATTATTTATTATTGTACATAATAACTGGAAGAACATGTTAGAATATCAGGACAGTGTATTATTTATTATTGTACATAATAACTGGAAGAACATGTTAGAATATCAGGGCATTGTATTATTTATCATGGTACACAAAAACTGGAAGAACATGTTAAAATATCAGGACAGTGTATTATTTATTATTGTACATAATGACTGGAAGAACATGTTAGAATATCAGGGCATTGTATTATTTATCATGGTACACAAAAACTGGAAGAACATGTTAAAATATCAGGACAGTGTATTATTTATTATTGTACATAATAACTGGAAGAACATGTTAGAATATCAGGACAGTGTATTATTTATTATTGTACATAATAACTGGAAGAACATGTTAGAATATCAGGGCATTGTATTATTTATTATTGTACACAAAAACTGGAAGAACATGTTAAAATATCAAGACAGTGTATTATTTATTATTGTACATAATAACTGGAAGAACATGTTAGAATATCAGGACAGTGTATTATTTATCATGGTACACAAAAACTGGAAGAACATGTTAAAATATCAGGACAGTGTATTATTTATTATTGTACATAATGACTGGAAGAACATGTTAGAATATCAGGGCATTGTATTATTTATTATTGTACATAATAACTGGAAGAACATGTTAGAATATCAGGACAGTGTATTATTTATCATGGTACACAAAAACTGGAAGAACATGTTAAAATATCAGGACAGTGTATTATTTATTATTGTACATAATAACTGGAAGAACATGTTAGAATATCAGGACAGTGTATTATTTATCATGGTACACAAAAACTGGAAGAACATGTTAAAATATCAGGACAGTGTATTATTTATCATGGTACACAAAAACTGGAAGAACATGTTAGAATATCAGGGCAGTGTATTATTTATTATTGTACATAATAACTGGAAGAACATGTTAGAATATGAGGACAGTGTATTATTTATTATTGTACATAATAACTGGAAAAACATGTTAGAATATCAGGGCAGTGTATTATTTATCATGGTACACAAAAACTGGAAGAACATGTTAGAATATCAGGGCATTGTATTATTTATTATTGTACATAATAACTGGAAAGACATGTTAGAATATCAGGGCAGTGTATTAGGTATTTATTATTGTACATAATAACTGGAAGAACATGTTAGAATATCAGGACAGTGTATTATTTATTATTGTATATAATAACTGGAAGAACATGTTAGAATATCAGGGCATTGTATTATTTATTATTGTACATAATAACTGGAAGAACATGTTAGAATATCAGGACAGTGTATTATTTATTATTGTACATAATAACTGGAAGAACATGTTAGAATATCAGGGCATTGTATTATTTATTATTGTACATAATAACTGGAAGAACATGTTAGAATATCAGGGCATTGTATTATTTATTATTGTACATAATAACTGGAAGAACATGTTAAAATATCAGGACAGTGTATTATTTATTATTGTACATAATAACTGGAAGAACATGTTAGAATATCAGGACAGTGTATTATTTATTATTGTACATAATAACTGGAAGAACATGTTAGAATATCAGGGCATTGTATTATTTATTATTGTACATAATAACTGGAAGAACATGTTAGAATATCAGGGCATTGTATTATTTATCATGGTACACAAAAAATGGAAGAACATGTTAAAATATCAGGACAGTGTATTATTTATTATTGTACATAATAACTGGAAGAACATGTTAGAATATCAGGACAGTGTATTATTTATTATTGTACATAATAACTGGAAGAACATGTTAAAATATCAGGACAGTGTATTATTTATTATTGTACATAATAACTGGAAGAACATGTTAGAATATCAGGACAGTGTATTATTTATCATGGTACACAAAAACTGGAAGAACATGTTAGAATATCAGGACAGTGTATTATTTATTATTGTACATAATAACTGGAAGAACATGTTAGAATATCAGGACAGTGTATTATTTATCATGGTACACAAAAACTGGAAGAACATGTTAAAATATCAGGACAGTGTACTATTTATTATTGTACATAATAACTGGAAGAACATGTTAGAATATCAGGACAGTGTATTATTTATCATGGTACACAAAAACTGGAAGAACATGTTAAAATATCAGGACAGTGTATTATTTATTATTGTACATAATAACTGGAAGAACATGTTAGAATATCAGGACAGTGTATTATTTATTATTGTACATAATAACTGGAAAAACATGTTAGAATATCAAGACAGTGTATTATTTATTATTGTACATAATAACTGGAAGAACATGTTAGAATATGAGGACAGTGTATTATTTATTATGGTACACAATAACTGGAAGAACATGTTAAAATATCAGGACAGTGTATTATTTATTACTGTACATAATAACTGGAAGAAATTGGAAGCTCATCACTACTGAGACTGACCTGTATAATGGCAATGATCACACCAAACAGTCCAATAGCACTACCAAATATTTCCACAATCAAAACCTGGGATTTAAAACAAAAATATAACATAACACCATCTCTAAGCATAAACCACAATTTTTTTAGAGCAGCTCTTATATGCTGTTATAATATAAAATCCAAACAGCTCAAGAGTACCACAAAAGTCCAGGTAAAACCCACACTTTTTACACACAATTTTATTTGAAAATAACTTATGCAGCTTATCTGCAGCACCATCTGAGATTGGGACTCTTAAGGACTTCATTAATATTCATTAAAACGTCTTTCAAACAACTGCTGCAGCTCATTTGGAATGCAACATTAGTTACATACTTTGCACTCTATTGCTAGCGACATGACAGCTTGTGACACCCTTAGACTGTTGTATCTAATTTTTTTAATATATATATACAGCTATACAAACTACTGTTTCCTGTGTCATGTGTCGTATTTCACTTCATTTGGTGAAGGAATTCATAACAAACAATCACCAAATGCTTGGTTACTAAGCATTTGTTTACTCTTGTACAGAGAATTTCAGTGTCAGTCCTTGAAAATCAGACCAACAGAGAGTTATGAGTTTAAGATACATGAAATCAAATGGAAAGGAAGGTATTAAAGCAAAACTTTCAATACTATGGCAATCCCTATGATATTGTAACCATGAAGTTACCACAAGTCTGTTCATTGTCTATGGTTATATTTTTTTTTTTGAGCTTCCAAATTGGGGGGTGTAGCTTATCTATGAGTGCAGCTTATACATGAACTTTAACGGTATTTGTCCTTCCTTCAAATGTTTGACTTTACCTTTACAAACAAAGAAGAATTTTGAGCATCAGCCAAGGCTGCTCCACTGGGAATGAGAACAAAAAATTATGTCAGTGCAATGAGGTATGATCAGTCACAAAACATCTAGCCCTGATTACAACACGTGTAAACATAATTATATTACTATTATTATTATTATTATTACTATTATCATTATTATTATTATTATGGACAGTATATCAACATCTGAATGCCAGATATAAAACAAAAAGAACGCCAGGAGCTAGGCAGAAACCTGAATAGCCCTGCGTATAAATTTACAATAAAGACGTGATAAAATAAGAAAATCAATTAAAATTTAAAAATATTAGAAAAAATTAAAATTTTAAGATTTTAAAAGTCAGAAATGGTCTATGCTTGCTCTAGCCATTAGGTTGATGCAACGGGTGTGTGAGCATCTTAATCTAGCACAGGACCTTGAAAGTTCTGGCAATGTTCAGGCTACTACTTAAGACAGACTTCTGCATCCGTTTGTGTGGAAATTTTCATACACCCTTAGCTCCTTTTGAAGTCTCATTCATTACATGCTCTTGTTCTTTCTCTATATTGTAACAGCCACTGAATTTGCTTTCTTAACGAAAATTAACAGTGTCATGAAAAATAAAGCTATGTATGCTCACCTTCCAACAATTCCCACACAGATTCCACAAAACAGGTTTGAAAACCCAACAGTTAGGCCAGCTCCAAACAACATGAACCCTAGCAACAATGGAAGGGGGAAATTTCTGTCAGCTCTATAAACATCACTTTGTCAAATACGTCATAAATGAATAAAACAGTAAAAAGGACAACACAATGCAAGTATGTACAGAAAAAAAAATGATAACACCATTACATTCACCCAAAGAAAACAAAGAATGAAAATAACACTGCTGTTCAATTTTCTGTCCTCTCAGTCAGGTACACTAAGACAGGGTAAAAAGACACAACAGATAAGAATAATAAAAATACTATCATATTCAGGATTATAACATGTACTTCCCACCCCAATTAGCTAGGCTATTTTGCAGGTAAGGATTGATGGAAAAATGTTAATCAAGAGTGCTCAATAAAGTTGTAGTTCTGTTGTACGTTGTATGGTACTTTAAAGCAAAGGACAGAAACACTTTTAACAATGTACCTGAACTATGAACCTTTAAGCTCTCCAATTGTGTGAGTGAGTCCATGTCAACATTCTGTAACACAAAACAAATATTTAAGTGGTTATTCCCTACATTTCCACAGTTAGTTACATCCACTCAGGGAGTATCATGCATAATTTCTTTAAAAAGAGAGTTCATATTCTTGAATATGCCATATTCACTTCTAGGAATAAAAAAGTCCATCCATTAAAAGAGAGAGACAGAGATACTTAACATGTATTTCTTAAGACCTTTGACAGATCTTGGGAGTGACTAGCTTACATGTAAACATGAATTAAACATCACATAGCGTATTTTAGTACAAAAGGATACAAAGGAAAAAGAGAAACATGGACTTACAGCAAGAAAATTGCTGAGTACGATGGACATTATGATTCCATAAATTGCCACAGCCTCGCAGAAGATTATGCTGCAAGGAGAAAAGAAATCAGGGTATATATAATGGCAAAAGCAAATCTCTCCAGTTCAACAATCTAAAACTTTGTTTAACATTTCTAGAGAACAAAGGTTGAATGATGTTGAACAACTCAAGTACAGAGAGGTCAAAAAGATTTTCCATTGCAGGAGAATGTAGGAGATTAGACCGCACAGTGCACAGCATTATTTCACTTGTTTGTCTCTTTAGAAAAGCAGCAAATCTGAGAAACTGTACCTGGCACAAACATAAAAGTAGCCAAGAATATTGCTTGTGTCCCACCCTTGTTTAATAACCCTGAACAATGAGCTATACATCATACATGCAGCAGAGTAATACATAATGACATTAATTGATCATTGCAGTTATGTACACAACTTAAGCAGCTGTGAAATTAAAGCCTGAAAAAAAACTCAGGCCTGAACGGGATTCGAACCCATGAAACATACATGATTACACTCAATGCAAAGTCTAATTACCTGATTAAGTTTTTGGTTTTAATCCTTGGTGCCTTAACGCCCCCGCCACAGATACTGGCGCCAGTGATGAGTATTCCCCTGTAACCAAATAACAACAATCACAAACTGATATTTTCAATTTTACCAAGGGCCAACAGAAACCAACCAGTGAAAAATTAAGGGGGCACAGTGGACTTCACATACAATTAATGATTTTCCTTGAAAGAAAGATCAACATCAGGTGAAGGGGGAAAAGGACTTAAGTGACTTGTACTGATCTTACATCAAATTTCCATTGGATTCAAAAGCACACTGATCCAAACCAAATGGAAAATAAAGCAGTTCATCATAAGTCACGTGTAGCTTTATTCCAAGCAACCATTTAGTTGATTAGGGATAAAGAGAAAGATTTTGAACTATTCAGCTTCTTCTTTCTGCACTGCCTCTTGTATTTTATCAATGTCTACAACTTACCATGCAGCTCCCACAACAGACAATGATATTGCAAGCCCTATTCCCAGACATCCCCACATATAAGGAGAGGTTTGCCCAAGGAACCTGATAGAAATAAGAAATACCCTTGTTCAAAACAATTGTAATAATTATTAAATGAACACTTTATTCATCATCAATGTAATTTTATGCCATATTATTAAATACATGCAGTAATATGACTACAGCAATCTAATGGACTGGTTGACAGGTCAATGTAGGATTGTCAGTCTCACATCAGTACAATACAAAGTATAAGGAAGAGGTAATAAAATAATGATTGGTGTTCATTTCCCATCTAGTATGCAATCATTTCATTATCCTTGAGGTTATATTATCAATTTCAATGATCACAGTTCTGCCTGCCTGACAATGCATTGAACAATGATCAACTTTTACAGTGATAAATCTAAGAAAATCGTATGTTGGGACTGTGGACCCACTGGACTTGAATATGATGGGACATTCTTCATTTTTACAGGTCCAATTTTCTTAATGATAAAACTGGAGTTAATATTAATTAGTAGCATCATGCATTTATTCATGATAAACTTTTGATTGTCTAATTTATGTTAATCGAATTTTATATTTATTGACTAGTCAAACATCATATATAACTACAATGCATGAACACAATTTTTCCAACAAATTCAACTTAATATTACAGAAGTTAAAATCTCCAACTTCTTACAGAGTATCTTCAGTTCTTGTATACCATCCGAGTCAAACATCATAATAAGGTTATATGAATGTAACATATGGACACAATTCGATCAGTCTCAATTACACAAGCCCAAATCTTTAATGCATACATCCTCCTCTGTTTTTGTTCTTTCCAAACTGTTAGCACCTTTTCAAAATCCAATTCTGACCTTTCAGGCCCAAGTCTAAGCCTTATCAGCTTGTCTTGTACCTCCATACCTAGTCTGTTACGACTTGGTGTAAGAGTCTGATTTGCACAGAAAACCCTCTCTCACACCCTGCAGTATGAACATTTTCTTGAATGAGACTTGTCTTCAGAAACAACATTGTTTACAGTAGTGTCCGTACTTTCCGTTTCGTTATTGTTTTTACCGAAACACAACGTCTTTTGACCTTTTTCGAGATGGCATACTTTAGTCTTCAGACCCATGTTGTTATTTTGACAACTTTGCCATTACCGAAGACCGAACAGACCGAAGTGCGTGATTGGATGGTTTTGGTTTGTGCAGTCCAATCAAATGCGCGTTTACATCTAGTACCTTATCCCACTCACCTTGACGCTCCAATGCCGAAAGAAAATGTCGGTTGATGTTAAGCGTGTGGTTGGCCCGAGGTCAGTCTTTGTTAAAATATTAAAATAGGGGAATTCTCCACTGAAGGAGATGCGTCCATCGTGACATGACTAGCAGATTTCGATGTGTCATTTGGTTTAATTTTGCGACATTGTCGCAAGATGCACGCATAGATTTATCACTGCTTTTAGAATGACTGAGTAGATAAGGTATTTAACTTACCATCCTATATCAAACCTACTGCCTAGACCTGACAAGTTGTAGTACAGACCTGTACCAAAAAATCAGAAAACTTCTCATTCATAACAATTACTCAATAACTACTTTTGTCCTCCCTTTACATTTGCATGACCAACCACGTGATACCCTCTGAAAACTACACAAAATTCTTAAAGAAATTACAAGCGAAAGCCTTAACCAAAACCTAACTCCAACCCACTTTATAAAGATCTGTCTTTGATAAATCAGGTAGCAGAATTTCGTCTTTTAACGTAGCAGTGTCAGTAAAGAAGCATAGTTTGGCGATCTTTCTGAATTATATTCCCACACTTTCATCTCGATCAGTAAAACGTATTCCTCAAATAAACTAGACGCTCTCGGGAGCGTTCACTCGGGCTACACTTGATAATACGGCTTCGAACAAACATGAATGTGGATTTACGCCTAATTTTTGTATATATTGTATACTATATGGTTGGTTCCACGACCGCAAAAAAACCTACCACACTGTATATTGCACCGTAATTGTTGTCGACGTCGTGTTTAAGCTGAGCGATTTTATCAGAAAGTTTTCTAAGGTTTTACAGAAATTTCAGTGATAGTTGGGTTTGTTTACTAATCAAATTAATGTTGACCAATCAGCTTTCTTGGTTCCCACGGTAAAAAACAGTCGTGAAACTTGATGCCATTCATCTGATTCCAAGTTATCGAAGGCGAAGAAGCGATATGTGGGAAAAACAACAATATTACTCCTCAATCGCGGTATATACTTTTCTTTCGATTTAGCCTTATTGGCCCTGTTCCCGCTAATCTCTTTCCACACGACCACGTAGAAAAAAAAACTTGAGTTTGAATAAGAAAAGATCCATGGATGATTTTGAAATAAGGCGCCTCGCTTTCATGCCTTCAGGGACACCGCAGACCGCGAGCAGCGCCGGCTTGCTCATTCTCGACGTTGTCGATAGACTTATAGGAAACCGAAACCTAGACTCGCGCTACCACAGGTAGCCCGAGTAACAAGTTAGAATGAAAACAAAATGGGGTGTACAATTACGCTAAAAATAAAAAACAAAACCACAAGAGATTTCCTTTCTGAAATTTTGTAGGAAGACCTTGTTAAATATATACCCATTAACTGCTATGTCAATTATGCTGTCGAAGTTGAAATATCTGTCAGACGACGTATTCATCCGCCATTTTGTATTAATACACCTCAGACAAATAGTCAAAGTTTATAAAGACTTACCTACACAGATGAGAACAAAAAGCGCTACAGAATACACTACAGAGTAGTAGCCTAGATATCCGCTGGTTGCATACGGCATATTGGTTCTACAAGATTCGCAAAAACACCTTTACTAACACTGAACTCATTCTTGCTCATGTGACAAGAAACAACTACCGAAGGCTGAGTGACCTAGCCATAATATTGACCTTTTCACCAGGCCCCAGTTGCTCAAAGCCTGGATAACTTTTCCCGATGGATAGGTAATAATTCAGCTGTTTCAATACATGCAAACGTTCCCCTATTTCCACAACAAACCATTAATAGACATATTGTGTGCATAAATAAGTATGGAAAAGCATCTGAAGTTCAGTCGAAAAGCAGCGCAATATTTTTTTCGGAGGAGATTATCCTCTGCAGGATTTTTTTTACTCCATTCGGGACTGGAACACACATCAAAGGAAATTTTTTTAAATAAATAGCATCTTGCATTTCATAGTGGTTTCTTCTTTGTAAAATGTTAACTGTTCTGAAGTGTATTGCCAGCACTAGCAGACAACATTAAATCCAGAATAATTGTTGAAGTTAAAGGTTGAGTGTTTGTGTGTGTGTGTGTGGTGTTGTGGGCTGACCTTTTCAAACATATAAGCAATGTGAAGGATTTCCTTGCACTCCAGGTGCCGTGTAGGGCTTGAGACCAGCACCTGTGCTTTTCCTTTCCTTGAGGCCATCATATAAAAGGTTGTCATGCCAGAAAAAAGGATTGGATAACTAAAATATTTACGACTCCATGAACTCAGTAAATTCCCATTTTTTTTTTGAGAAAACCTCCCTTTATTGAATAAAAGCAGGCTCCTGATAAAAGAGCATAGCTTGTATGTAAACGAGTCAGATTTGGTAGACCACAGGTAGGGATGGGCCTTCTATGATTCGTAACAACTTTTTTTTGGTTGCACAACGCATGCATGATTTTTTTTTCTCAGATTTGGCCATGCATGGATTTTTTTCTTTGCATGGAAGGCTGCTGGAAATTTTTTTTTAAAATCTTCCAACCCCACTCAAAAGTAAAATGGTTCGCCCCTTAATGCATCTTGGCATGTCGGTGACATCTTTACCTGTGTAGACGATAAATACGGCTCTTGGAGAGAACTATTTGAAAGTGTAGCTAATCAGCACACGCCAGTCAAAAGGAAACTTGAGAGTACGGGAAAAGGGTATTCCTTACATGACACAGGAATGGAAAAGGCATTGAAAAACAAAAGGAAGTACGCCAGCCATTTTGCCAAAGACCGCACCGCTGAGAATCTGGAACTGAAAAGAAAGTATCGAAATATAGCTGCACGAGGGTCTCAATGGGGTGGTGACTTTTACGGCTAACGGTTAATATTTCTGACTGTTTTACGGCTAACGGTTGATATTTTTGGCTGTTTTACGGCTAACGGTTAACAATTTTTACGGCTAACGGCTAAACTTTTTCCAATATTTACGCCTAACGGCTAATTTTTTTGCCCGTTTTACGGCTAACGGTTAACCCCATTGAGACCTTCCTACACGGGAGCGCAGAAAAGCAATCCGAGCGTACTGGTATACTATAGCTAAGGCGGACGAACATAAATCAAGATCAAAGAAATTCTATAACACGTTCAAACCCTTTATCAGCAACAAGAGCAGAGAATCGGCAGCAATATAACTTAAAACGGAGGGTGAAAAACGGAAGTGGCGTCAGGTCCGTCAGTTACTTCACTGATGCGGCACTAAGTATTGGCGAAGACCACGTAAATAGTCACACGGAAGAGGACCTTAGTGACCACAGTAGTGTTAATATCATACGAGAAACCCTCAAATAAACCAATTTTGAATTTAAACTCTTCACAGTGGCCGAAGTAGAGCAGGAGCTGGAAAAGATTAATCCAAATAAGTCCAGTGGATGGTACACAGGACTCCCACCAAAATTACTTAAGCATCTGGCTAAAGGAATAGCAGCATCATTAACCAATCTCTATAACAACTGTATAGAGCAGAGTACCTGGCCTAGTGCATGGAAGAAGGGTGACTGGACACCCGTATTTAAGAAGGGAGACCGTCAGGAGGCCAGAAATTATCGCCCTATCACCTTCCTCATAGCTGTCGATAATTAAAATATTTGAACTCTTGCTGAGTAATCAGGTGACAAGCCATTATGATGAAACTCTGTATTACAGAAAGAGACATAGCTGCGAAACAACCTTGCTTATTCTGATTGAAGATTGGAAACAGGCCGTTGATAGTGAGCAACTGGTATCAGTGTTATCTACAGATATGAGCAAGGCCTTCCATTCTCTCAGCCATTCCCTAACGGTAAAGAAACTGGAACCTTACGGATTTGGTAGGCGATCACTTAACCTTAGGGACGGACCATTCATGCAAGGGAAAATGCCAAGAAAAAAAATTCATGCGAAGAAGAAGGTAAAAAAAAATTCATGCAGAAGGAAGGTCCAATTGTGACTTTTTCACACGTAGTAAAAAAAAAATTCGTGCAGAGGGGTTCACCTGAAAAAAGAATTCCTGCACAAGCAGTGAGCGAAAAAAAAAATCGTGCAAGCTGAAAATTCCCCACACCCACCCCCCATCACTTTTCTAATGGTCCGTCCCTTATGCGATCATTTTCGACAACAGAATAAACAGAGTAAAAATGTGTGACGTCACTAGTGACTGGATAAACATGGAACGGGGATGCCCTGAAGTATCGTCTTTCGGTCCCTTATTATGGAACATTTACCAGAACGATATGGCAGCTCATGTTAAAGACGCAAATTTAACCACGTATGCTGATCAGCCGGATCACCAAATCATGGTTAGTAGAGGGGACTCTACTGAATACTGTATGACCAGACGTAAGGCAAAGAAAGGGACCATGAAACTGTATAACACAGAATTAAAACTCATGGCCAGCAAGCAATGTCAAATAATTTTCTACAGGCCAATTCAGACAAGTTTCAGTCTCTAAACATCAATCCATGGAAATTAAACTTGACAAGGACAATAGCGAACAAAACGCTGAACATAAACGATCTAGATATTGCGAACACAGAACTCTGAATTCAAATACTAGGAGGTCATATAGATGACGATCTCAACTTTACTGAGCATATTAGCAAATTATGTATTAAGGCAAGCCAGAAAGTTGGAGTACTCTCTCCTCTTCGAAACGTGGTTGAAAAGAGGCCGTTTTGCTGAAAACAAAAGATAATGACAGGTCTACACGGACTCCCCTCGTGAGTTGTGGTAGCGATGCATTTTAGCCTTCAGTCAAATCTTCGCTCTAACGAGCGTATCTGTAAGAGATTTGCCTCTCTTGTATGATATAATCGGAGGCTTTGTACAGATGCTTTTCAGCAACGGCTGGTTTTGTAGGTCAGCAAAGATGGCGGACGTGTTTTGCTTACTGCGTGTGATACGTCTTCCGTTTACTGCTTAATGCAGATTTTTACAACGTTTTTCTTTATTTTTTGGTGTCTCCGTGTGTCCGTTTATGTAACAAGTGAAATGCCATCAAACGACAAGCTTTCTCTTGAGCATTTCATTAGTCTCTATTAATCTTTACTGATATTTTGATGGTTTATATCTATTTATTTTGTTTTGTTTTGTATATTTAATCTTGTACCAAGTTTGTGATATTTCTGTGTACCAATGTATTTGTTGTGCCTCTTACCGGACTCTTACATTTTTAATTATTATAATTACGGTCACCCAACTAGTTTAGCTTTTTAGTTATTTTGGGTGTCCCACTACTGTATGTACTGCACTGTTTATTAATATATTTATAATTACAATCTTGTAAATTCTTTTAGTTGTTTACAGTAGTAGAAATAAACTGTTGTTGTTGTTGTTGTATTACAACCCAGTTTTCCATTAAAATTTTCTTTAGGCCACGCACTGCTGGGTGATATGTCGTGACAAATGGCAAAACTCTCGTTTGAGTCTTTGGCGTGTTGGTTAGGGTGGTCATTTTGATTAGGAAAGCGTATTTGGCGGTTATTCCGCGTAATTAAAAAGGCCGCAGTTCTTTGTTATTTTGGATGGTTAAATGGGGCAGTTTTAGATGGTTGTTTTGTCACTGAATTGGTTCTGTGAAACATTTAGAATAAAATGTATATTTACTTTTTGTGGGTAATGTGCTCCTGTTTTTGGAATATCATGTTATACTCTTTATTCCATTTGCTTACATTATTGGTATATTCTGATCATAACTAACCCCGCCTTTATCAGCTCTGGACCAATTGAGAAACCGCAACTCGTTACAAAAAGAGGCTGACACACTTGCCAAGATGCGTTAAGGTTGACATGGCTTTTGCCATAGGTTGCGTCAGGAGCCCATGGCTCCTGGTTGCGTACTGTCATTTACAGTGAGGACAACATCGGACGGGCCTGGGCCGGCAAAAGAGGATAAGAGGAAGACATGCGCAATGAGGCGGACTGTCTGTCATTTTCCGACACGTTCTCCGTTCTCAGTTCAGAACTGACTGTATCAACTATTTTACAACGGTTGTAGTTCCACTTTTCCATCTTCATTTTCAAGACTGAGATATTTCTGCTCTGATGGACATTTTCTTACAGTCCTAGTAACTGCATTAGTTCGTTACACTCTCTCTCAATTATGCGGACTTGTTCCTCCGGGGCTGTTTGACGCCATTTATGAACATTAGCATTCGAATTCCTAACCGAAGAAAAAGCCTTTTTTGACTCTTCAGCCAACCTTTGCTCACTAGGGCTCGTGTTGAACACAATCCACTTGATAAGATCTTCAGACAACTCAAAGCCTGCAAAACTGTATATTTTTTGGGCGGTTTTTACCGGAAACATGGCAATGTCTCGATAGTAAACCTCCATATATCTTTGTTTGTACTGTTCAGGCAGGTTTCTCCCATATTTGACGTTGGTCGCTATATTCTTACAAGGCTCTCGCACCATGGACACGAAATGCGGTGATGTATAATTTGGCATCCAGCCCAGCTTTACTCTAGAATTCAGACTCCCACGCGGATCTCTGAGAATTTGTAAAACCCGGATATCGGTGTCTGGATTTTTCATGAGAATTTTTGGAACTAAATTCCAAAGCATCTTTTGCGGGACACGAACTTGCGCCACTTTGGTAACACTGTGTTTATACTTTGTGGAACAAACATGCTCGACAAATTTCGGCACCGAGGAAAGGTCTGGACACGACAATGTACCTGATTCTGACACGTTACAAAAGTTTGAAGACTGGAATGGGTTTTTGAAAGGCGCGGCAGCCCAGTTGTATGACGTATGGGCAAGAAACTGAGTGGCTCTCGGGAAATCTGCAAACTTACAACTCAGAATTCCACTTACGACTTCCAACTCGCTGTTTGTCCAGTTGCCTTCTAATTTATTTTTCCAGTATTTTGTAATCCATAAAGGCTCATAAATCATAAACATCTGTGGATCTTCGCTGAACATTCGACTGATAAACGTTGTACCCGAGCGGTCGGCTCCGAATATTAACAAACTTCGTCTACGCTCGGGAGAATCCGGTAATGACGATGTTTGCCGCGCAGGTTCTCGATGATCTGGTGATATAATGGATGGGTTTGTACAACCGAGCTCCCATCGCTCTGCTCCGGATTTTTCAAATGATGGATCAATCAACGTTTCCGGGTGATCTGCTTTAATCAAATCCGACAGCGATTCGGAACTTGAGCTAAAGGGAACGGTATTTCCTCCTCTCTGAGATTCAAACAGCAGCATCGTAACTAATATTAACAACGCCACTGTTACGAATGAAATTCGTAGGGTGAAACGTAGACACCGCATTATTTGATCGCTCACGAAATTCTGTAAAAAAAAATGTAATCAAACTGATTAATATCCATTCTTCATATATGGAGATTAAATTCACCTACAACGGCTAAACAAGAAATTAAAGATAACCATAGTGATAAAACTATTGTGGAGATAGTTTCTAAAGAAACTGGTGCTGCGTCGGTGGGGAATTGAACGGCAAAAGAAATTGGGATAATCAAACGAATTGACGTTTCGAGCGTTAGCTCTTCGTCGGAGCGACGAAGGGCTAACGCTCGAAACATCAGCACCTCCCTTTTACCTTACGGTGGTATAACTTACTTTATTACACCCATTTTGAAATCACCGGTGATTCCTGCAATTTGATTGGCTGATAGCAGTGTGATTTATTCATAAATTGCACCATTTTTTGCTCTAAATCGCATCATTTTTAAAAAGTTACTTTTCTTCAAAAACCCGGTCTTCCAGAAGTGGAAAAATAAATAAGTAGTATTGATAAAAAACTGTGATTTCAAAATGAGTGTAATAAAGTGGTAATTGAACTTCGTGTCGTGCAATTTTGGTCTGAAATCATACTTGTGATTTCATATCGAACTCGCGCTATGCGCTCGTTCGATATTTGAAATCACGCGTATGATTTCAGACCAAATTGCACTCCACTCAGTTCAATTACCATTATTTATCAATTCGTTTGATTTATCCAATTTCATAGTGATGAAAGGTTGATTTTTTTTTGTCTCAGGAAACAACACCAAGTTATGCCCAGCATTACATCGGGGCCTGGTGGAAAGACACAGTTTGAGTTATCAGTTTCTGCAGTGTCAAAGGAAACAACACAGTGCATGGAATAAACTGTGTTCAAACCTCAGATCTCCTGACTTCAAGTTCAATTCTATTGTTTACCTTTGTGAAAATACTTTATTGAAAATAATCACTAACTTGCATACAATAGTAAGGTGTGCAATACTACAATACTGACATTACTCATACATGTAATACTAACATTATTTACACAGTTATCATAACCTAAAAGGAAAAAGAAAAATGAAAAGAAGAATAAGAGATGATAAAAAAATAGAACAAGTTATGTAGAAAAATATAGAAAACTTTGACTTCCGATTCTTAGTTTAGGATTAGTACACATTTCTTCTTGCCAAAGCCTCTCATATCATTTCTCTTTTCTATTCCTACTTCCGTATTCTTGTGCGGCTGCAGTTCGTAAGTTACAATAGTCACTTCCTGACTGTGGTGGACCGACAGGCTATGTTACACCTGACACGATGGTGTTCCAAAACGCTGGTACATTAACTGCATTTTCCATGCATGGCTAAAAAAGCCTTTTTACAACTGGCGTTTGTATTAGGCAACATTCAGTTGTTATACTGGTTTCCTACTCACTTGATATTAAAATGTTAAAAGTATATACGGCAATACTGATAAGGTGAAACTTGCCGCAGCGTGTTTACGTAGTAGTTGTAAAGCCAGTTCGAGGTTCTTACTGCCAGGGTTCCCTGGTCCTTGGTAAGTTCTCATAAGTTCTCAGTAAATTTAAACATTTTCAAAACAAAACCAAGGTTAAACTTCAGCAACGTCAACTAACACAAAACAAAATCAGGAAAACTAACCAGTTACTTGAACTCTATGTTATCCAATAGCACTGTCCATTGCTGTTAAGAATTAAAATTCTCCTTTGGCTAAAGGTATGCTAAAACAAATTTCCGCTTTTGAAATCAGAATGGGTGTCCTTAACTCCAGGTTAATTTTCCCTAACGAAAGATTTGACTTTTGGAGGAAAATTGAATCTTTTGGGTGAAAACGCGAAAGATCGCGAGAGAACAAAGAAGCCTACCTACCTTTGACTTAAGGAATTTTAAAACCAAGATGGTTAAAAAATAATCCCCGATGAAAAACCAGTCGCAAATAGACGGAAATTTAAAACTTCAGCTAACCTTGACTATTTGAGGTTGGTTCTGATTGCGCGAGAGCAAATCGATAGGCATTTTTTCGCGGTACGTATTGTCACATAGAAACCATGTAAATTTTAAACTAAATCTTGTTTACCTTGTGCATGGGGAAGAGCGTGATCATGGCGGAGAGGGTAGTTTTTTTCCTCCAGACACAAGTTGAAAAGTACAATTTTTGCGGAAAAAGAAATCGCTATTAAAAGTGGTAATTACAGTAACTTTCACAAAAAAAGTGGTCAGGGTTCAGTGAATGTCACTTTAAGGATGCGCCATTGGTCAACCTGTTTCTTTGTGTTTATCCGTGTAACTTCCCATGTCTTTTTGTTGTCAGTGCGATATAAAGATGGTCGAACAGTTTGCAATATAAATTATCTAACGTTACTGAGTCCCTGAAGAGCGCCCTCATGACATGACAGAAAACTGAGAACATTTGAGAGGAGAAGAAAACCTAAACAGACTCATTTACGAGACAAGTTGATCGTTTACTTTAGGATATTGATAGAATCTCTTTTTTGTCTTAGGGACCGGATCATGCTATGAGCCATACAAGCGCGAAGCGCTCGGGCCATTTATCCATATAGAAAAAAAAGGTTCCGTGCGAATCATGAAAACGATGCTAATAAAGATATATATTATCAGGAGCCCATGGTGATGGGCTCCTGATATTATATATTTTAATGAAAATGTTCAAAGCAGAAAAGTCATCTTTGTGGGAGCCTTGTGTCTTGACGAAGAATGTTTTGGTCTTTCGAGCCATTTGTTTCGGAAATTTTGTGTGTGTTTAAGGGGTATTTTGGTGGCGAAAGCTAAAATTTAATAAAGCCAGCCATGGGACGACTCGGTAAATTGGCTAATCAAGGCGCTCACTGTCAGAGGCAATTTTTTGAAAGTTCTTCACAGTAAGATATTTGGAGCATAAAGAGTTTAGTCTCTACGAAAACTGATATTTCTTAAAAAATGTGATCTAAAATATGTAATCATTTTTCAATGTGTCCTTTTTCGCTGTCGTGTCGAAATTTAAATTGATCTCTTCTGTTAAAAACTGAAAATCGTAAAGAGCATATTTGTACATAGTAATTTTGGACACCAACGAAACTGTGAGTTTTACATGTATGTAATTAGATTGAGCTACAATAACCTGCCAATCAATCAAATTGCCGAAATTTATTTGAAAGAAGTGTAAATACGTAGAATCCGGTCAATAAGCAATGTCATTTTCTCTTGATAACGTCCACGAGTACAACTCTCCAACATAAAACTTCTAGCAATTCATTATCAGGCAAACATATGATGAGAACTGAGAAAATAATCTTTTTAACGACATTTATATGGAATTGAATTCTCTTAACTAACATAAAAAGCAGTGCATAGCAGGGACGTAGCCAGGATTTTTCAAAGGGGGGGTCACAGAGGCTACTCACCAGATTGTCATGTCGACCTCCACGCCGTGCATGGTTTACTTAATGTTACAGTTTTGGGATGAGCAGTGAGAGTACTATAGTGGGCAGGACAAGGCTGCAAAATAGCTTCTATTGCAGGTTGTTTGCTCAAAAGAAGGCCTACCAAGGGAGGGTCACGGGCACCCCAGGACCCCCCCCCCCCCCCCCTAGCTGCACTCCTGTATAGGCCGCGTACTCGGGAACCGTCGTCGTAACGTTGGGCGATTTAAGGCGATTAAGGGCGACATACCCAAAATTGACGGAAAATGCATGGCGACTCAATGCGACTTTAGCCGACTTCGGGCGGTTTAACGTGATTTGACTTAAGCCAGGAGCTCCTGGCTTAAGCAAAATTGACAGAAAAAAAGGATGGCGACTTAAATCGGAGACTTAAAGCGACTTAAGGTGATTTGAGACGACTTAAGGGGGCATTACGGTTGGATTTTGGCGAAAAATGGAAAATTTGTCATTTTTTTTTTCTTTGGCTCTAACAGTTCTTGAAACTATCTACTTTTAGAAGAGATATGCATTTAATTGAAAACTATTTTTGCTCGGCCTAAAAAAACGAAGCTTCCGAAAGGTAGGATTTGTTTGTTTTTCGGTTGCCATGGCAACGACATACAAATCAATCTCCAATAGCCGTTTAATTTTCTTAAAATTGTTTGAATTGACGTTTCTCAATTGCCTAAGCCTCTGTAGTCCATTCCAAAGTCCAAACTTTAAATAAAAGCCAGGATACAAAGCAGGCAACCGTACACTTTGTTTTGAGCGTCAATGGTCGACATAAAGCATAGAAAAACCTAAGTATTCCCTCAAGTGGCAGGCCATTTCAATGAGTTAAATACCTTTTCTTTGTTGTTTTAGACAGAAGTAAAGTTTTACTTGAGTTTTCCCAAAAACCATGATTTTCGTAGTAATTTTAGCGCCCCCTTAAATTTCTTGTAGAGTATTTAAGCAATTGCCACCAAATTTGGCACAAACACTGTCCTTGTAGTCGCCTACAACCTAATTGAGCAAATTTTAATTTGCTCAAAAAACACTGGTTTTATGAGTTTTTTAGTTAAATTGAAATGTAAATGGTTGCCAAAGTAACGAAAATAATCAAAAGTCGATAATTCTCAATTAAGTTGCACTTCACCGAGCAAAGATTTACTGTAGCAAATATCATGTGTTTTTTGTTAAAAGACAGTTCTCAAATTGAGGGGCAGGAATATAGCTCGAAAATCGGTAGTCTTTAACAAATGGTTAATAATTAACAAAGAGTTAATAACTGACAGACGTAGACTGTGTTATGTGGTTAGCAATGGTCTTGCCCTTAAGTCTGGTAAGTTTGAGTGTAATTGAATGAATCCTTGGTGACATATGCTTTTTTGAATAAGCTGTCAAAATTTTACCCAAAACCAACCGTAATGCCCCCTTAATGTCCCAGACGCCTGGAACTTGATTGTATCCAATTATAAGTGGAATGTCTATAGTCACTATAAAAATATCCCAATTGCTACAGCTATGTTAAAATTTACTACAGTTCACAAGGAAAAGGGAAACGATCAGTGAAACAGCACAATGATCAAAGTGACTTTCTAGAAATTTTGAAACAAACTAATCTCTACCTCAGTCTTAATCTCCGACACTGGGGTCATCAGTGGAGCACCTGGCTGGAGTGACAAAAATAATGGGCAAGGAAGGAATAGAAAAGAACCCCAGTCAATAATACGGTGCCCCTAGGCCTGCCAGCTATAAAATCTAGACCGTGAGTTGAAGGAAAACGAATGAAAAATGAATTTTGCATTAGTATGCCAGTAATCAGTTATTTAAGTTTCTTTACACCCACTGTCGTTTTGGAGAGTCTCAATGGGGTTAATAACCGTTAGCCGTAAAACGGGCCCTAAAAAATTTAGCCGTTAGGCGTAAAAAATTGAAAATTTTAACCGTTAGCCGTAAAAAATGTTAACAGTGAAAAAAATTCTAGCCATGAAAATAAATTTGTAACTTCTTTAACCAATGAAAATTAATTATTAACTTTAAAAGAATAGAAATTAATTTTCAAATAAAGTAACCGTTAGCCGTAAAATAGGGAAAATGCCAAGAAAAAAATTCATGTAAAGAAGAAGGTAAAAAAAAAATTCATGCAGAACGAAGGTCCAATATTGACTTTTTCACACGTAGTAAAAAAAATTCGTGCAGAGGGGTTCACCTGAAAAAAAAAATTCCTGCACAAGCAGTGAGCGAAAAAAAAAAAATTCGTGCAAGCTGAAAATTCCCCACCCCCCCCCCCCATCACTTTTCTAATGGCCGTCCCTAAGGAATTTTTTTACTACGTGTGAAAAAGTCACAATTGGACCTTCCTTCTGCATTAATTTTTTTTTTTTTACCTTCTTCTTTACATGAATTTTTTTCTTGGCATTTTCCCTTGCATGAATTTTTTTTGGTTTCCTCCCCCCCCCCCCCCCCATCACTTTTCTAATGGTCCGTCCCTAAGAGTAAGAAAACAAGGACGCAAAAAAGGCTGGCATGACGTGCTACGCTACTGCAGCATTGAGTAATATTCCTCAGTGGGCAGTGAAGAGATCGTAAGTGGTTTGCGATTCTCACAAAGGTCAATACACAGTCTTACTCGTGAAGAAAAGCCATGAACTGAGTTTTGAAGCATGAAATACACAAGTGATTCGTAATTTATTATGGTATTAGAAGCGGACTAAGGGGACTCCACGTTGGTCTGTAATCATACGAAATGACAGCAAAATCGGATGAAAGCATGATTACTTTTCAAATCAGTGATTAAAAGTGGAACCCCTATATCGCAGTGTTATTCTTGATTGTTGTGTTGCAAAATGCAGCGCGCACGTGATGGTATCAGGGAGCTACTTCATTATGGTATCACTTAAATGTTAGTTAATTTGGTCATGAACAGTATAGATGAGAGAGATGCGTCGAGCTCTATACCCCTACCCTCTCCTCTCCTAGCTTCAACTCTATGTCAACCTATCTAGTCCTAACAGATCGAATAGTTCACTGCATTCTCTTTCAATGATTCGGATTCTCTCGATTGGGGATTCTTCGCGCCATTTTTCAACATTCGCCGTTGCATTTCGCACAGAGGAAAATGCCTTACGTGATTCTTTTTTCAGTTCCTCCTCACTGGGGTTTGTAGCTTTGATAATCCACCGAATCAAATTTTCTGGCATTTCAAACCCAGCGAAGTTATAAATTTCTTGTGCTGTCTTAACTGGCGATGAAGCAATGTCTTTGTAACGAACGAGTTTATAGCGCGTTTTCAACTCGCCTTCCAAACTTTTACCAAACTTGACGTTTTGTACTATTCCTTCACAAGTGTCACGTGGCATGATAAAAAACCCTTTCGCCTGATAGTCGTTAATCCAATGGAGTTTGATTCTGGAATTGATGCTTCCTCTTGGATCACGAACGACATGAAGAACTTTTATCCCTGTATCTGAATTTTCTTTGACCACCTGCGCAAAAAAGCTCGATAGTTTCCTTTCTGGGACGCGTACTAGTGCTAATTTTGTAACGCTGTGTTTATAGTGGTTAAAGCAGGCTTCCTCAACAAGTCTTGGTACCGTCTCTGGGCTCGGACACGTGTTTTTCTTCTTGTCCTCTTCGCTGCAGATTGGAGCAGATTGAAAAGGATTTTTAAAGAGCCCGGGAGCCCAGTCTCTATTAGTATGAGCCAGAAACTTCATCCCAGTAGGATTGTCAATAAAATGACAACTCATCAGAGAACTCACAACACCCACAACATCTTTTGTCTTGTTTCTCTGAGGCTCGTCTTTTAACCACCCTTTGGGAATCCACAATGGCTCATAGACAGAAAAGATATTAGGATCCTCACTAAACATTCGCGTAAGAAATGTTGTTCCCGAACGATCATCGCCGAATATCACAAGACTTCGTCTTCGCTCGGCTTTGGTCGTTGGTGGCGTTACGATAATGTTTGAAGCAGCTTCACTCGTGACGGGAAGGCCAGATTTTACGGTTATTAGTCGGGCGAGGTCGGTACGGCATCCCTCGTTTGAAGAAGAGCATGGATGTTTATTATCGTTTTCATAGTGTTCTTCATCGTATGGTAGTTTGTGATGAGTGTTCATGAAGAGAATAGTCGATGCGATTACTATCAACAAAAGAACAGTGACGGAGAATCGGAAAAGACTACGAATGCGAAAAACAGCCATTTTTTCTTCAGAGCACCAGCACTAAAAGACAAAAATTGCAAAGCTTAGATAAAATGAACATTCGATAATGGTTTAAGGAAAAAAAATATCCCCAATAACAGATTGCAAAATATTGAGGTTCTCGTCAGTATTGCAGGCAACACGTGTAGCGTAAGTAACAACATGCAAATCCATACCGGCTCAGGTGATTCTTTCCTCGACAAACCGTGGATATTTTTACCTTCATTACAGACAAAATGTTCCCTTTGGGAGCGTTCGCTCCCAAAGGGAACATTTTGTCTATCGTAGTTTTTCTGTCTTCGATATTGTTGCATCAATCTAATTGTTTACATTAACGTAATTTCTTATGGCTGCTACCAGCGAACAGCGCGTTTGGGCTTTTTTTGTTAAGAAAAAGTTTGTCCGTTAATTCGTTGAATCACCGATATTTAACTATCTCATCTTACCAAAGTGACCGCTCCTGGAAAAGACGCTCTCTCACTTCTCAATTTCCGATGTAAAATTTTAAGAGAAAATATTATTACCAATTTAAAGAAACAGCCGCTGAGCAAACTCGCCTTGAATTTAATTAAAAAAAGCTGTAGTATCATGGAGACGAATATATCGGTGCAAACCTGCATTTAATTCTGCTAAACTATAGCAAAACGGTGCAACTCATGCAAATTCAAAGTTGCCAAGCAACTGAACGACAATTGTCAAGACTGCGCTGTGGAGCCATGTGAAACTCGAACTCTACTTCATGAACGATCAACAGCCATGTTCACCTAATAAAATTAATGCATAGTTAAGAACACAAAAGTTGAGAAATTGAGGAAATGGGCATCAGCCATCAAAAGGTCTCAAAGGTACAGTGATAAATTATAAGGCATTTTGGGTAGATTAATTTATTACTTTATTCGTTATTACAAAATCTTTTTTGCCCTATAAAAAATGGGATCTACCCAAAATGCACTTGGAACTGAGTAGTGTAAAAATGGACCGGTTGGCTCAGATTTTTTCATGTCAAAAAAAAAAAAGAAACCAGCCCAGGTTGCGCGTCCCTGGTTGATAAAAACTGTAAAGGTCTTGGCGCAAGAGAAGGTTCATTGGCCGTGTAAATTTTTTGTTTCATTTTGTTTCAGCAGGGGGAAAGAGGATAATTTCCTGGAATTTTAATGCACTTTTCAATCCGGAAATGACCATGATAATGATTTAATTTTTTATAAAACTATTTTGCCACTACACTTAAACCAAAAAGTGTCTGCCTTTCAAAAATCAGGACGGAAACGGATTTGTAACTTGAAAATTTTGGGGAACGTTTGTCAAGTTTATGGATAAATCAAACGAGTTGATTAAGTAAGTTATACCACCGTAAGGTAAATGGGAGGTGCTGACGAAGGGCTAACGCTCGAAAGGTCAGCACCTCCCATTTACCTTACGGTGGTATAACTTACTTAATCAACTCGTTTGACTTACCCAGTTTCTTGTGTTTCAATTTCCCACCGACGCAGCACCAGTTTCTTTAGAAACTATCCCCACAATGTTTGTCAAGTTTACTCTTGTGTTGTTTACATATTGCACAAAAAATCATCATACTATGGTTTACAGCTGGAGAATTACCTCTGACCTCAGACCAAATAACTGACAATTGTCTATGCTAAGAGGCTAATAAGGCCTTTTTATTCAAAATAATTTTGCTTTTTAATCACTTCAGGATCTATTCAGTACTCTAGAAGTTTTCTAGTTATTCAGTCCTTTTTAGAATCACTGTTACAGTCGCTGTTATCATTGAGACTGTAGGAATCATACAATAAACTTACACAGCATATTGTAACTAGTCATAGTTGTCACTAAATCTGCCCCCGACTTTGTAAAAACTGAATGAAGACTGCATGTGGTTGTCCATGTGTTTGTTATGAACCTTTGAAATGTAGTTTTCGTGTGAGAGTTTGCGAGTGCAAATTCCTTGTTGTGTTTGTGTTTTGTCAATTATCACACTTTGTTTCTTGGGTTAATGGAAATCCTGATACATATCGTGTTTAGGATGGGTTTACATTCTAGCTTGGAATGAAATAAGAAAGTTTGGAATGAAATCGTGACGACTCGTACGCGTTGCCAAACTTGCCAAACCCAGTTTGCGCGGTTGCCGAGACAGGCGCACATGCTGAAAATCAACCGGGACCACCATGCGCGCCTATTTTCGTCAAATCGAGAAAATTTTCGCATATTAACACTACGACCATACGATACTTCTTATTTACGCGGGGAACATTAGGGTGCCTCCTCGGGTTCCGGCCTCTGGGCCGGAACCCTGCGGGGGCAATAATTTGTCATTGCTTATTTTTACACGAATTTAAGTATCGTAAACTACGTAAAGGTTTCAAGTTCATTCTAATTCTAAATTCATTTGGATTTTGAGGCAAAGGAACATGTTACTATGTTACAGCGCACTTTTGATTAGGACAGGATACACTTAAGTCACACCCATGGCACTGTCTTATTCCGAAGCATTTTACTTCCAAAATAAACTAACATAGACAAAGGTGAACAGACAATAGCCCAAGGCAAACTCTAGATCTCTTTCCTTATAACTGAAGGAAGAACCATTAAGACATTGTTTCATTGGAAACCAAAAAACGAATTGAAAAGAAATTAATTCAGTCAAAGCTTATTGTGTTAAGGTCATTATCGTCAGATGAACTGTACATGACATGATGTTTAGTCCTTTTGAAATTATCCTTCTATAAGAGTGTTCATACACTGATTTGGGAAGTCTTGCACTCAGATTAATTTCTAAACTGATTATTTTAAAGCTTAACCGAATGAATCTTTGGCTTCTGGGAGCGGATATTGGCAGAAAACTTATCTCGCAATCTTGCTTACCTCATTTAGAATTATTTTCGGACATTCCAAGGTAATTTAATTAAAGTTGTAAAGGCTATCACGAACTAACAATAATGACCTTTGCAATGCTATCTTCGTGAATTCAAATGTTATCGAGGATTTCTCCGGTCAATAAATATCACTGAAAATATGACTGCGGGGGATGATTGGTGTAAGATACGATCCGGCAAAATGCAAATGTAGTGATATGAAAATAATGAAAACGAATTGAAACGACCACAAAACGAGTAAGAACAGACATAATTATGACAAACGTTCTGTCGTGTGTGACGTCATCACGTCTCGGCCGGATTTGTCTAAGAGGTACACCGTGCTTCAGTGTGTAAAATATTTTCGATTTGAAAGGATCTGTTATTTCAAGTAGCCTCTAGTTGTCTTTGGTCATATCACGCCACGCAAAAGGAACAGCCTCGACAACCTTTCCCATCGGAAAATAATAGAGGATTCATGTTCTTTTGGTTACATCAAATGGCTGACTAGGAAACCTTCGTCATGGTTGGATGTATAGGCGTTATGTCAAATTTTAGTCACACTTTGTGGATTCCAGCCTGATAATAGCGGATAGAGAGTTTTTGATACAAGCTCTAGCTATAAGCCCCAGAAATGTGGTTTTGATCGATTCATCCCATCAAGGAAAAATCGATGTTGTCGACTTCATTCAACCCTGACGTGAAATTGTTGATCGCACTTTTTAAATTTACACGTGATTGACAAGAATCTTGGTTGTCTGTGCCCTGGCAATATAAACTGCAAAGTACGACGTTTAAATGTTGCTATGTATAGGAAGATCAGTGGCCTCGAGGTCCAGCGTCTTGTTTGGTATCAAATTATGCGCTGTCTTCAGTTTGTTAATTTCGTATCACCTGCTCTATCAAGAGAAGAAAACTGAGTTGTCTGACGCACAGAGGAAGCTGAAATTACACGCGTCTTTGGTTCAACAAAAAGAAGCAATTTACCACGATGTTATCACGGATGAACAACTTCATACGGGGATTACAGACGATGTTTTGCACACCGCGAATAGTGCTTCAGTCGTAAGTGTTGCTCCAGCTAATAGAAGGTCTTCAATTATTACGCAGCGTACAAACGCCGCGCGCCCTCTCAAGTTCCTTTTTGTTTTGCATCACTACGAGCAGTTGGCGAAAACAACAGAAAATTTGTTACAACTTGCCGCTGTGGCAAAGCGTGTCGGTCGGGTGATCGTAGAACCATTCGTTCGTGACTCTAGAATGTGTGGTTTACCCAACGGATGGTCGGGTCAACCACGAAGTGACAGCCGAAGATTTCACGAGTTATCTCTTTACTTCGATGTTAATTTTATGAATGACTTGTTGGAGTCTTCCCATTACTCGACAATGGTAAAACTTGACATATTTAGCGAGGAATGCCAGGCGAAATTAGCAAACACCACGTTGCTGCATTTTATGTACAGTGGTCAGCCAGCAGGTGAAATGAAGAAATTGTACAATATTTCCAAGGATGTTTATTGGAATATCAAGACAAAGGCAAACAAAACAGGTTGGTGTGATTGCGATTTTATAGATCGCGGCCTGGATGTTTCCAGAAGAATTGAAGGCATCCGAGTTGTAAGGCAAATATGCATTGATGCTAAAATATTTCAAAGCATTCGACAATTTCAAACCGAAATTCTGCGGGAAGACAAGTGCGTGGTTATTGTGCATTGGCGTGGGCTTGGAAAGGATAGGATCAATTTCAAGCCGGAAGTAAATTTGGACAGCCGGAAGTTAGTACACTCGTTAAGGCCAAGTGAATTTGTTCTTCGTCAAGCGTACAAGGTTACTCATTCCTTGGGTGAGGATTATATTTCTGTCCACATTCGTTCTGAACGAGAGATTCAGTGGTACAGTATCGAGCGGTTGTATCAGTGTGTCAAAGTCCTGGTGGCAAACGTTGAAAAACAGAAGAAACGTTACAACATTAGCAAAGTCTTTCTTTCCTCGGATTTCGGACAGTTTGGATCAGACACGCTACGTGCATTCACTGCTCAAAACAAGTCGATCGTGGACAAGTTACGAAGAGTGAAACAGTTCTTGTTCAAGAGCACAAACCCGGTAAAGTACAAGCCAAAATCTAAGAATTCTTTTGTAGCCGATGGTGGGGTGGTGGCTTTAACAGAGATGAACGTTCTCTTTCGTGGCTCACACCTTCTAACCATTGGCTCTGGGACATTTCAACAATGGATCGTCGATGCGTTTATACAGAGAAAATCTGCCCCGAAGAAACAAAAATATTGGACAGTCACAAGGATATGTAACAAAGAAGGAAAAGGAAGATTAAAAAACTCTTAAGTTTTCAACGTAAAGTCTAAATTGGGGACATGCCCTGCGACAACAGTGGGCACATGATGTTTTCCTCCTCCCCAGTGCGGATCAAACCATGAAGTTTTAACATCCTTTTGAAAGCTACTTCATGAATATTACTGTACTGTCTTGCTATTTGTTTTGCAGCAGACTGTGGTGCTAATGTTTTTAAAAATGTAAGAAAACCGCGCAATGTGCGCCTTGAATGTTTTACCGCTGACCGGTTAGCTCTGTTGGTAGATCACTGGGCTATCGTGCGGGAGGTCGTCGGTTCGAACCTCGGCCGGATCGTCACTCAGGGTCTTTAAATTACTGAGGAGAAAGTGCTGCCTTTGCAGTGACATCTGTAAATGGTTAGACTTTCTAGTCTTCTCAGATAAGGACGATAAACTGCAGGTCCCGTCTCACAACCCTTGTTCATGATAACTTAGTGGGACGTAAGCATGGTTAAAGAACCTACACACTGTTCGCGAAGAGTAGAGAACGTAGTTCCCGGTGTTGTGTTCTGGTCCTTGCTAATGTTATTTCTTGTGTCTTCCGTAGTGGTTGTGTTATGGCGGATTTCATTGAACACATATGGAGTTTGATGATGATGATGATAAACTTTATTAATGTGTCAATGCCGCATAGCCTGGGAAATTCCCATACTAATTTGGGGACACAGTTAATAAATATGTAAAAAGAGAATTTAAAATACTTAAAGCTGTATAAAATGATTATGATGAGCAGAGGGAACAGCCCTTGCAGCAAAGAATTGTAAATGTATTCATTCATTTTATCATAATTTCCAGGGTAGGTCTGTTATACCCCACCACCCGTCCTCTTCTCACTCTCCATTCTCTCATGGCCTATACTAGTCTCCTCCGCAGCCGTTATTAGGGTCGTCACGCAACTCTTCTCCCCCACTAACTAGTTAGTTAGGGGGAGAAGAGTTGCGTGACGACCCCAATAAGGGCTGCGAAGGAGACTAGTCCTATACAGAGAGGTCCCAGTGATGAAAATGCAGTGTCAGAAGTTCTGACATAGCATCTTTACACAAATTAGAAAAACACTTGTCATTTGTAAGCGTTATAAAGGGTCTAATAAGAATTTTGTACGAAACGAGCAATTGGCTTTAGGTTAGTTCAGGATCACAAGGCTCTTATTTCATTATAACTCAACTTTACTGACTATAAAACACCTTAATTTTGCTTGTTCATTCAAGATCGAGAGCACAAGGTTTTTTTTCACGCGGCCACAATTCCAATGCGCACAAGGAAGCATGTGCACACATGTATCGCATTTCAGCATTCCTAGCAAATTTTAATGATGATAAAACTTGGTGTTTTCTGCAGTTTATGGATAGGGACAGAAATTTAATTAGACAGTTTAGGGTAGAAATATAGGAGATCATACGATATATCAATGGAAATAAACTTGTGGAAGGAAAAATTCACAGCTGATAACAGCCAAATATGGTCAGTTCAGGTGGGTCTAGTATACGCGGAGGGTTCGAAGATATCACATTGTCGCCACGCCACTACCCCCTAAAAATCACAGAAATCCCCATTTCCCATCTCGGTGACTCCGCCCATTTAACTTCCGTTGGAGGACAATATGGCGGCAGTCGGTGAGTTTGTGGCCCTTGGGCTTGTGTCCGTTGTTAAATAGAGGTTGAATTTATGAAGTATTTACATACTAGGTCTAAATTTTCAGGATTATATTTCAACTTTTGCTACAAAGTTTTAATTTTTAACACGCGATCTCAGGAATATTTATTGTACCTTTCTTTAGATTTAAATTTAAGAGGCGTGCAAATAATACATTTACATAATAATGATACATAAAATTTTTAAGACCCGATGTTATGTTCCACTTCGTCATGGACGGGTGAAAGGGAAAGATGTAAGATTATTGGACACCAAAATTACGTCACAAGTTTCTGTACTGCCTCGTTCAACCTTCGATCGAAAGGAGTTGTTAGGAGGTGCAAGCTAGTACAGTTGTATGCAAGTGTAGAGGGTACAATTTCAAACATGACGAATCGTCAAATTCGCTGGCACTTGATCCTAGATCTCGTCAGTTTTGTCGGGATGGGTATCGCTGATATGTTATTTCACGTGATCCCAATTAAGCCTGTGAAGAGAGGGTTTTTCTGCGACGACAAAAGCATTCAAAAACCCCGTCAAGAAGAGACGATTCCAACTTGGGTTGTTCTGCTCGTTGGGTTCCTAGTAACGATTCCTGTGGTTTGTATATTTTAGATGCAATCTCATCATCTTCTTATCATCACCTAATTGTATCGCCCGTTAACATGCTATCTAATTACGTTATGTTTTCTTGAAGTCGAGAAGAAACTGTTCAAAGTACGCATGATAACTGTTGTTCATGTTGTATGTGTTTGAACTTCTTGCGTTTACCGCCATGGACATTCTGCAGTACGTGCAGTTGCTCCGATACTTTCGTCATAAACGACATATCGTGTTAAGGCAACATTGCTGTAGATTGTCATTTTCCCTGTTGACAATAACGAAATTTTTGAAGAGTCAAGTGAACAACTGTACAGCAGGAAGAAAATTTCTATATTTCAAGACTTTATAACATACCTCTCACTGACTTACTTTTGCCCTATGCAAGCAATTTAAGTTTGTATTCATTGAGGCATTAAAAATTAGTTAAACTGAAACAGCTGGAATGATCATGAGCTAGCATGCCGAGACAAATAAATTGAATTTCTATAGCTGGACTTTTTATTGTGTAAACAGATACCAAGTTCCTTCCACTCTAGTCTTCGATTAGGGCCCATCAATGTGTAGAACATTCTTGCATTGGGAGAATTGTGGGGGAAGAGAGGGTGTCCCTCAGGAAAGTTGTTGAGTTTAATCAACACAAAAATGTAAATGATTCTTTTGGGATTTGTAAAACATAGTTTGTGGTAGTAATAAAGGGAGTTTTCCTAGCTACATGCTGAATTTTCTTTAATTTTCTAGATTGTTATTTGTGAAGTAGTGAATCACAGACACTCCATATCTAGTAGCAAAAGACCTAGTGAAATCAGCACATTCACTGTCAAATGTGGACCAATCATTTGGAAGCCATCACCATGGCAAAAACAGTAAGAAGTCACTGTTTTAATTTATAACAGTTAAATTTTTGAGTGCTGAACATGTACAGTAGTTTTGAGCCAAGGAATAACATTTAGGACAATCATAGTACTTTTGCAAATGCAACATCAGTTGGTTAGCACCGAATTTACATAGCTTAGAGTAAAAAGGTTTTAAGTCAATTACACAGTTAAGCTTACCTCAAACTTGCTAATATTGTTACTTTTTTGTGTTGATAACCTTAAACTTTTTTTAAACAGCTGAGTGAAACTTGAAGCTTATTAACTGTGCTATGAAAATCTTTTCTCATATTTATTTCCAGAATTATATTTCGGATCTTCATGTTTATTTTTGGTGCACTTATTACGAACCTGTTCACAGACATTGGTAAGGTGACTGTTGGAAGACTGTGTCCTTACTTCATAACTATCTGTAGACCTAATGCAACTCAGCTGAACTGCAGTATGGGATTTATCACATCGGATGTCTGCACTGGAAATGCAAAAGATGTTATGAATGCCAGGTCAGTAAATTGCTTTATATATTTGTCAACAGGCAATGATGTCACGACCCAACCAACCTATCACTGACTCGAGATATGAAGTGCAATCACTGATGCAGAACATGTCAATGTCGTTAAGAACTGTATCTGATTGTTTTTTTTTTTATACTTTTCAGGGAATTTTTTCTCTTAAAATTGTAATCTTTTAGGTAGTATGTTTTAATTAATTTAATTCTATTTCATTTAGTAATGCAGTTGTAATTGATAGGTCAAGGATTTTTTACATCAGCCCCTGGCTCGGGAGACTGGGCGACCACTCCCCATGTTATCAACAACTAGTCATAGTTGTCACTAAATCTGCCCCCGACTTTGTAAAAACTGAATGAAGACTGCATGTGGTTGTCCATGTATTTGTTATGAACCTTTGAAATGTAGTTTTCGTGTAAGAGTTTGCGAGTGCAAATTCCTTGTTGTGTTTGTGTTTTGTCAATTATCACACTTTGTTTCTTGTGTTAATGGAAATCCTCATACATATCGTGTTTAGGATGGGTTTACATTATAGCTTGGAATGAAATAAGAAAGCTTGGAATGAAATCGTGACGACTCGTACGCATTGCCAAACTTGCCAAACCCAGTTTGCGCGGTTGCTGAGCCAGGCGCACATGCTGAAAATTAACCGGGACCACCGTGCGCGCCTATTTTCGTCAAATTGAGAAAATTTTCGCATACTAACACTACGACCATACGATACGTCTTATTTACGCGGGGAACATTAGGGTGCCTCCTCGGGTTCCAGCCTCTGGGCCGGAACCCTGCGGGGGCAATAAATAAATAATTACAATTACCTTATGAAATAATGGGAGAAGCCATCAAGGGTACCATGCTTTTTACTGATATGTTATTGAGGGGTAGTTAATCGTGTAATATCCTGAGATCAGGGGGGGGGGGTGGGTAATCAGAAGATCTCAGGATGTTTTGTAAAGGCTTACATGATTCACTACCCTTATTGAGAGAAGTGATATTTGAGTCCTTTTCTTTCTTTTAGGATGTCTTTCCCATCAGTGCACTCATCTTTCTCTGCCTATTCCATGGTGTTTCTTGTGGCAAGTGTCAATATTATTGCTAACTTGCTTTTTTCATCATCTTTGTTCTTTAACAAATTATGTTTATACTGTGATTCAAATTCAATTTCTAATTGCAGGATCATTGTTATTTACTATATAGTGTAATAATCAAACTATACAGAGTCAAATATCTTCCATGAATTTGGTGATTTAGTGGAATAGGTGACCCTGCCCCTTACACTTGAAGCCTCAATTTGCTCTTATAGCAACAACGTTACTTCACACTGCCCCATAACAATAGTTGTAATCAGCATCATGATCATCACCAACAAAATCACTATGCTTGCATCAATAGTCACAAGTAACCACCACTACAGTACTATCACCACTGCTGTCATCATTGTCACTATTGTCACAATCAACAAGACCTCTTACAAATGCGCTATCAACAATGTGAATTGTAATCATCATTATTATGAATATCCTCAGCATCAGTATAATCATCCATGCCATTGTCATTAACTCTAATAACACACTACCATTTGACTTCACTTTTACAACAGTTGCAATCAGTATAAATATTTATCATTATAACCAACAACCCCTTCATTAACATCATCACCATCATAAATATCTCAATTTATGATCATTGCCCTCTCTATCATCATCATCATCATTATCAACATCCTCATTATTGTCATCATATTCCACACCATTGTCACCTTTTGCCTTCCTTACCCTTGTCATGAAAATTTTTTATCCACAATTCATTTTCTAACATTGTCAACTTTTTTTCCATATCCACAGCTTTACTTAGAATCGTCAATGCCCACAAAGAAGACCAACTTAGTGAAGCCTTTTGCCCAAGTTACGTGTCTTTCCATGGGACTTCTGTGCTCATTGACAAGAGTGTTTGATTACCTGCATCATTGGGAGGATGTAGTTGTAGGAATGCTTCTGGGAATGCTTGTGGCATTCTTTATTGTAAGTATTAGTGGTGTGTTGACCATCAACAATTGACCATCATTGTCGATTGGTTAGCTCGGCTGATAGGGCACCGGACTAGCTTGTGGGAGGTCACGGGTTCAAACCCTCATGGGCCAGACCAACTCTCAGGGTCTTAAAATAACTGAGGAGAAAGTGCTGCCTTTGCAATGACATCTGTAAATGGTTCAACTTTCTAGTCTTCTCGGATAACGATGATAAACCTTAGGTCCCATCTCACAACCCTTGGCTATAATAATTTTGTGGGATGTTAAAGAACCCACACACTGTTCATGAAGAGTAGGGGAGGTAGATTCCGGTGTTGTGGTCTGGCCTTTGTTAATGTAATGTCATCTGATGCGCAGGCTGGGTGGATGGGTGAGATCAAAACATGGACTGATAGCGGCTGCCACAGTTGCCTTTACAAGCTGACGTCCGATCTCATTCTAGAGTAAGAACTGTAAATGGCCATGGACAATTAGTTGATATGTGCGGTATATAATTCCATTAACATTACCATTACCATATATAATTCAATTTATCTTATTTTTGGATAAAGTGCTGTGAAGACTATTTCCAACTTGGGTATCATGCATGGGCATCCAGTATTTTCACCAACCTCAATGAGCTGTTTTGAAAAGTTACTGACTTTTAAGGTTTGATATTGTTTTTCTACATAGACATTCAGGTCCCTAAGATTGTTCACTTTTACACGCTGCCCTCACTGTCAGGCAGCTGATGAAACAGACTATCCACAGAGGGATAACTTGTCTGTTGAACAGGATGATGATCAAGGATTAGATCAGGGAAATAATATAATTCCTCTTTGATATTTAACCGTAAGACTACAAGTCAATAGACCGGAAGGTGCCTAGCTGTTAGTTGACTATCTAACTTAGGAAAAGAGAAGATGCAATCTAATAATAAGTGAAGACCAACTATGGTACATTTTTAGCTTTTTTTTTGGTTTTACTTGGTCAATTTTTCTTGATTGAGTTTTTGATGACCACTGTCCTCCTCAACCAACTTTTATACTACTGTTAATTTAATATGAATAGTTCATGGATTGTATTTTGTAAAGTGGCTTGTTTGGTTGCAAGCGCTGCCATCTTAGCCACTTCCCCTTTATATTATCACAAAAGGGATACTGTATAAGGTTAGCCAATCAGATTGAAGGATATGTGGTAGTTTGTGAGTTTGTTTCTTCTACAAAAACTTCCTTCAGTGTTTTCCAGTTTGTTTTTTTTAAGAGTAGAATGTCTTAATAGTATTATTTATACCAGTATGTATCTAACTTGTTATTATCATAGTGTTGTAAGAGTTCAGTGGAAAAGTACAAAGCTCATACAATTTATCAAAAAGCATTTAAATTTGGTAAAGAAAATATTATCATTATACCGTAATTAACTGAACAGTGTATTTATTACCAAGGTCAGAAAAAGATCAGACAAGGGAATGCCTTAACATTAAAACTACCTGTTTATATTAAAGTATCTATGAAAAGACAATATTATTATTTATGATACAGTTTAGCAAGTTTGTGAGTTTATGATACAGTGTAGCAGGTTTTTAAACCAAGTAAGGGCTGGGGTGGGGTGGGTGGGTGAGCAATCAGATTGTTGACAGCAATATATCAGTGTAACATTAGCACATATATAGAGCTGGCATTAAGCCTGTGAAATGCCTCTGTCATGTAAAGCAAGGATATTGATTACCGTATATCACCTATTCTTGTTAATGTGCCAGCCAAGGAGAGGTTATTTTTCATATCAAAACTGCTAACAGAGTTAGCAAAGTACAGATATAAGACTGAATTTCGTTGCTTTCAAGTGTTTCAATAACGGAAAAATTTAGAGCATAAATCCCTTAAGTCACCAACATTTTGCATTTTATTTAACACTACATTAAGTATTATTTATTATATACGAAAAACTTCAAGATTTAACTATTCCATTATTGGAAATAAAATTAAACTTTTACTCGGGTACTTTATAGCATTCTTGTTTTTGTGTATATCAGAGTTGAAGTTCCCAGCATTAAACGGGGTTTTCTCACTTAACGTGGTCGCGCTCAGGTGAACCCGGTGTTTTCTTCAGGGGAAGTAATTTCTTTCTTTTAGTTCGGTTTTAACTTCTCATGTTTTTACCCTCTTTGTTTTTTCTCCATGATATTATTTTCCTCTCTCCGCAAGTGGGTAACAGGAATCACATCTGCATTGCAAAAATGTAGAAAAACTAGAACGGGAAAAACGCGTGCGGCGTTCATATTCGGCACTGAAACGTTAACAGGGAAATAACAGGGAAATATGCTGTGTATTTCAGTATGTCTTGCACATCAGGCTGTGTATTCAGGTCCTTTACGACATTTTAAAAAAATGTGTTTACGGGAAAATCACTTCACGATTTTTTTTTTTTTGCAAGATTTCGGTAGCACGAGGGAAAAATTTTTAACAGCGTTCACGTTTTTTTTTAAAAGGTAGTAGACACTGGTCATGACTTTCGTGAGATTTGGTGGCTCCTATAGGAGCCTTTGTTTTTTGGGCAGAAAACTCGCCGAGTTAGTTTACTTGCTGCTGGTGTATTTAGTCACAGCCTTGGTGCCTTCACTGACGGCGTGTTTTGCCAGTTCACCGGGCAGAAGCAGTCTGATAGCGGTCTGAATCTCGCGGGAGCTGATGGTAGATTTCTTGTTGTAGTGCGCCAGGCGGGAAGCTTCGGTGGCGATGCGCTCGAAGATATCGTTGACAAACGAGTTCATGATGCCCATGGCTTTGCTGGAGATACCAGTGTCAGGGTGAACTTGCTTCAACACTTTGTAGATGTAGATCGCATAGCTTTCCTTTCTCTTTCCTCTTCTCTTCTTCTTGCTGCTGGCATCAGCAGACTTTGCCTTGCCGGCTTTCTTCTCTCCTTTCTTTCCTGCTACTTTGGGTGCCATTTCTAAAGACCAAATCCAAGAATGCGGGATACTCGTTGCGGTTCTTATTTATGCTGAAAATATGAACGGATCAATTATCATACGGATCAAAATCCTCGTCTACCGATTGGTTATCTTGTCACAGCTTGCCCTCCAGGTCAACTTACTTTGCATGTCGTTTGTTTTGGCGAGTGTCTTTGTAATAGCAGCTGGAGTCCCTGGTTATGATTGGTGCATTTCGATCCTTTATGCATAATCAACAAGGTATAAAACTGTCCATCAGATTACTTTCTACATAATCTTCCTCTCTCCTGATTTCAAGAGTAAGGTACATTCAGTTGATCATGTCTGGTCGCGGTAAAGGAAAGGCAAAGGGCACCAAGTCCAAGAGCCGTTCATCCCGTGCAGGGCTTCAGTTCCCTGTTGGTCGTATCCACCGTCTTCTTCGTAAAGGAAACTACGGTGAACGTGTTGGCGCCGGTGCTCCAGTCTACTTGGCTGCTGTGCTCGAGTATTTGAGCGCTGAGATTCTCGAGTTGGCGGGCAACGCTGCACGTGACAACAAGAAGACAAGAATCATCCCCCGTCACCTTCAGCTGGCTGTGCGTAATGACGAGGAGTTGAACAAGCTGCTCGCCGGTGTCACCATCGCACAGGGCGGTGTTCTTCCCAACATCCAGGCTGTGCTTCTGCCCAAGAAGGCTGAGAAGAAGCAACACTGAACTCGAAGCTCACTTAGTTTAAAACAACGGCTCCTGTAGGAGCCACCAAATGAAAGAAAGTCATGACCAGTCATGCGTACAAAGTAACGAGAAACATACCGCGCTGCACAAAAAGAGAGAACCGCAAGTACTGAGTCCCGTGTGTATTTTAAAAAGACAGCGAGGTAAAAGTGGAAAGCAAATAAACCAGTACAATGTTAAATTGTTCGCACACCACTTATTTATGCGACATAGTGATTCATTTTCGTATGTTTATCCGACACAGTGACTCATTTTCGTTTCGCGTAACTGCTGAATACCCCGCCACTTGTAGTTATACCCCTGAAAAATCTGGGTACTTGGATACGCAGTTATTACTCGAGAAATACATATATTTCATACTTGTGAAGTGGTAGCTACGGATACCACCCCTCCCCCGCTAGAGTATGTTACACAATCTTGTTACATTTTGACGTATGTTACATAAGAGGTGGTGGTGGCGTTTCAAGCGTAAGCCCATCATCAGAGAGAGCGCTGACGAAGGGCCAACGTTCGAAACATCAGCACCCCCTTCTTTTACCTTATGGGTGGTACAAATTACTTTATCAACTTGTTTGATTATCCCAATTGCTTGTGTTTCAATTCTTCATCGACGCAGTACCAGTTTCTTTAGAAACTAACCCACAGTACCTAGAGGATGTTAGTTTGGAAAGGAGTGGGTACGCGACTACGCACTGCTTAATACCACACCACAAACTGAGTTAGTAAGGAAAAAATGGGCTACGCGAATACGCAGCGGTCAATATTACCCTCCCCTTAGGATATGTCAGTATGGTTTTCTGCGTATACACGTAGCTATCTGCACTCTCTACGTGCAGGGTTCGTACGCTTTTTTGGAATAAAAATTCAAGGACTTTCAAAGACATATTTTCCATTTTTCAAGGACTCCACGCACTGCAAAATCAAAGGATGTTCAGCTTCTCACAGTAGCGATTGTGCCCAGCTAACAGACAGCTAAAAGTCTATGTCTTTTTGAGTTCATCCACAACATATTACGTGTTGCTACATTTCTGCCATTAGAATATATTTTCATTTAAGGCACTCTAGAATCTAAGTTGGATGAAAATAACCACAAATTTCAAGGACTTTCCAGCACTGACTGCAATTTTCAAGGACTTTCAAGGCCTTGAATTTTTATTTTGAGATTCAAGGACTTTCAAGGCGTGTGCGAACCCTGTAGTATGGTTTTCTGCGTATACGCGTAGCTATCTGCACTCTCTACGTGTCTGCGTAGCCGCGTACCGTACCCAGACTTTTCAAGAACACTTTTGGAGTGGCGGGGTATACGTATTCAGCAGTTAAACCGTATGTAATGCCAAGTAACTAATAAATTGACGGATGTGCAAGTGACCTCAACTCTATACTGACATGTAGATCTCTCTTTCAGTAAAGTCAATGCCTTGGCACTAGATTTTAAAAAAAGTTAAGTAACAGTGATTCAGTTTTCTCGCCAGGGCAATTTGGTCCGTTCTAGGGTACAAACTTGCGCTTTTTTAAAGAGTCGATAATAATAGCGAAAAGAAATTAAGATAAGGAAAAGAACATTTATTGGTCATGACTTTGTTTAGATGTTGGGGCTCCTAAAGGAGCCAGTTTGTTGAAGCGGGCGCTATCGATCGATCGTCTAACCACCAAATCCGTACAGAGTGCGCCCCTGTCTTTTGAGAGCGTACACCACGTCCATGGATGTCACAGTTTTACGCTTGGCGTGCTCAGTGTATGTTACAGCATCACGGATCACGTTTTCAAGGAAAACTTTAAGGACACCACGGGTCTCTTCATAGATCAGACCAGAGATTCGCTTGACACCGCCACGGCGAGCAAGACGACGGATGGCTGGCTTTGTGATGCCTTGAATGTTGTCACGTAGGATTTTACGGTGACGCTTGGCGCCTCCTTTTCCAAGACCTTTTCCTCCTTTACCTCGTCCCGACATGTTCACTGCTCAAATCGTCTAAGATATAACCGGTTAGAGCGCCGTTTCTGATTTATATAACGCCAGATATGACCTCTCAGGAAACGCTCGAATCTTCTTATTGGTTAAATCTACACAAAGGAAACTCGAGCATTGTGATTTATGTGCATACAGAATAGCATTCAACACTTTCACGTTAGATCGAAGAACTCGTGACCGTTTGTTAGAGCATGTGATGAGATTGAACTCTGCTCTGCGCGTTTGTTGAATATTTCCTAAGTGTACATTTCTGCTCTTGCTTATTAGAATGAGAGAAGGCTGGTCTACAAAATACTGTTATACATAAGCTAAAATCATCGACGGATCGAAATGCACAGAAGAATATTGTATACTATTATGTCATTAGCCAATCAAAACCTCTGATTTCCAACCAATCACAATAATGCCCGCCACATATAAATCGTTTTGAATCACAATATGAACAAAACGAAATCAAAGGAGTTCTTTGGACACGTTTCGTGAGAACACATGGCTCGTACTAAGCAAACTGCACGTAAATCAACCGGTGGAAAAGCTCCACGAAAACAACTCGCCACAAAGGCAGCTCGTAAGAGTGCTCCTGCCACTGGTGGAGTCAAGAAGCCCCATCGTTACAGGCCTGGTACTGTCGCTCTTCGTGAGATCCGTCGTTACCAGAAATCCACTGAGCTGCTGATCCGCAAGCTGCCCTTCCAGCGCCTTGTGAGAGAAATCGCTCAAGATTTCAAGACCGACCTGCGTTTCCAGAGCTCCGCTGTGATGGCTCTTCAAGAAGCTAGTGAGGCTTACCTTGTTGGTCTGTTTGAAGACACCAACTTGTGCGCCATTCACGCCAAGCGAGTCACCATTATGCCGAAAGACATCCAGTTGGCCCGTCGAATCCGCGGAGAGCGAGCATAAGTCAATTCACTTCTTTAACTAAAAACCGGCTCCTTTAGGAGCCACCACGTTAATAAAAGTCAATGACCAATACATATTACTGTACTTTTGAACGAAATGCGCTTGCTTTTGTGCTGTGCAGAAGTCGATACTATTGTAAGAAAGATTCAAAAGTCAAAATCGTAGGTTTACTTTAAAAGCACACAATCTACATTTACTAGGATGTTCTCGGATAAGATGATCAGACCACATCACGCTTTGTAGAAAATATCTCGATTATGAATCCAACAAAAACGATACGACTCGGAAAAACGGTGTCCACGCATAATGGCGCCAAGAATCGACAAATAGTATTCAATCCTAACTGAATCATTTAACAAAGGAACTTAAGAAGTAAACCAAACTTGAATCGAGATAATTACGGTGCCCAAAGAGAAATAGATTATGAAATCATGCATTAGAGCAACAATGATTTAAACTTTCGAGAGATGACAAAGAGGTGCGATACGAAGCGTAAGTTAAAATTTCGAATCATTAATGTCCTAGGTGTTGAAAATATATTTGGATATCTTCCCTCTCGTGTAAGGACTGTCGACTTGCAACTTTTACTACTCAAGAGGCCCTGTTAGGGAGGTTCTTTATGTCGCCCGTCTGAGTTTCAAACCTTTTCATGTCGCAATTTCGGAAGGTCGCAAGTCGCTGTCGTAATTTCGCGTGAGCGGCTCGTTGTTCGTTGTCATTTCAGCTCCTTCGTGTCGCCATTTCAAGGCCATGTCGCTTGTCGGAATTTATCCCTAACAGGGGCTCACTCAACAGAGTCTCGTAGTAAAAGTGATAATAAGTAACATGGGCAGCAGTGATTCATTGGTTTTCAGTCCTGTTACTGTAGAGCACAAACGATTTCCCTGTGGTCTCCACCCACATGCTCGAATCATTGCAAAGGTTTTTAAAATAAACCGAATATGTTAAGGCAAAGCGACAGTTGGTTATGCTTATAGTTTTACAGGTACTTCCTAGTGTTTAACAGTTATTCCACTTAATGTTTCTTGCTGTTCGGATCTCGAACAATTGTAAACCGAGACAAAGAACAAAGTAGACCGCGAGAGAAGAGTCAGTTGAACTATATGCTAGTATATAGGTTTTGATAACTGTTGGAATCTTTTGTCATCCGTATTAGATTGATTTTTGACAACACACGGGTATAATTTTATGAAAATAGGTTTAAAATTTTAACTGTAATTCACCTCTAATGCCATATCGCATTGTTCATAAGTGCAAGTTGAAGATGACCGACGCCATTATAGCTTGTCTTTGTTGCATGATCATCCTTTGGTTTTAGAAGCCCTGAAAGCAGCTATCTGTGTATCTAAAGGAGGCAGTTATGAAGACCACGTATTTCTCTTCACTTTAAACATGTATTTGTGACCTGTTAGCGAATTGCTAAAAAATTACATCGCTTAAAACGCATGCATTTCCTTAGGATGTTCTCAAAACTTGTAAGAAAAAGCCACGTTTTTGTCTTTTTTCAAAGACTTAATTTGTCCATGTTGTTTTCTACTGACTAACAATAAACATAGCTCTAACAGAAACTTGATGTACCCGAGTTTTATTGTATGATCGTTGTATTATTTTAGAAAATTTGAAGCAAACTAGCACAACTAAACATTCTTGCCATTTTGACTAGTTGTTTCCTCGGTGGTCCGCCAAGAAGCATCAAGTAGTCAATTTCACTGAGTTATTTTCATTTATACTGAGTTCACAGTAGCACAGTGCAACCCGTTCAAAACTTGAAAAATGTCTGAAGGCGCTAAGTCACCAGCTAAAAAGAAGACAGCGGCACCAAAGAAGCCAGCTGATCATCCTCCGTACTTAGAAATGATCCAGACAGCAATCCAGAATTTGAAGGAGCGAAACGGCTCTTCCCGCCAAGCCGTCGAGAAGTACATCAAAGCCACCTACAAGATCAGTGAAGTCGGTCCTCATCTGAAGATGGCTTTAAAGAGAGGAGTTGCCAGTGGAAAGCTTTTGCACACCAAAGGCACAGGCGCTTCGGGATCCTTCAAGATGTCAAAGGAAGAGAAACCGAAGAAGAAGGTCGCTGCAAGGAAGAAGCCCGCCGCTAAGCCAAAGAAACCCGCGGCCAAAAAGCCCGCAGCGAAGAAACCAGCCGCAAAGAAAACCGCCAAAAAACCTGCCGCTAAAAAGCCAGCCGCCAAGAAAAGTCCAAAGAAGCCCGCAGCAAAAAAACCCGCAGCTAAGAAGCCAGCGAAGAAGTCGTCGAAGAAGAACGCGAAAAAGCCCGCAGCAAAAAAGACCACGAAGAAAACCGCCAAGAAATAAACAGTGAAGCGATTTTCCTTTACAAACAACCGGCTCCTTTAGGAGCCACCACATTGAAGAAAGTCATGACCATGGAATACTTATTGACTGTCGAAACGTTGAACTTAATTTGAAAAAAAAAATGTCATCATATTCAGGTAGACGTTTGTACATAACGAGGTTTTTGCTGTATATCCGTTTGGAACACTTAGTTGTTTGATATAATTATAATACATTGTTTAAAAACGATGAAGTTCCCTACAAAAGAAAATGCAAAATTCAAGGCTTAAAGCTTGCAAGAAAAATTTAATCCTAGGTCCTTTGGTCATACTGTAGATACTGTATTTAAATAAAACATCTCTTCTCTATCTCGAGTTCGTCTGTAAAATATTTGCACTCCCAGAAACAGTGAAAGGATTTCGGTTTATATCAAATCTAAACAGAACAACACAGAATAACAGTTCCGTCTATTGGAACGATCAATAGCCTGCTGAGGTTTTGTGACATGGAGGAGTGGGTACCTTATAAGCCCCTGTCACGTTCATTCTGCTCTTGTCAGGTTCAAAAGTGACGGGAAACTGTACCTGAAAGCAGAGAAAAAAGATCGTCTTTGTTTTGATTCCCTTCCTAATGTGGTTTCCGGATTAACTGAATTGCAGTAGAGAAGGCGAGCACACTGCGATTTGTACGATTCTAATCAATTTTGCGATCAGAAACCCCAGATACTGAATAGAGCAACACTAATTGACTTATTTCGAGTTTTTTTTTAAATATCATTTTGTAAAGTAAAACAAATCTTAAAGGATGAATAAATCACGCACGCTGGATGCAAGTATGTCAGCACACTCAGCGTGACAACCCTTGTAACGTCATGTCACGTCACATTGGGCCTCCCACTGAGTATTGTTTATTTACGCATACCTGGAGTAGATGAATTGTTTGTTTAGGTAATTACCAAGCGTAACATTGTTTCCGGTTTTAGACCTTTTATGAATATAAAGTAAAAAGAGTCTTCCACAAGCAGAATGCTTACAAAGCGTGTTGTTCAAGCCGCGAATTGGGGGACGTTTGTGGTTCTCGGTCTACTTAATGCACTGTACGGACTTGTAATTCCTCCATTCAAAAGAGGATTCTTCTGTGACGATGATGGTATCAAATATCCTTTCATCAAAAGGCAAACTGTTCCAATATGGGCTGTTATTATTACATCATTTGTTACTCCAGTTATCCTGGTACGTATAGATCAATTACAATGAACCAACGAATACCTTGGTCGACATAAATTTTAAAAACTTTATACATTCTGCACACTGTTGTAAATTCGTAATATTTTAATACAATTTCGTAATAATTTCGACCCTGTCGTTTACTCTTCCAAAGCCTATACATGTTCTTTCTCTAGATTAATTAAACTAATTTCATGAGAGAGACTTTGTCCTTAATGTTGACCGCTATTCAATCTTGAATTGTCTCGTAGGATTAAGTAATCATTAATTAATTAGCAATTAATGAATTCGGCTTTCGTAGGATATGAAGAATTAAGCGGATCTCGGAAGGGTGTTATCCACCTCGGCCTACGGCCTCGGTGGATAACACCTTCCTCGATCCGCTTAATTCTTCATATCCTACTCAGCCTCATTCATTAATTGCTTTATTATTTATCAAAATATTTTCAAACACTTAAAGGAGAAAATGAGCTTCATTTTCACAAATTTCACACCCACCAGCAATATAACAAAACACCAAAATAACACAAGCTCGTCCCCAGGTCTTCTCGGTTAACGGTGCATTAACCTGCGAAAACGCTGCATTTTTGACGTCATTTCATCGTTAAAGTGAAAATTCTTCCAAATTTGGTCATCAGTAACTGGTTATGGTGAATTAAACGTGTGCTTTTAGCCAATCAGAATCGAGGAAATATTTTGAATGAATAATATTTATTAACTGTGCGGTTGAGTGTGGAACGGGTAATCATGAGCAAAGGCATCAGCCACATATGTTTCTACAGGAATATTTAAATATCTATATATCTATCTATATATATATATATATTCTTTCTACTTTTTCCCATAATTTCCCTTTAATCTTAGTATGGACATGGTGTTGGTAGATAGATGAAAGCAATTTTGTACCTATGATCAGTGCCGTCATTCTTATTACCCATGTAAAAGGCCCTTCCCAGGGTAAGGTAAAGAGAAGATAGCCTAAGATGTAAAGGATGACATCAATTTAAGTTAAGGCAAATCTAGTGCAACATCTCTTAAAATTTGAAGCAATAACTGTAATGTAAATTTTGCAGATTGTTATTTGTGAAATAGGAAAACATTGTCAGAAATCAGGATTGCAACAAAGGAACCTGCAACATGCCCAAGACCATGTTACTTCAAGTGGAACTCAAATCAAATGGCCTTTACTTCATAGGTGACAATGAACTATTATTTTTCCAAATTTTAAATTTCATATGAACTATTCATTACAAATAGGAAACTTTGTTACTTAAAGTATATACTGGTTTGGATCTAAAAGAGTATATATTCTATTCTGTAACAGGTTCAGGCTTTAGAAACCTTACTAACAAACCTTTTTTCTGAACTGCAAGCAGTAGCCTAGACTTGGGAAAAAAATGTATGTAAATAACCTTTTTAATTGACATTTCATTTTTCTTTTGTTTTCAGGTTAAGCAAAATCCTTCTTGTATTTTTGTTTGGGGCATTGCTCAACCTTCTTTTAACACTCTTTGGAAAGAACTGTGTTGGGCGTCTAAGACCTCACTTTTTAGCTGTATGTAAGCCCAACATGGCTCTGGTCAACTGCAGTGTGGGATACATCACAAACTTCGACTGTACTGGAAGTGACGTGGATTACATTCAAGATGCAAGGTAAGGTTGTAATAATTATTAAGATAACTATTACACCACAAATATACTGCATTGTGACATAAAAAAAATATTGTAAAGACATGAGTGTTTTACTGGGAATTGTACCACTTGTAAAATTTATAAGAAACTACATCCAGGACCGTAGTACTGTATTTTCCATATCCTCATGAGTGAGGACTTACTGATGATGTCATTTATTGCCTTGCATGATTCAGTTTGTGTACAAAGCTGCCAAACAAACATCTTAATGTGTTTTTGTCTATACAATAAAAAGAAAATTACATGTTAGCTTGAACACTTGAATTTTATGTTCTCGTAGCAAGATTATCTTTGTTCTTGCCACTCAAACACAAAAGTCATATCTTCTCACCAACTTGTAATATCCTCTATTTATTCATAACTACCCAGTATCTTTGCGTAAAAATATTACTGGCACACTGCATGGTTTAATCCATTGATGAAAACATTAGACAAGCACTGTATACTGCAATATACAGCACCACAGTGCTATATTGTTCAGTAGCTTTCCCATGGATGGTAACACTGCATGGTTTGATTCATACAAAAAAGTCAATATGGTAGGACAAGTGGTGCTCCTGTACCCTTACACAACACTTTCACTCTCAAGATCTAAGTAGAATGTCCCCTAAGTACCATACATTTTTTTTTTTACAAATAAATTTTGAGAAATTATTTGGTAATAAGCAAACTCATTATCTTTAAGTTGATGGGTTTTTTTATTCTCGTTGTCGATTTTCCTTACAGTGTAGTGTTATGGAAAGGAGCAGTTCCATGTTGATTACTTTTGGATGTAAAAGGGTTATACATAGTCAGGAGCTCTCCCTAGAATAGCCACCCAGTGCAAGGTTTGATTCACACAAGAAAGCATTAGGACCACACCATATGGTTAAATGAAATGTGTTGTTTTGATGCTATTGCCTCAGTACAGTAAAGTGATGAAAAAAAAAAGATGATACTTTCAGTATTTCAAAAGATGAACGGTTTTTCCTCAAAAACGACAAAAAAATTGAAACAGTTTTGATTTTTCATTTCAGAAAGTCTTTTCCTTCTGGACATGCTTCATGTTCAATGTATGCAATGCTTTTCTTAGTGGTAAGTAAAGTTAGATGCAATGTTAATGTCTTTTTCATTAACATGTTTTCAAAGCCACACTTGCAAAAAGTGAATGTTCAATTGAGTCAGGAATATGGTACTAAAAAGTGGGTAAAGCAATATCAAGCTTTGTAAATTATAACAATCTATAGTACTGAGCAGTTGTGTACACACTTGGTCACACATGTGTTCATGACACGGGGGCAAACATAATGTATAGCACACAAAAACACTTTGTGTAAAAGCAATATTTGTGGATACCATTACTTGATAGTACCACACTTAGTGGCATCGTTTGTGCTGTTAGGAATTAAATTTTCATTAATATGGAAAAATGAGTAGAAGGCACTGCACCATTTTTAAATTTCGCTCCTGTGTTATAATAACATTGCACTAAGAGCATGAGAATCTATGATTAACTGAACAATTTTACAATATAATAAATATTGTAATAATATTGATAACACCTCATCATAATTGTACCTCTTTATTCTTAGCTTTACTTCCAGTCTTCAACAACAAGGAGAAAGGCTCTTTTTCTGAAACCCTTCATTCAGTTTGCATGTATAATGCTGTCCTTGTTCTTTGGGTTATCAAGAATTAGTGACTATATGCACTTCTGGGGGGATGTGTTAGCAGGATTTGCGCTTGGAGCATTCATCGCATTGTACATGGTAAGTTAAATCTCCACAAAAGTTTATCATACATTTAGCATTCAATATTAATGCTTAACAATGCATACTGAAGTCTGTTGGAAGCCATTAATTTTGTCAGTACAGTGCAATAGTGAACTACATGTAGATATAACACAACTTGCAAAAATGTTTAAACCCATAAACAATTCATTTCCCAACACTATTTCAGTATGTAATAACATTAAATGATCATCGCAGTTATGTACACAACTTAAGCAGCTGTGAATTTTGAAGCCTGAAAAAAACTCAGGCCTGAACGGGATTCGAACCCATGACCTCTGCGATACCGGAGCAGTGCTCTACCAACTGAGCTATCAAGCCAACAGGGAGCTGGTCATATTGTGAGTTTGTTATATACCCGTAGATGAAGAAGAATGATGCAAATGAATATATGAAAGACCATATATTTGAACTGCAGAGTATGTAATAACATTAAATGATCATCACAGTTATGTACACAACTTAAGCAGCTGTGAATTTTAAAGCCTGAAAAAAACTCAGGCCTGAACGGGATTCGAACCCATGACCTCTGCGATACCGGAGAAGTACTCTACCAACTGAGCTATCAAGCCAACAGGGAGCTGGTCATATTGTGAGTTCGTTATATACCCGTAGATGAAGAAGAATGATGCAAATGAATATATGAAAGACCATATATTTGAACTGCAGAGTAATATGTAATAACATTAAATGATCATCACAGTTATGTACACAACTTAAGCAGCTGTGAATTTTAAAGCCTGAAAAAAACTCAGGCTTGAACGGGATTCAAACCCATGACCTCTGCGATACCGGAGCAGTGCTCTACCAACTGAGCTATCAAGCCAACAGGGAGCTGGTCATATTGTGAGTTCGTTATATACCCGTAGATGAAGAAGAATGATGCAAATGAATATATGAAAGACCATATATTTGAACTGCGGATTAATATGTAATAACATTAAATGATCATCGCAGTTATGTACACAACTTAAGCAGCTGTGAATTTTAAAGCCTGAAAAAAACTCAGGCCTGAACGGGATTCGAACCCATGACCTCTGCGATACCAGAGAAGTACTCTACCAACTGAGCTATCAAGCCAACAGGGAGCTGGTCATATTGTGAGTTCGTTATATACCCGTAGATGAAGAAGAATGATGCAAATGAATATATGAAAGACCATATATTTGAACTGCAGAGTAATATGTAATAACATTAAATGATCATCACAGTTATGTACACAACTTAAGCAGCTGTGAATTTTAAAGCCTGAAAAAAACTCAGGCCTGAACGGGATTCAAACCCATGACCTCTGCGATACCGGAGAAGTACTCTACCAACTGAGCTATCAAGCCAACAGGGAGCTGGTCACATTGTGAGTTCGTTATATACCCGTAGATGAAGAAGAATGATGCAAATGAATATATGAAAGACCATATATTTGAACTGCAGAGTAATATGTAATAACATTAAATGATCATCGCAGTTATGTACACAACTTAAGCAGCTGTGAATTTTAAAGCCTGAAAAAAACTCAGGCTTGAACGGGATTCAAACCCATGACCTCTGTGATACCGGAGCAGTGCTCTACCAACTGAGCTATCAAGCCAACAGGGAGCTGGTCATATTGTGAGTTCGTTATATACCCGTAGATGAAGAAGAATGATGCAAATGAATATATGAAAGACCATATATTTGAACTGCGGATTAATATGTAATAACATTAAATGATCATCGCAGTTATGTACACAACTTAAGCAGCTGTGAATTTTAACTATTTCAGCATGTGCTGGAACTTAATTTCAATACAAATCGGCGTTCACAAAGATAGTTTGTCACTTGACTTGTCAATATATAATAGTCATGAATTTATAGCAGACACGGACAAACTGGACTGACAGCTTCTTCCTCTCTCGTTTTATAATTTCAGGTTTTTGTAGTCCTGGATTTATTCAGTTCAAGTGCAAAATCTATGCAGCAGAGGGGACCTAGCAGTTCTGAGCCTTTATGTTCAATATCCAGGGACTACAGACTAGCATCTGTAGAAACAGAGGTTATACAGTAACATTAACAACCACAAGAATTAAATCTGCAATGAGCTGAATTTTGTTTTGTAAACCATATAGTTTGTTGCAGATGTCAAATTTTTTCCAAAGACAAATTATGTATGATGTAATGAATTTATAAAGCACTCTTTTTCATATGAATATGTTCAAAGTTGCTTTATACTTTTATTGGGTGAGATCAGATGTCAGCATGTAAATTGATATGATAATTGATGTGATAACTGAATGATAATTATTAATAATATTTATTATTTACAAACAGTAAGAAGCACCTTGGTTGATTCTGGGGTCAACTTTTAATCAAATGATTGTTAGATTTGTCTTGTTTTTGTTAATTTGATTAAACTGTATTTCCATTTAAAGTTTGATAATTCCCTGGAACTCATGATTGCAATGATGGTTGTTAACGACTCTTGTTTTCAAAATTTTGAGAATGATTTGTATTCATTTCAAAGCATACATTTTATATGTAAATAGACTTGATTTCTTTCTTGTTCAAACAGCAATCCAAAAATTTTAATTCTTCAAAGGCAATATCAGTATTTATCCCTCAGTCCAAATAAAGGACAAAATCAAAATTTATGATCTTATCTAGTACAGATGACTTTTTGAATGCACAAACTGACAATAAAATATATTTTTTAATCAAACATGGCCCTTGCAGTTTTCATGGACATTTGACCATAATAAAACCTTTAATCATTAAATTATTCTGCAGTAAGATTCTTGAGTCCTACTTCTGTTATTACAGGAGAAAAAAAAAGATCAAGCTTGGCATTTTCCATCAGACATATTTACAACAAACAATGGGTGATTTATACACAAGTTATGTTACTCACATAGACACTCATGACAAAAAAAACCTTCACTTATGAGTTTAACAAATGCCGAGCATGTGAGCTGCCGTTTCATTTCTTGCTGAGCTGAACATATCCTAGTAGAATACTGCTTCATATTCTTATTGTATAAGTTGAACCGTGTGCCTGCTGTTTGTTCATACTGTACACAAGTCTTCTTGTGTACCAATAGGGTTCATCACACCTTTGATAATTGAAACATCACTGGCCTAACAGCCAGATGTTTTAATGGGGAACCAGTAAATGCCCAACAAGGCAGGTATTTGATGACATGGCTTAGCAGAGAATCTGAGTCACAAATATATGAGGACAGACCCTGACATATTACTGATACCCCTTGGTTTTCGTAATTCCATATCAAAGTGCTATTCTGTGTTTCATTTTGTTAATTCTTCAGAGTCTCAGTTTTGCTCAACTTCATCCTTACTTTGGGTCTGGTCTTTCTTTCTTCCATCCATCATTTTTAACCTTGCTTTCTTTAGATCCTCTAAATTTGTTGGTGGTCTCTAAAAGAAAAAGAAGTTAGTAAATTTGATAACATGCAACAAAAGTAAACTTAATTTGAATGGAGTATACCGTATCTTAAAGTAATGTTGAATCATTTTTAATGACAAAGGAATGGTTAATGGGGAATTAGTTAGGAGAATTGGTATTTTTAAAAACGTACATGACAGTCTTCATCTGCTGGGTAGATCTCTTTCTGAAGGAGAAAACAATTGTCAGTCAAATCATACTCAGAATTTGCACAACTAAGAACCATGGTAGAACATTTGATCATAAAAATAATTCAAAGTAACATGCTTGAGGCCATTTTTTCAATAGTTCTTGTACAAAAACATGAACAGCTGTTTGCAATTAACGCTGAACAACATAAATACCTGCAAACCAAACAGTTTCACCATACAGAAATGCTTAACTGACCTTTTTCTTTGACATGAAATCCTCATAAGACTCTGGAAGATTATAATAGAAGAACACAGCAACAGGAAAGAACACATACAAAGCAATCTGTGGAGTTAAAATAGTCACATCTATTAGAAAGGATTATTTGGCTTCTTCTCTTGACTGAAGTATTGGAAAATATCCATTAAATATCTTCAATACACTAACACTGTGTAGTGTTCCCTCACTAAACCACAACCACTGAGTGAACCATAACTTGTCAGTTTAATCCAAGCTCAACCACCAAAGCACCTGGTTTTCTAACTGTTACATGTACGTTGTTTTTCCGTAAAACTACTTGGAGTGGTTACATACCTGACACAAACACCACTATTCTACACATTGCCTTTCACAGTAAAAACCACCAGGCAAAATGCCAATTATTTACAATTAACCTTTGCAATAATTATCACAAGTGACAACTTGCAAATTACCCTCGTCCCCAGCCCCTACTTGCTTGGCACTCTTGTCACTGTATCTAGAAAATCAGCTCTAGAAAATGAAGAACATAGAATTATGGAGAATATGCATAACTGCTCTCTGAGACTTGAAACGTTGTTGTACCCGCCAAATTCCAGAAAAGTTCATATTCCTACTTTTACAGATAACACTTTACTGAAGCTGTCCGCGTACGAGGTAGTGCTTACAGGCCATGACGAATTTATCGTAGAATAACCTCAGAGGATATTTTTAGCGAAGTAATGTGAACAAAATAGAACATTTACCCTTCCAAGCTCAATCTTGGAACCAACAGCCATGCTGAATCAATGAGCTGGGAAGAACTGCGCAAAGACACTCTTGCGCACATAAGGAGTAACGCCAACCGCAGTTCAAAGGATTGTTGTTGAGCCCGCCGTCTCCATCGCCGGACATAAACATGGCAGTTCCAGTTGGTATTCCATCACTTTCCCAGGTTTGTATCTTTATATTGATTTCTTACGCAATGTTTAGGATGCATTTTTGCAGTTTTGTGCTGTGATGTGATGCACAGCGAGATTTCGCGTCCATTTCTTTGGCTGTTCTGTTTTTTGAAGTTTACTTGACTAGTTTTTACACGTCTTCGCGTGCATGGTTGTTAATTGATCAAAGGAAATGTGAGAGAGGCGAAAGGCAGGTTCTCTTCACTTTAACCTTGAACGAGAGAAATTTACTTTTGCTGCATTATTCTGTGGAGAAGACTTATCCCACGATTCGAAAGATAGTAAAGCTGAAAGCTCCGCGGTTTTTAAGTATTTTCTTCCTATACGTGTAGCTTCCTTCCATTGCACATTTCACATTTAAAAAAGGGTATAAATCGGTATAAATCTTGTCTCTATTAAACCTATGCGCATTCTCAACGTAAGATCTTGATGCCATAGGATCGATAATTTACAAAAGGTATTTAGGTTTAGCTTGCTTCCAAAGAAATCATACAGCTTGCTGGCTGTCGTGACCAAGATATATTTGCCCTGGCCCTTGAAATAGATGGGATTTTTTCGGTCCCTTATCTCATAAAAACATTCAGATTTCATTCGCGTGAACGTTTTTTTATTGCAGCTGTCAGCGGGGCATGTGGCGGTGTATGAAGGCTACTTCAGACAAGTAAGTTTTTTGTTGTTAATTTGGGCTATAATTTTTTGTAGGGTTCCGTTTTTTTGTACTTGCGTGACACTGAAGATCACAAAGATCTTCTCACATCAGGGTCCCCTTTCACGAAATCTGTGGAGATATTGAATTGATTTCCGCACAGGTCCCTACTTCATTATGCATGCTGTACCCGTACGGCTTCCTTTCCAGAAAACAAGAAATGTTTGCACGCGCACTTCCCAATACAATTCAACTACAGCATGCATAATGAAGTAGGGACCTGTGCGGAAATCATTCCCTTGATTCAATTGTTTATCTCTGGAGTGCATGCAAGATCTAGAAACCATAAAACAGAGCACTCTGCAGAACACAGATTGACTTGATAATGACTTGTAACAACATAAACAGGAATACAAGAGTTGATGTTATAAATAAGCTGAAATTTACCATTAATTGCAATGAAATCAGAGTAGTTAAAATTATTCTAGGCTGCATTTTTAGTTCTGTTTTATTTTGATACGCACTGTCATTGTTTTAACATCTGTCCAGGTAATTTTGTTGTGGTCTAAGATTAACCTCCTTATTTATATGCATTTTGATATTAGATTGATTGATTCATTTATTTTGTTAAAAGGCTGATGTATCCAGCATTGGAAAAATAGAAGCATCAGATGCTGCTGCCTTTCTAAAGAAGTCTGGTTTAAAAGAAGGAGTTTTGCATAAGGTCATTGACTTGCAGTATATCAAATCCTTTATTTCAGCTGTGTGCAAGAGAATTGCAAACCTACAAAAACTAAACGCCATTTTTCATTGCAAAATTTGCAAAGAATAACGTCTAATGTTACTTTTCCTTGATCAGTAATATTGCAACTATGAGTTTAGAAAATATATACATTGTGAATTTGGAATGGTATAGGAGGAAAAGCTTATGCTACTGTGCTAGTGCAAGCAAATTTCAATGTCTCATAGTCTGCATGCACATGCTGTATAATGCATGTGTAACTTATGCCACATGTATCATGCTGTTGTAAGGAACTTGGAACTTGGTTGACCAATTAGTACATGCATTATATCACTTGCATTTTTTGGAGTGAAATAATTCATGACCTCATTACTGACAGCCTGCTGCTGATTCAGCTTCTTCTAATTAAAGTTTTAAGAAGCTTTATCAGTGCTAAAAGCAGTACTTTGGTTTACTGGCAGATCTGGGATTTGGCTGATCCCCAAGGCACTGGATTCTTAGACAAACATGTGAGTATGTTTCTTTTGCTCCTGTTCATAGCATTTCATGTCTGCTGTGCTTCGAAAAACTTCTGTAAAATCTGTAAAATCTTTTTATTAGTAATAAAAATGTTTCTTTTTGTCAACATCAACCACTACAAAGGTAGCAATCTCCAAGCAGTGTCATACAAACGTCTTATTTTAATTTTTGTAATCCTTTATTGACAGAGGTTCTTTCTGGCTTTGCGACTGATTGCTTTGGCACAGAATGGTAAAGACGTGGCATTGTCAAACCTAATGTTACTAGTTCCAGCACCCAAAGTGGTAAGGAAACACCTGTGAGCTACCACCGGAAAAAATGCTTAGTTATTTGAAATAAATTAAAGTATGCTTGGCCAACAGTTACTTAAAGTTAATACCATAAGGCATTTATCTCAATTACATAATATATTTTCAGTGTTGCATCCAGGTTTTACTGGGTAGGGGTCCTCTGGACCCCTTGGACAAATATTCGGGGGTCCAGACCAGAATTTTGGGGGTCCTATCATAAATATTGATTCCAATCATCTTCGCGTCAATACAAGTGGAAGGAATGTGCATATATTTCAAGCATGATATTTGTGCGTCCACAGGGACCCCTTCTTAGTATTTTAGGGGGTCCAAAAGCAAAATATTGCGTCCCAGGACGCAATGACGCGCTCTGGATGCAACACTGTATTTTACCCAGGCTTATGTCAACTTCTGTATCATTTCCAGGGTGATCTCTTGGCACCTTCTGTGCCTCCTCCTCAGGAAAGCACAGTGTGGGCAGTGAAAGCAGCAGAGAAAGCAAAGTATGATTCTATATTTGAGGTAAGGACATGTAGACCGTCTGCCTATCTATTGAGACATTAACATCAATAAAGTCAGTGAATGCATTTTGTCGACTGACAGAAATAAGGTTAACTTGATATTTGTTTATTGAAATTTTAGAGTCTTAAACCAGTGAATGGACTTCTTCCAGGAGACAAAGTCAAACCAGTGAGTTTTGTTTGTTTGTTTTAACCAAAATTAACTCTTATCTGTATCACATTAATTTAGGTAATTGAAGTTAACCCTTTAACCCCTAAGGGGTCTCCCTGTGACGAGTAAAATCGTCTGGCGTTAGCCAGAGTAAAATCTATAAAGTCACTCTTAGAGGGTAAAGGGTTAACCTTGTGGACCAAATTTTTATTTTTTTTTAATTCACTTTATAGACATTGTTATAGACATTGCCCATGGGGCAGACATCCAAAAAATCACACCTTGTTTACTTTTGTGTAATTTGAGAAATAAAGAGGTTTGAAAAAATGCTGTGCTTAGTAGTTGATCTGGTTTCCTTGTCCATGGTTTCACTTTGGTAGTCAAAGTACACGTATTTTGTGGTCAGGTGTTGTTGAACTCCAAACTTCCTATCGATGTGTTGGGCCGTGTGTGGGAGCTGGCAGACATTGACAAAGATGGCATGTTGGATGGTGATGAGTTTGCTGTGGTAAGGAGCATAATATTGCATTTTATTTGTGGGGGAGAATTAGATAAGTGATAAAGAGTGATGGATACTTAGCACCTTGATTGAAAACCTCCATTTGTTAACAGAAGACAACATAAGCTCTTTATCCATTCCATTAAATTGCCATATTGCAAGAAATTCATTTACTGTGTAGTTGTGATTGTGTTCTGTAATTCTCAGATTTTCCTGTTTCTTTAGTTTCAACTTGTGTGGCCAAGGAGGATAAACTTGGCATATCATCCCATGAAGAAGCTTTGTATGCAAAGATCCACTTTATGCTTTATCACTAAAACTGGACTAAAGGTGGAAGTTTAATCTGTTTGCAGGCAATGCATCTGGTCTATCGTGCACTGGAAGGAGATCCTGTACCACTATCCCTTCACGGAAAATTAATCCCACCATCTAAGAAAAAAGTAAAACATTCTTCATCTGCGCCATCATCTCCATCAGCTAAAGGAATGACCCCACCTTCAAGTAACAGCCCCATCTCTACTCTATCAGTCACAGTAAGTCAAACAACCACTTCTCAGTTTAGACCCACAGGACAGGATCTTGGGGCTTGTTTGCATATTCTTAATGTATGGTATTTTCAGACATGCTCTTATAAAATTTTTAATATAAACCTTTCACTTCATTATTATTATCATTATTATTGTTAGTATTATGAAAACACAAGCTGTGTCTCATCCAATATCAAAACATGTCACCTGATTTCTAAATGCTTCATTTACAAGTTTGTGAAGTGAATATCTGAGTTTGTGGGCTTCATTTTCATTTGAACGTATATCTGAAAGTTAATAGTTGCTTATAAATTTGTCCTAGGCTTCTCAGGATGCCAATTGGGTGGTTTCAAGTGCAGATAAAATACGATATGATAACATGTTTAAGCAGGCAGACAAAGATGCTGATGGACTTGTATCAGGTATGATCACTGCTGTCTTGTGATGTTTGTTTAATTCCTAAGATATGCATACCTTTGTCTGATATAGCTGTTATTGGCTTGTTTCTATGCAGGTGAAGAAGTCAAAAGTATTTTCATGACATCTGGTCTACCACAGCCAGTGCTTGCACACATTTGGTATGTATTCTTCCCAAAATAATAAAGTACTCACGGGTAATTTGATTTGAAAAACAAATTTGTTTTAAACAAGTCTTATCCAAAGGAATGGTGCTTTAATTAATGGAGCTACACCTTATCTTGACCCAGAATCATTGGATGGAGTTGCATTCTGGCCTTTCAAGATGTAAATACATGAACCGGTATTTAAAATTCAGATTGGGGAAATGACAACACCTTTCTTCCTAATACATCCTACTTTTTGCTTTATAACTTGTTTCTGTCCATCCAGGAGTCTTTGTGACATGACCTCCCAGGGACGCCTAAATTCAGAGCAGTTTGCACTGGCCATGTATTTTATTCAACAAAAGGTTATGGGTGTTGACCCTCCCCAGACTTTGAGTCCAGAGATGGTCCCACCCACCATGCGGGGTACAGGACCACTTACACCTTCTTCAGGTGAAGACAAGGTAAGGTCTTAGAGTCAAAGGGTTTATACACCATTTCACAGTTATGTGTCCCATGCCCTGGTCTTCTCTCTATACGTACATACATACATACTTACTTTACTTTACTTTACTTTACTTTTCTTTTCTTTTCTTTTCTTTTCTTTTCTTTTCTTTTCTTTTCTTTACTTTTCTTTACTTTTCTTTTCTTTACTTTACTTTACTTTACTTGCATACATACATACATACATACATACATACATACATTCATACATACATACATACATACATACATACATACATACATACATACGTACGTACATCCTTTCTTGGTCAATTCTGTCCAACGGGGAAAGGTGCAATGAGGTTATCCCTATGTGAAGCACCAACTCAAAGGCCAGACCACAACACCGGGAACTATGTCGCCTACTCTTTACAATCAGTGTAATCAGACCACATCCTATTATGTATGTACAGTACAAGTACAAGCCAAAATAGACCCATTTCATTTCTGAGGAAATGGAACCATAATGGTACAGCTTATTTGAAACATTTAATCTTGATAACTGTTAATTATGCTTAGGAAAAAGGATATTTTGGTGTTTTATCATTTCTTGTATCACTGTTGACTGAGCCAATTTAGTGGTGAGGCTCTCAAACCATTGCTAAATTTATTTTGCTGACTGATGTTATGCATTTTAATGTCCAGGACAGTGTGTCAGGAAGCCTCATCTCAAGTTTGAGTGATTTTTCTGCGATAAAAGAACTTGATAAAATAAGCAAAGATATTGAAGATCTTGGACGGTTAGTTATGAATTTTAAACTTTCATTACTAAGTACTTTATCAAAAACACTGTGTTAAAATTGCATCTATGTAACATTTGTTTGCACAGGGGTTTTTTCATGCTTTGTTCTTCTGACATAGTGACTTATTGCAGCTGAAAAATTAAGGCATGTTTGCTTACTGCTGCATCATTATTGAATGTGCAGTGTGTATACTTGCTCTTAAAGGGAGAAGGCCAGCTTACAGCATGAAATTGAAGAAAAAGAAGACATGATCAGACAGAGAAATGGAGAAATACAGGTCAGTAATGTAATAATTGGGATAATTTAATTGGGAGACGGCATGGCGAAGTGGTTAGGGCGCGGGATTTGTTAACTGGTTGTGGTTCTGGGTTCAATTCCCATCGTGACCACTACCTTGATATGTAATACAGTAACCCCAAGTTTCATATCCTTCATATCCTCGGCCATGTTTGTAAGTAGCCAACTGGTCTGCCTCCAGTCTGTTGGGATTCTTAGCAAAGTTTATGTTGTGTTTATATTCAGAGATATAAGCTTTTCCAAGCTACTCCTGAAATCCAAGTCCAAATAAAGTTTTTTTGTTTTATATATATATTTTTATTATGATATTATCCTGAAGTCAAATAGTGATTACCCAAGATGTGAGTAATAATTCTCTTGAGTGGGTAAAGTGAAGTATAGATGTGGAGGTTGTCCCTGAAATAAATTATATTTATGTTGATTCCAGAATCTACAAAGTGAACTTGAAAAAACCAAGGTGAAATGCCAAGAGTTAGAGACCCAGAAAAAAGATGCTCAATCTAAACTTGACAGCTTGGATAATGAGGTAGGGTTCATTGCACTTACACATGAACCTATAGTATTAAGTATTGCCACCCTGCATACTTTGTAAGAAAAGGAAAGCATTTAGTAGAAGGAAATATGGTGCATGTTACAAATGAGTCTGAATTATTGAATTTTCATTTCCATATGCAGAAAGTCAAATATGAAGAAATGCTAAAGGAATTAAAACAAAAATGTGACGAAGAAACAAAAACAGTAAGTGTCTTTTTGCAGTATCCAGTTGTTTTGTACAGTAGCTAATCCTGACTCTTTTGCTACAAGTAACACTGTGCATCTGAATTTCTGTTTTGCTTGTTCTTACAGATAAACAATTTGCAAGCCCAGATAACTTCATCGCACCAATCTTCTCTGGTGAGTTGCCTATTCTTGTCAAGCCTTAAATTAAGCTCCAGCCTCAAGTTACAAATTCTCCTTAAAGTGATCCTGTTACAATTTATTCAGCATTTGTAAGGAGATAGGGTTCGTTTATTAACACAGTTTTCCATTGATAATCATTCCCTTACCAACTGTAATCATTACTGTGTATTGATGTCACAAGAATGAATTGTATGTTTATCACTATTGGGACTTGACCCTTTCCCTCCTACGATCTGAACCACAATTCTTTTTAGTGGGTGTTGTAAATTTCTTTGCATGTTGGTTGGAAGAATATAGGGTATAGTATGTAGTGGAGAGGATAGTGTAAAGGTTAAGGTACTGTAAACCAGTAAAACCCTTCATCATTTGTGTTGACCATTTTATAACCCCCTTTTAACTTAGCGAACGACAAATAGTATCAGTAAGTGGTTCTACCTCAAAGCAAGTTGCTGAGTCCTTTTGGTATAGTGATCTCATCTTGTGATAGTTTTCCTAATCAGTGTCATTATGTATTTAATTCTCTAGCAACAAGAGGAAGAACTGAGTCAAGCTAGAGAAGAACTGAACAAACTAAGAGAAGAAGAGACTAAACTTGAACAACAAGTAAGGAATTAAAATCCAGAGCCATTCGACAGTTTAGAATACAGGAGGAAGAATGCAAGTCTGAGGATGGAAATCACTGTCAAACTAGTTTCAGTTTTTGCAAGACTTACTGGTGTTATATACAATATTTCGATCCCATTATATAAGTATGTATATATAGAGTCATAAGCATATTTCATGTACAATTAGCAAACATTATAATGGTACACAGGCATAACAGTTTTACCTGAAAAGGGTGAGTAGTGCAGGGCCGTGTACAACAACTGGGACTTCCTTTACTGATATTAGGAAGTAGCAAAAATTGTCAACCAACATTATCAGTATTAATAAATGTTAACTGTTAACACAGAAGCCAAAACATAGCTCAGTGTTCTGTTTGATTCTTAGATTGAGGCAAGCAAAGAACACCTGGAAACAGTACAAAAACAAATCAAGTCAGTTCAGTCGGAAATATCACAGGTACCTAATCCACCTACATGTACTATAACACTGCAAAACCAAAGCAGTCTAAAGAAAGTAATAGAAATAGGATTTATACTTTCGGTATTTTGACTTAATTATCTGGGTTAATTTTGTAGGTGAGATCCAAGGTGGCGGCCCTGAATGAAACAAACAGCAGTTTGAATTCCAATATTGCGCATTACAACTCTCTTATGAATTCAAACAGTGTTTCTACGTCCAGCGGTCCAGTGGCCATTTCTGATTTTTCGCCGCTGTCGGATGCTTTCGACATGACACCGACTCCTTCCGAAGCCGACGCCATGAGTGTACGGGCAACGGTACGTTCTTGAAATTTTCCAAGTTGTACCACAAATGAGAAATTTCGCCAAACAATAGGTACTACAGTACGGAGAATGGTCACACTGCATGGTTTGATCCACGGTTGGAAATTTAGAATTACTCAGTGTTTGTATAGTAAAACAAACAGTACCACAGAACAGTACTCAGTGTTTAGTAGCTTTCCAAATAGTGGTCACACTGTATGGTTTAAACCACAGATGAAAGAGTTAGAAACCACACTGTATGGTAAAATTAACAGTACCACAGTACAGTACTGTTCAGTAGCTTTACAAAGAATGGTCACACTGCATGGTTTGATCCACAGATGAAAAAGTTAGAACCACACTGTATAGTAAAACAAACAGTACCACAGCACAGTACTGTTCAGTAGCTTTACAAAGAATGGTCACACTGCATGGTTTGATCCACAGATGAAAAAGATAGAACCACACTGTATAGTAAAACAAACAGTACCACAGTACCATAGTGTTCAGTATCTTTTCAAACAATGATCACAGTGCATGGTTTGATCCAGAGATGAAAAAGTTAGAAACCACACTGTACAGTAAAACAAACAGTACCACAGTACAATACTGTTCAGTAGCTTTAATTCGCGGATGGAAATCATTGGAGCCACACTTTACAGTGAAAGAAGCGGTGCCAACAGTACCGTACTTAACGCAACCATAGTTAGTAGAGAAGTAACTGAGTGCTTCGTTATGTTTTCCAGGCTGGGAGTAGTCCCGTAAGTAGTATAAGTGGGTTCAGTGTTGGTTCTGGTCGAGTGGATGAAGCGGTTGACGACTTTAAGGTAAATGTCCCCAGATTTGCAATGACATTTATTGATCATCGCAGTTATGTGCACAACTTAAGCAGCTGTGACATTAAAGCCTGAAAAAACTCAGGCCTGAACAGGATTCGAACCCATGACCTCTGAGATACCAGAGCAGTGCTTCACCAACTGAGCTATCAAGCCAACTGGGAGCTGGTCATATTGTGAGTTCGTAATATACCCGTAGATGGAGAAGAATGATTCAAATGAATATATGAATATCCAAAAAAAAACAACTCAGGCCTGAACGGGATTCGAACCCATGACCTATGCGATACCGGAGCAGTGCTCTACCAACTGAGCTATCAAGCCAACTGGGAGCTTGTCACGTTGTGAGTTCGTAATATACCCGTAGATGTCCCCAGATTATTACCATACTTGTGTGATCTCATGGAAGTGGATTCATAGAACTTTAGTTTCTGCCAGAGGAGACCATGCTACAATCAACACAGCTATCAAACATGCTACGATATTTGCAAAATCCAAGTGATTAAAGTGGTGATATAGTTTTGTTTGATACTTACCACCCTACAAGGAACTAGCCCACATCTTCTTAACTTATTTGTGCAAAAAGAGAAAACAGGCAGTTTAGATGTGAAAAGGACTCAAGCACTTTTTCTTCTAACACATATTTGTATTGAAGCCATCATGCGGCTTATGAAAATAAGGATATTGAACACTCATAATCTTTACTGTATTAATACTGCAATATTCTTTAGAATATTAATCTACTCCATCACTTTTTCATAACTTGCAGTTGTCTTTTTCTCTGAGTAGCAAATTAAGCTGTTTCCATAGCGCATTTATTAAATTAGTTCATGTTTCGGTAATTGCTTTTTCTGTAGGACACGGACCCGTTCAAAAGCAAAGAAAATCTTTTTAGTTCTTCAGAAACAGGTAATAATTTCTTAACATTTTTTTTTATTTGAATTGATGAATTCCTACTTTCTTCCTTCTTTCTTTGTGGTTCTCATTTCCCTCCATGTCTTCTGTTCGTGATGATTTCTCTATCTTTATTTCAGAGTCTAACGACCCATTCCACGTCGACGATCCATTCAAATCAGACCCATTCCACTACAAAAGTGTTTCGTTTGCGGATCCTTTCGCAGGCGATCCGTTCGAGGTAAAAGTCCTTTTTAAATGTTCACTGGCCTTGTCCCGCTTTGTTCAAACTTTGCATCGCCCGTGAATTTCGGCTCCCTTCAATTCATAGTTTCTCTCTCCGCATACTTCTTTCTTCTCACTGATATAACAGAGTCCATGCAGTTTAGAAGAAAGAAAGAATAATGCCTTTGGCATCCTTCTTGGTTTATGCTGTTTTATATTTGTCCAATTTACCAGGGTGACGAAGATTTGTTCAAAAGCGATCCTTTCAAGAGCGATCTACCAGCAAATGGAGAAGCCAGTGGCAGTAGTTCAGGAATAACGAATGGTACGACATAATACTGACTCAGTGCAGATTCATTCCTGGCATAAGTTGCAGTTTTGTTAACGTATTTTTGCTATTTGTTTATAAGGTTTGTCGTCTTCACCATCAAAATCCGACCCGTTTGCGATGGATCCATTTCAAAGCACATTTCCCAGTAGCAAGGTAAGAACCTTAATGAAGACTGAAGATTGGGTTTTACAATTAGTTGATTTTGAGTACGTTATACAACCGTAATTAGAAAGAATTGGGCTTGTGTTTCAAACGTAGAGTTTTTGCCGCGTCTGATCTGTAGACAGGTTGACTTCCTCGTATTCCTTAAACTCCTTATGTATTTACTATTTCCCTTTTTTAGAGTCCAACAGACAACTTTTTTAGCTCCGACCCTTTTAAATCGTCTGGAAGTGAAACAGATTCCAAGCAAAGTGACAACTCTACACGGGGAAAAGACACGGGCTCTTCCGTGAAGGACCCGTTTAGTAATCCATTTGGTTCTGATCCGTTCGGTAAGTTCATCAATATCTGGTGTTGATTCAGTGTACTCCAGTATAAAACCACAAATTCTCTCTACGCGTCTCAATTATTCTTTAGGAAAAATTGTAATCGTATTAAAAAGCCCTCAGCCTTGAGGTGTCAGTCAGTAGATTCTCACAACCGTAACTGTATATTAGATGGAATCATCTTGTGTGTGCCGTGATGCGGTGTGATTCAGTGGTATGCTGTAGTTTGGTTTGGCTTGGTATAATTAACTGGTTTAGTGTAATATAGTTTCGTTTTTAGTTTTATATTGTAGTTCAGTTCGCTGTATTGTGGTTTTGGATAGTGCGGTATTGCGTGGTTAGTTGCATGTGTGTTGTGATGTTCTTTATCCTGGCGCAGTGAAGCACATTTGAGTTTTTGGTATCGCATGGTAGTCTGCTGTACCGTAGAACGCTTGTCTTCGTCTTCACAAGTTGATGATTTTATGTAGAAAACAGGCGTAGTGTGTTGCAGTGCGTATATAGGGTGGGGTGGGTTTTATTGTAGTGTGTACATATGTGGTTTAGTCAGACACTGAGTACAGTGTAGTGGGGTGGGTTTTATTGTAGTGTGTACATATGTGGTTTAGTCAGACACTGAGGACAGTGTAGTGGGGTGGGTTTTATTGTAGTGTGTACATATGTGGTTTAGTCAGACACTGAGGACAGTGTAGTGGGGTGGGTTTTATTGTAGTGTGTACATATGTGGTTTAGTCAGACACTGAGTACAGTGTAGTGTGGTGGTTTTTATTGTAGTGTGTACATATGTGGTTTAGTCAGACACTGAGTACAGTGTAGTGGGGTGGGTTTTATTGTAGTGTGTACATATGTGGTTTAGTCAGACACCGAGTACAGTGTAGTGTGGTGGGTTTCATTGTAGTGTGTACATATGTGGTTTAGTCAGACACTGAGTACAGTGTAGTGTGGTGGGTTTTATTGTAGTGTGTACATATGTGGTTTAGTCAGACACTGAGTACAGTGTAGTGTGGTGGGTTTTATTGTAGTGTGTACATATGTGGTTTAGTCAGACACTGAGTACAGTGTAGTGGGGTGGGTTTTATTGTAGTGTGTACATATGTGGTTTAGTCAGACACTGAGTACAGTGTAGTGTGGTGGGTTTTATTGTAGTGTGTACATATGTGGTTTAGTCAAACACTGAGTACAGTGTAGTGGGGTGGGTTTTATTGTAGTGTGTACATATGTGGTTTAGTCAGACACTGAGTACAGTGTAGTGTGGTGGGTTTTATTGTAGTGTGTACATATGTGGTTTAGTCAGACACTGAGTACAGTGTAGTGTGGTGGGTTTTATTGTAGTGTGTACATATGTGGTTTAGTCAGACACTGAGTACAGTGTAGTGGGGTGGGTTTTAGTCAGACACTGAGTACAGTGGGGTGTGGTGTAATCTACAGCTTTTGTTATCTTTTACTTTCCTAGGTTCGTGATTACTTATGAAATAATTACTGAACGAAGATGCGTTCAAGCCAAACACAGAATAAATTTACAAGAGGTATTTTCGACTCACGTTGAGTTACATACACAGATATGCCCTCTAGAATGGCCTCAAGGTTAACGTAATGCTATAACAGGAAAACAGTGTAATGACGAAATATGAAGATCCACTGCAAGAGAACCAGCGGTTAACGCACGAAACACGTCAATCGACCATTGTAATAAGCAGTAGTAGGGTTGTTTTGCTGTCGTGGGTTTGTTGACTGCAGCTGACAGTAAAGTTCGAAAGAGGATTGTATTTAAAATTAACATTGTATCCAAGGTGACGTAATAGTATGAGTCTCATATTTTGTGAGTCGGCAAGGTATTGTTTTATTCAGCAGTCCTTGATACCCAGTTTTCTTTCGATATTCATATTTTTCCAGAACAAAAAGTTTCTTTTTAGAAAGCGGATTTCTAAAGTTTGTTTCCTTACTTGTTGCATTTGCGCCATTTCGGAGGTAGAAGTTAACCTGGTTTAACAAACACTGGTTTGTCACCCGGCCGAACTAATATGGCGTCAAGAGTTGTACTCTTTTCTCGCAATAATACACTATCTATCGCCTGCGAGCAAGCTGAGAAATCGCTTTTAACATATTTATTCCCTCTCTTCACCAGATCGTAGTAATATCTTTTGCTGATTATTTTTATCACGGTGCTAAGTAACGATGTTGTTTTTCACTGTAGCCTCATTTTGTAATTTTAGAGTTTTACCAGCAGAACTTGTATAGATCATACGGAAGTCAAATTATGAGTAAAACATAAACAGTGTACAAAGAAGTTGTGTTATCTTAATCTAGGATGTCTGAAATCAAAGCCCAAGAAAAAGGTGCTCAAAGAAATGACAGAAAGAACAAACAAAACGAAAAATGCCCCTTGCTCTGAAAACCAACGCCTGTGCCAGGCTCTCGGATCGTGGGCACGATCGAAAAGCGATCAGACTCCCACCGATTAGTTCTCTCGCTCTCCCGCTTTTCGATCGTGCCCACGATCCGAGAGCCTGGCACAGGCTTTGAAAACCATAGAGCTGCCACACATCACAAACTATAGCCTACGTGTAGCCGCACCCTCCCCCGGAAGGAAAAAACGTGAGGAGTTTTTCCTTCGGGGGGAGGGTGCGGCTACACGTAGGCTACACAAACCATTCATAGAAGAGGCTTATGAGAGTCGCTTCACTGTGCTGAAGACAATGATGGCATTGTCAACAAGAACCCATTACAAGGCTTACTCAGGGCAACAAGAAATTGGGATAATCAAACGAGTTGATTAAGTAAGTTATACCACCGTAAGGTTAAAGGGAGGTGCTGACGTTTCGAGCGTTAGCCCTTCGTCGGAGCGAATTAGCGAGTTAGCCCTTCGCTCCGACGAAGGGCTAACACTCGAAACGTCAGCACTTCCCTTTAACCTTACGGTAGTATAACGTAATAAGGGTAAGTTGAAGCCACACATATGCGCACTGAGGCGACATTGGTAGAAGGGATTAAACCCTGTTGCTACCAAAAAAAAACATGAAAAAATTGAGCTCAATTATGATTATCCCAATTTGTTGTGTTTCAATTCCCCACCGACGCAGCACCAGTTTCGTAGGAAAGTATCATCACAATTACTCGGGGTAAGCCTGCAAACGCAGAGGTAACTTCCGGTGTCCAATTCTCTCTGCCTGGATCATACTGGGGGTAACCGAACGTTTCGCCCCGTTCAGTGTTCGCCTCTGCATGGCGAATTCGATCCGTAAATGAAACCGATTTCGCCCCCTATGTTCATCGAATATATTAACCCTTTAAGCCCAGAGGGGTCTCCCTGTGACGAGTAAAATCGTCTGGCGTCAGCCAGAGTAAAATCTACTGGTATAGACACTATTGGGGGTATCCGGTCGATTAGCCCCCAAGTAGTGTAAATAAGCGGGGCCTAGGACATGTTGAAATTTTTGAATTATGTTGATTTGCGGATCCGCAAAAAGTTTTCGCAGGGGAGGTCTGGGACATGTTGAAATTTTTGAAAAATGTGATTTTTTTATCCGCAAAGTATCCGCAAAGTATTCACAGGGGAGGAAACCCGAAAATACAAAACAGAGATTTTATCAGGTCGTTACAAAGCCGATGCCAAGCCGATGCCAAGCCGATGCCAAGCCGATGCCAAACCGATGCCAAGCCGATGCTAAACCGATGCCAAGCCGATGCCAAGCCGATGCCAAACCTTATACTGCACCCCCACCCCTGTATAAGTATCCGTAAAATAAAAAAAATTTGATTTTAATATTAGTTTAAAGAATAACTTACGAAAGTATAAATGGAAGAGTTACAAAAGAAAAAAGTTGTAGAATTGAAAGAACTTGCCCGAGAACACATTGGTAGGGGATTTTCTAATTTGAGGAGTAAACGCGAACTAGTTGAAGCATTGAGTGATATTCCAGAAGTTATGGAAGAGATGCGTAATCTGCAGAGACAAAGACCTATTCTTGATGAGCCAATACCTAATATTGACGTCAAAATTCTAAAACCTAAAAAACCAAAACCCCCCAAAATTCCAATTAAAAATTTGGAAAGCAGGGTAGAAAAACCAATAATTAAAGATATTAACGAGTTTGCAGATTGGATACAATCTTATATACCAGAACCTTCCAAAAAGATTGTAGACAAACGAATAGAAAGTATGAAGGAAGAGTTTAACAAAATATTTAAACGTTTTAATCAAAAAGAAAACTTGAGTGAAAAGGCTGATCAAATAAGAAAACGTTTTACACCAAAAGAAAGTCTGAAGGAAAGATTTACACGAACGTTTAAAAAACCAGTCACTGAATATGGAAAAGAATTTTTCACATTTAATGAACAACAAACAGCATTGAGGGGATATCTGAAAACTTATAGGATAGATGGAAAGATGGGGTATGGTCCAAAGAGATTTATCATTAAAATAAAACCAAAAGTTCTTAATCTAATTAACCAGAAAAAGAAACCAATCAAAATTAAGTTCATCTTTAAATGTAAATTTATAAAAGAGAATCCAGATACAGGACAGATTGATGAAACATCACCTCACTTTCATACCAAAAAACCAGAAACGATTACTGACTCAACAGATTTATCTAACTTATTCGATACTATGGTAAATAGTTTACTTGAATTGGTTGCAAAGTTTCAAAATCAAGGTTCTGGATGGATATTTGATAAAGTTGAATACTTTGATATAAACATTGACCCCTTCGAGCCGCTTGTTGGAAGTTCATATATTGAATTACCACAAATATTAGCAAAAAAGAAGGCTATTATAAATGTTAAGAATGAAAATGATCATGAGTGTTTTAAGTGGGCTGTAACCTCTGCAGTTTACATACAAAAAATTCATCCAGAAAGACTAAACAAACAAATGATGGAAAACTCAAAGAACTTTGACTGGTCGGGAATGGAGTTTCCTACCTCACTAAAACAAATTAACAAGTTTGAAAAACAAAACCCCTACTACACTATTAATGTTTATGGATATGATAAAGGTGATGTATTCCCACTAAGAATAAGTAAAAAACAAAAAGGTTATCTAATCAACCTACTTCTAATATCAGAAGGTGAAAATAATCACTACTGCTGGATAAAGAATATTAGTAGATTGTTAGCCTCAAAAGTTAGTAAACATAAATCAAAGATGTACTTTTGTCCTAGATGCCTAAACGCATTCCAGTCAGAAAAATCTTTAGAAAAACATCTTGAATATTGCGCTACAAATGAAGAAGTAAAGATTGTTATGCCAAAGGATAAAGACGGAAATCCTGAGTTTATTAATTTTAAAAACTTCAATAGAAAAATGCGAGTACCTTTTGTTGTATACGCTGACTTTGAGTGTTACCCAGAGAAAATACACACCTGCTCACCAGATGAAAGTGAAAGTTTTACTAATAAATACCAGAAACATAAAGCATCAGGATTCAGTTATCTCATAAAATCTTTTGATGATAAAATATTTCCATCCAAGCTTGTACAATACACCGCCGAATCCCCAGATGATGATATCCCACAGATATTTGTAGATAATTTGGAGCGGGATATTAAAAAAATTTACAATAAGACAAAATATAAAAAGAAGGTGGGTGATATGTCAGAAATGGATAAAAAAGAATATGAAAATGCTACTCACTGCCACATCTGCGAGAAAGAATTGGGGGAAGATAAGGTATTAGATCACTGTCATCTTACAGGAAAGTATAGAGGAACAGCTCATAATGAATGCAACTTAAATTACAAGATTCCAAAGTTCTTTCCCGTAATATTTCACAACCTATCTGGATATGACGCGCATCTTTTTATCAAGAATCTTGGTACAACAAAAGGTAATATAAACTGCATACCTAATAATGAGGAAAAGTATATTTCTTTCACAAAAAAGATTGTGGTTGATACATTTACAAATAAAGAAGGCAATCAGGTTGAGGTGAAACGTGATATTAGATTCATAGATTCATTTAAATTTATGGCAAGCAGTCTTTGTAATTTAACTGATAATCTTACAAAATGTGGAAAGTGCGAGGCGTGCAAACCAGGGGATTGTATAAAGAGATACATAGAAGATGAAAAGATTGTTCAGTATAAAGTTATTGGTAATTGCGAAAAATGTAAGAATTGTTTATTAGCAAAAAGTAAGTGTCTTTCACCAATAGACAAAAACCTACGTGTAACTAAAAAGTATTTTGAAGGTGATAAATTAAAGTTATTGTTGAGAAAAGGAGTTTTTCCATATGATTGGTTTGATTGTTTCGATAAACTCAATGAAACTCAACTTCCGCCTAAAAAAGCATTTTACTCAAAACTAAACGATGAAGATATAACAGAAGATAACTACCAACATGCTAAAAAGGTGTGGGAAACCTTTAATATGAAAACAATGCGGGAATATCACGACCTATATCTTGAGTCGGATGTACTACTTTTGGCGGATGTATTTGAGAACTTTAGAGATGTTTGTAGTAAAAACTATGGTTTAGATCCTGCTTGGTATTATACAGCGCCAGGACTGGCTTGGGATGTCGCATTAAAGATAACAAAGGTGAATTTGGAGTTGCTGGCTGACATTGACATGCTACTTATGATTGAAAAAGGTGTGCGAGGTGGGGTATCCATGATATCTACTAGATATGGGAAAGCTAACAACCCCTATATGAACGAATATGATCCAAAACTACCTACAAAGTATATTTCATATCTCGACGCAAACAATCTATATGGTGGGGGAATGAGCGAAAAATTACCTACACACGGTTTTAGATGGATGAGTGAAGAAGATCTTAAAAACTGGAAAAATATCTCCTGTATAATAGAGGTTGATTTGGAATACCCAACTAGCCTTCATGATTTACATAATGATTACCCCCTCGCTCCAGAGAGACTTATCATTAATAAGGTTGAGAAATTGATTCCAAATCTAAAAAATAAGGTAAAGTATGTTGTTCATCATGAAACACTAAAACTTTACGAAAGTCTTGGATTAAAAGTTACAAAAATTCATAGAGGCATTACATTCAAAGAGTCAGCTTGGTTAAAACCATACATTGACTTGAATACAAACTTAAGAGCTAAAGGAAATAACGATTTTGAGAAAGATTTCTTCAAACTTATGAATAACTCCGTATTTGGTAAAACAATGGAAAACATTAGAAAAAGGGTGGATGTGCGATTAGTTACGAATGAAAAAGATTCGAAAAAATTAATATCAAAACCTAACTATCAGCATCGTACTATCTTTTGCGAAAATCTTGTGGCCATTCACATGAAGAAAACAAAGCTAGTATTCAATAAACCCGTTTACTTGGGTATGTGCATTCTGGATCTAAGTAAAACAATAATGTACAAATTTCACTATAATTATATTAAACCAAAATATGGAGAAAAAGCAAAATTGTTGTTTACAGATACGGACAGCCTTGCATATGAAATAGAAACAGAAGATTTCTATAAAGATATTAGCCCCGACGTGAGAAAAATGTTCGATACCAGCAATTTTCCTAAAGACCATCCGTCTGGTATTGAGACTGGTGTGAATAAGAAAGTTGTTAATATGTTTAAAGATGAGGCTGGTGGTAGGCAGATAGCTGAATTTGTAGGTCTGCGAGCAAAGCTTTATTCCTACAGGATGGATGAAGGCGAAGAAGAAAAGAAATGTAAGGGAGTAAATAAGGCGGTCGTAAAAAAGACCATAAGATTTAATGATTATAAGGATTGCCTTTTCAATAAAAAACCACAGATGAGACGGATGAATGTATTAAGAAGTCATAATCACGACGTTTTTTCAGAAACAATTAATAAAGTTGCGCTGTCTTGTGATGATGATAAGAGAGAAATTTGTGAAGATAATATAAATACTTTTGCCTACGGACATTATCTTTGCAAAACAGAATTAGGAGGCAAATCAGTATCATGAGGTATAACCTGTAATTCTTCTCTAACAAACCCACGTCTTGGCCCGCCCACCAAATAATATAAAACTGGTTGATTAGGCGAAACGACGCTGCGCGCAATATCATAAACTTTTGTACTCCAAATAGGATCTGTAGCACGTCTTTTTTCCCCGCCCTCGTGTTCACCAGGAGATAATAAATATCTAACTTTAACACTAAGAGGTAATCTAACCTCATCAAGACCCACAACTCGTTGATAATTTTTAGGACTAATATCAACCTCTTTCATTTTTATAGCATCATCAGGTTCTTTACCGGTTATTCTCGTTGGTGTATTGTTCAAAGTTTTCAAAATATCTGGTAATCGTTTCACCCATACTCTTGATCGTCGATCATCGCTTATCATTTCTTGCGCGTATTGATGACTAAATAATTTTTCACTTAATGTCCTATTTGCTCTTTCCACAAATGCTTGGGCTCTATGATTACCAGCTTCACTTCTTTGTATTCTTACATTATGGTAATTCATGAGTTTACTAACTTCACCCATAAATTCTTTTCCAGGATCAACCATTAATGTTTTAGGGTATTTCAATCTTCTAGAATATATTTTCTTAAAAGCTTCTGATATCTCTCGACTTTCTTTTGAGGTTAATGGTTCAGCATCTTTATATCTCGAGGCGATATCAACCACAACTAATGCATATTTATATGTTTTTCTTCCAACTCTATCATGCGGTAAAAATAATAAATCTGCTTGATGAATTTGATTAGGTTTTTCTACAGTCCAGTGTGGTCTTGGAATATACTTGGGAGCTGGAAGATAAATTTGCCATATTGCTTGTTTCTCTAACCATTGTTTTGCTTCATCTTCACTAAACTTCACTTCGTGGGAGGGCTTTGCCCGATTTGCCTTCTCAGCTAATTTAGGAATCGCAGAATATCCTTTCCAATATCCCTCAGTTGAATAATATATCCGCTCGAATATTTTTGATATCTTTTCGTTACTCATTTAAGGATTAAACAAAGTATCTTATAAATTATAATGGAGGAAGAAAAAATAAATTTTAGCGAATACAAAATTAAGCTTATGAAAAAAATTATCATTCAAAAAATTAAAAATATGGAGGATGAGGATAATCTTTTTAATGTGTTTCTTGCAATTAAAGGAGTAAGAGAAAGTTTAGTAAAATATATTGAAGAATTAGAGAATAAAAAAATACCAATTCAGATGCCTATAAGGTTTAAAGATTAACCAAAGTAACTTATAAATCAAATATGACGTCTGAAAAAATTAATCCAAATAGAATTCCTAGAGAGCCATTTGGGTTGAAAGCGGAATCAACAATTAACCGAATTACATTAAATCCATCCTCAGCCAGCCCTGGAGAAACATTATATATAAATATTCCAAAACTTTCTGAGAATTTAGTGATTGTACCAGGAAGTGTATCTCTATTATTTGATTTAGAGGTAGATGGGCATGCTAATAACACACTCGTGAATAATGTAGGTAGTAATCTTGTATCTAGACTTAGAGTTCTTTTTGGAGGTGAAACATTACAGGATACTCAAAGATATGATCTTTTTCAAACTTACCATGATTTATTCTTAACAGATGAAGAACGCGAAGATAGATTAAAACAAGGCATTTCTTCTGAAAACATGAGAAAGCTAAGGACAAATGCGGGTGATAAGAAAACACAAGATGTTAAGGCAGTTACCCTTGCATCAGTACATAACACCAAGTATCGTATACCACTAAACCATCCTATTCTAAACGATCATGGAGTTTTTTACCCAAAAGCTCTAGATCATCATCTAATATTTGAGATTACACTTGCTCCAATTAATGATATTGTTGTTTATTCTGACACTACTAAGACTCCATCTTATTCAATCAAAAACCTAGAGTTAGAATATTCTTCCATTTCAAGTGAATACTTGGCTCGTGAGGCACAAGCCACATATCAGGTTGGTAAAGGATTCTTTTATGAAAATGTTACTCTCCACAAAACTTTTACCTTTTCCATAGGCGGTGATGGTGTTATAAATCAGCATATTAATCTACCTAGAAGATCAATGACAGGGATATTATGTTTGTTTACATCACCATTTGCAGCAGGAGCACGTAACTCTGAGAATTTTTACAATCCAGGCATAACCTCGATTAATATAGATGTTGATGGTGTACCAAATCGTTTATACTCTAAGGGAATGATACCATCTGATCTATGGGAGTCGGTAAAGAAACGATTTGAGAGAGATGATGTTTATAGTCCTCCATCCGTAAAAGAAAAGGATTTTTATGCTGATAAGTTTGCTCTTTGGGTTGATATGAGAACTCACCCAGATAATGGTATTCATGGAGGTGGTCTAGCATTAAACAATACACAAGATGGTGTAAAACTAGAAATTAAAAGAAAACAAAGTGGATCTGGTACTATAACCTGTCATATGTTTGTTGTAGCTGATGCAATGATGGAGATTATGAATTCAGGTTTGAGATCAATTAAGTACTAACTGATCGGCCTGAAGGGCCTCCCCGCTCTGCGGAATAGATTTAAAAACCTTATGTTATGATACAAAAATCATGGAAGAACTACGAGAAAAAATACCATTCCATTGTATCATAACCGGACCAACAAATTGTGGGAAAACAAAGTACCTCATAGATCAACTCCGAGGCCCCTTCAGAAAAGTTTTTGATTACATTGTTTTAATATGTCCAACCTATGCTAAAAATAAAACATATCATAATTTTGCTCGCGGAGATAAGAGATTCTTTGTATTGTTACCCGATGCTAGTAATATAGATGAGATTAATGAATTATTAACTGATTGCCAAACTTTATTCTCTGGAACAAACACATTAATAATTTTAGACGATTGCGCTGTATCTAATGATCTGAAGAAAAGATCAAACAAGTTTATAGATTTAGCATTCTCCGGAAGGCATCATGGTTTATCAGTTTGGGTTCTCACTCAACAATTAACATCAATTGCAAAACCTTTCCGAGAAAATGTGGCTTGTGTGGTCTCATTTCATAATCCGTCGCAGAAAGGTATGAAGATGTTTTTTGAAGATTATGGAGGCGATTTGGATTATGAATCATGTAAAAAATTTATGCAATTATTAAAAACTGAAAAATATTCTAGACTATGTTTATGTTTACGTTACCCATTCAATTGTTATTTAGAGATCCCTTCTGTGATTTCATTCGGACCGACGTAGCCGATTTAAAAGAATCTTTGTATTATTAGAAAATTATAATATGACAGAAGTTGATCGAGCGAAGCTCTCCCCGGCGATGCCGGAAGATTATATTAGTGATGAAAAAGATGAGGTAAAAGATGAGGTGAAATCTGATGATATTGAAATTAAACAAGAATCACTAGCTATTCTCGCGACCTTAGGAACAACAAAGGAATATTTAGGGGTTGATATGAGTCTGGGTGATGTAAAAAAATTAACAGCAAAAGATATTGAAAAATATTTTAATCGTTATCAGGCAGTAATGGGTAAGAAAATTAGTGGTGGAGTGGTGGATTCATCCCTTCAATTAATTTCTAAAATTATTTCTTACATGGTTCCAGTTGATGATATAGAAGCTCTTTGTTTGGATTTGAAGAATGATGATTTAGTTAATCGTGAACTAACAAACATTGTAGGACTATTAGCATTGAAAGCAGGAAGACTGGCAGCACTTGCTAGTGGTATATTTCAGGTTGCTAAGCATGTTAAAATAGGAAAAATACATCAAGTTACAAGTACCAATACAGATGATTCTAACAAAACTGATCAGACTACTAAGCAAGGTGTTGATGGGTATGATACTGTTTACTAAGCACAACTGATTTAAAGATTCTTTACTTTGGAAATAAAATAATGTCGGAAGAAGTTGTTGATCGGGGTGAAGCCCCTCCCCGCTATGCGGAGCAAATTACAGCTGATCCCAAACCGGAAAATAAAGATACTAAAAAACGGGAAAAAGATCCTAAAAAAGTAGCAGCAGGTAAGAAATTAGCCGAATATAATAAAAAAGCAAAAGAAGCATTAGCTAGAGAGACACAGCGTGCCGAAGAGCAAATGAAACGTGAAGAAAAAATGAAACAGGAAGAAGAGACTAATGAAGATGGCGAATCAAAATCATGGATGCCAGAGTTATCTTTTACTACTGTTTTATCTATTGTTGGATTAGGTTTTACAGCATTTGATCTTTTTATGAGATATCGGGAAAAAGCTAGAGATGGATACACTGAATATAAAAATAGGATACCAGATTTATCACAAGTTCCACAATTACCACAACCACAACCGATAGATAGACCAAAAATTGGAATGATGTAATTTAATCTCCTCCTAAAAGTCATCTAAAGATTTCTTACTGATGTAGTAAAAAATCATGTCAACCGAAAATAAACTTGTGAAAACTGTTACTGATTCTGCAGTCCTTATTGGATTAGCAGCCGGAGTTGGATATGTAGCTAAAAAGGCAATGAAAGAATCATTTATGAACGACCCATCCTCAAGTATTACAAATTATGCAAAATGGGTAGCTGTATTGTCTGGTAGTATGTACCTAAAAACATATTTAGAGGAACAAAAGATACTTCCAAATTAACGAATATAAAAATGGCATCAATAGCATTTATGATTGGTGGAGCAGTATTAAATGCAACAGCTTTTGTTGGTGGAAACTATCTTGCAAAATATTTATCAGGAAAAAATGTTGATACAGAAAAAATAAGACACGATAAAGCATTAGAAAAATATCAAAGAGATTATGCAGAATATCAGGAAAAAAGACAAAAACTAATGGATTGGAAAATAAAGAAAAAAGATGAAAAATATCAAGCATCAAAAAATATTTCAACTACAAATGAACAATTTGCATTATATGAACAAATGCATGAACCTAAATTCTCTGATTATTATAGACCCAGCGATAATCAAAAGATGGGTGAAATGGTATATGTAGGTGGTGGTATGTTAGCCTTAGGTTATATGGCTAGTAAATTTTTATAAATACTTCACAGTGTACGATTTAAAGATTTCTTACTGTTGAGTAAAAAATCTAAATATGGCAGAAGGAGGATATTTACCATTAGAGGATTTAGATCCAACTGAACTAAATGAACCAAAAGATGATGATGATGATGATGATGATAATATGGAAATGGATCCAATATCATCCACCACTAGGCTAATTAAACCTGATGATGTGGAGGCAGAAACTTCATTTGGTGGAGCAAGACCCAAAACAAAAAGATATGTAGATAATGATGAGTTACAAGAATCTTGGGAAGAGATTAAAAGTAAACGACCAAGAGCGATAGCAAATTTTGATCATAGGTATAATGAATATAATAAATTACAAGTTGGAATAACTCGTGATAATCCTGAAGAAATTAAGTGGTATAATTTTTATGATAGATATAGAAATGTTAACAAAAACTTACCAAAACAAATAAAAAGGGCTCTTGGCCCCCCGCCTGAAGAGATTTTGGAATCAATTGATAATAAAAAAACAAAGAAAAAAGGTTTAATTGCTAAACTAAAAGAAAATATAAAAATCAAAAGAGATAAACCTAAGATTACGCCAGAGGAAAGTAACCAAATTGAAGCTGAAGAGAGAGAAATTGTTAATCATGAAGAAGATTTAGCTAGTTTAGAGGATGAAGAAGAAATAATACAAAATAGAATGTCATTGCGCGATCGCGTAAAATACATATTCAAAAAGTATGGTTTTACATTATTTTCAGTTGTAAGTGCTGCAGGAGCGGTTATTGGTATTATAGTTTCTAATCTTTCTAGGGGGCTATCAACATTAGGAAAAGGCGTTGGTAATGGTTTGAAAGCTATTGGTAAGAAACTAGGTGAAATATTACCAGGAATGGTTGGAGCGATTGTAAGCTTTTTGTTCAAAACAGCTGGTGAAGTTATTGGATTTTTAGGTAAGAATGCTTGGCTTTTGATAATGGCTGTGGTTCTATATTTTGTGGAAAGTATAAAAAAGAGAAAGTAACAAATTTAAAGATATCATACCGTTCAGTAAAATACAATATGGAAGACTACAATAGAATTTATCCTGGATTACCAACAAATGGCGATCCTAATAATTTCAGACTACAAAAATCAAGCGAAGTATTACAAAATCTTGAGAAAGAAATTAAACATTACGAAGAAGTAAGGAAAAAATATAATAGAGCAAGAGGAATATTTACAAAAATAAGTGTTTGTAGTGGTGTGCTTTCAGTTATTCTATCTGCAAGTGGACTTGGAACTTCTCTTACCGGTTTTGGAGCTATTATTGGTGTTCCTTTGGGTGTTGTAGGCGGAATTTGTGGTGGAGTATCTGTTGGATTTGGTGCAGCATCAAAAAGACTTTCAAATAAAGTTAGTAAACACGAACAAACCGCTGCAATTGCAAAATCAAAATTAAACACCATTAACGACTTGGTTTCAAAGGCATTGAAAGATAATGTTATATCCGATCAAGAATTTTCTATAATTTTAGCAGAGTTGGAAAAGTTTCAAAAACTAAAACTAGAAATCCGCCAAAAATTTAGGAGAGATACAGAAAAAAACTTAAACATGTCGCAGATAAGAAGAGAAGTTCGTGCAGATCTATTAAAAGAGTTAACCGGTTCCACACATTAAAAATTTCATATGAAAAAACTGATGTGGGGTGTAATTGTTTTGCAGGCATTAGAAATACTATTGAAGATTAATACTTTACATCTTATTCTTAATCTAAAGACCAGATTATCAGAAACACAAAGAATAAGATGTTATTCGAGAATTTCAAAAATAGATACCCAAAAGCTAGTCTTGATAAATTTACATTTGTGAATGATTCATTTGGAGGATATATTAAGTGGAAAGTTAATGGAACAACAATCATGTCTAATGATGATCCTACTGGAAAAACATGGACTGATAGTCTTTCTAATAATTTGAAAACATTATTATGGCAAGATTTAGGACTGAGTGAAGCGAAGAACTTGAATTCATTTCCAAAGAGTTTAACCATGACTAACCAAAGTTATCCTATACCAGCTATTAAATTTGATGACTTTACAACTGACATAACAAAAATGTTAACCTCACTAGATATATATGTTTCAAATACAAAGAAATTCACAGCAAAGATGCGTGATGTTTTTACCAATCAAGTTGTGACTTTCAAGTTTGGTAAACAAAGTAGAAAATGGTTGAACGGACCTGATATGAACTATTGGCCTCAGCAACTTAACTTTGCAGTTTGGTGTGCAACATCTGGTTGTGGTATTAGTCCTTTTGAAAGTCTAAATTATCCCAAAGTAGTGAATAGCTTCATTAAGTTTCATATATATTTCACAATAAGACGAATACTGTATGAACTAGGCCTTCCTTTACCTGATGAGCAGCCTTTTGTAATAAACAATAATCCATATAGTAAAGTAGCATATCAACGTTTGTGTGCAGAATTTGGAATTAGTAATACAGAAGATTTTAGGTTTAAAATTGGAACAAACAATGGATTGGGAGATATATTTTATAAATACGATGAAAGTTCACCCAAAGAAAGTCAATATCCTGGTGGTGATAATAAATTTTCAGATGACCTAACTGAGAGAGAAAAAACTGTTGCTAAAGGATTGCAAAAATTTTTTAAAAAGGACGCAGACTATAATCACGTTAAATTAATTTCATTTATTCGTAATGATGTCTTTGATGATTACAGATATGCATGGTTTATTCCAACAAGTGGACATGGGCTCACTAAAGCTGGACTTGGTAGATTGAATCGATCCGCCGAAGCTTTTGTTTACTGTATATTGGGAGCACAAGTTAACACTAGAAACTCGATTTATGGTAATGGTGGAGGAGCAATCGAGACACAACAAGAATTCTTGGCTTTATTTGAAAGTAGCGTGATTGAGAATGACATTTCTAGTTCTATCCAAAGATATCAATTAGCTGTACAAGAAGCGAAATTGCGGCTTGATTTAGCTATTGCTCCAGGTTTGTGGTTGATGCCAAGTAATATGATCATAAATACAGAGAGCGTGGTTGGATATAATAACAAACTTATGAAAGCGACTAATGATATGAAATTTGGAGTAAATAATTCCCTAAACACTGAATCAAAACCGGTTGGAATAAGTCATAACATGGGATCTTCAAAGTTAAAGTTACCTCATTCAATAGTTGAGACAAATCCAAAACCAAAAATCTCTCCAACGCAAAATGAAAAGCCTGCCAAAGGCTCAGACTCGCTACGCGTAAAGCCGGACGTGACCACGCAACATGAAGATAATATATTAGCATTTATAATTGTCTCTAGTGTATTTGCGTGGTATCTATTTCGGTAGTTCATGACCATTTCACGTGATTATCATTGTTTTTGGATTAGCGTTCACGTGTAGAACAATAGATTGCATACTTTTACGACATAGCAACAAGCAAAATGTAAAGTAGATTTGAAATCGAAAAGTAGATTTTATGTTTACTTCAAAAAGGTCGGTTTCTAACGTCGCTCAGGAATGTGATTACGTCAATGGAAATTTAAAGATGAATATGATGTAATCAGATCTAAAGACCAGCTTCGCTGAAAACAAAATGTTAAGCATTACCATGTATGAGTCTGAAACAAGGATTTATTTAGACCCTCCACTGAAAAATCTTCGGGAGATACAGCTCCTGGATTGTAATATAAAAACCAAAAGATTGATTAATTTCAAGGATCAACAGATATTATTCAATGATAAGAATCAGCCCCTCATAATAATTCAACCCGGTGCATATTCGTTGCGTGATATTCAATCGATCTTTCTTAATGATACTGATAAGGCAAAGATAACAATCATTGAGACTGATACTGTTGACTATCTATATTCAAATAAGAACTTCAAAATAAAACTTACGAGAGGGTTAGCAGTTGGTTTAGGAGTGCCTGAAGTTATAAATTCGGGTGTATTATACCCTATAAATATACAGATTAAGGAACCGCTGAGACTTATGTGTAGTATAGTGGATAATAAGTCGTCATATATGAATAACACTAAATATGGAGAACTTGTGAAACTCTCACCATCACACCTACTTGCAAACATACCCTCAAAGGATTATCCAACAATTCCGGTTCGAAAATATGAGACCCTAATAAATCACTTTGATTTAAGCATCTTAGATGTTGAATGGAAAAAACTTGATATGAAGGGTTCTCCCATAACTTTTAGCTTAAGATTTAGGTAAATTTTTTGTTATGTAACCATTTTTGGGTTATATAACATAATTAGTAGTAACAGAAATATAAGATTATTCATCTGGTAAAGAATTAAAAATTTCTTGCTCCTCAATATCATAACACCAGTCAACAACTCTTTTTGGGTGCCATGCTACAACCATTAAATCATTATGCAAGTCTTTGTAGAATTTATTTTTATGTTCTAACTTATAACTATCTATGCTTATTACAACAGCTATTGAATCAAAAATAATATAATCTATTTCTAATCCATGATCTTCTTCAAAACAAAAAAAATAATCATAAAAATTTTCATAAGGACCATAAATTAATATGTCATTAAAATAATTTTCATAAAACTCCAAACCTTTTTTAAGATCTAAAATAATTCTACCTCCATAAATTTCATCATTTTTTATAAAAAAAATAGAACAATAAAAATAATTTCTATTTTCTTCAACAATAAATTCGCGATATTTTGATATCTTTTTTAACAAATCTTCATTTATAGATTCAATAAATTCATGAATTAAAAAACCTTTTTCATTTAAAAACTTTAAAGAAAGTTGGCCGTATTTTAATAAAAATTTATCTTCCATCTTTTATATTTTATTTTATATCTTTAAATAACATTAAAAATCATTTTTATATTAAACAACATTCTTTACACTGTCTCTTTTGTTTATTATGTTCACATATTCCTTTTCCTTTACACTCTTTACATATATACTTTTGTAATTTGTGTTTACATATTTGAGAGCCTTTACATTCTTTACAGTATGACTTAATTTTATTGTGTTCACATATTTGTGTTCCTCCACACTCTCTACAGACATATTTATACTTTCCATGAATACAAATATAATCATAGTTATTGATAGTATCTTTTGGTATTAATTTAATAATCTCCTCATCCGGAAATTTTTTTAACACATTAATAAAATCTTCTTTTCGCATTCTAGATCGTCCTTTAATTTTCAACTCTTTTGCAATATTTTTCAGTTGTACAAATTTCAATTCTACAACTTTTTTCTTTTGTAACTCTTCCATTTATACTTTCGTAAGTTATTCTTTAAACTAATATTAAAATCAAATTTTTTTTATTTTACGGATACTTATACAGGGGTGGGGGTGCAGTATAAGGTTTGGCATCGGCTTGGCATCGGCTTGGCATCGGTTTAGCATCGGCTTGGCATCGGTTTGGCATCGGCTTGGCATCGGCTTGGCATCGGCTTGGCATCGGCTTTGTAACGACCTGATAAAATCTCTGTTTTGTATTTTCGGGTTTCCTCCCCTGTGAATACTTTGCGGATACTTTGCGGATAAAAAAATCACATTTTTCAAAAATTTCAACATGTCCCAGACCTCCCCTGCGAAAACTTTTTGCGGATCCGCAAATCAACATAATTCAAAAATTTCAACATGTCCTAGGCCCCGCTTATTTACACTACTCCCCAAGTAAAAGTCGACCAGCCCCAAACGAAAATCTGTTTTCAAATTACTAGATTACTCTTCTTCGGGTTTCTCGTTGTTTTACTAATGCTTGGAATTGAAGTCAATAACTTTAAGATCGTTTGTTCGTTCGTCCGTTAAAAGGGTAACCGGATTTACTTTCTTCTTTAATCTTTACTTTGCGTTTAAAAACTTCATTACTTTTGATTGGTTTATGATCTTTAGAATGAGATTTAAGTTCTGAATGTTTATGAAGTAAAGAACATTTACAAGATGCAGTTCTAATCGATCAGATAAACTGATTTTTCTCGATCGCAACAGGCTACAATTTCATCAACATCAAGAAACGTTTGGTTCGTGGACCATCGTAGGCTTGTTAGAATGCCGATGTCAGCGTCACGAGTAGATAACTTAGATCGCAAGTTATAATCCAAGCATTAGTAAAACACCGAGAAACCCTAAGAAGAGTAATCTAGTAAGTCGAAAACAGATTTTCGTTTGGGGCTTAAAGGGTTAACCGATCTCCGCAATAAATGTTCACTTCGACGGGAGGCGAAACGTTCGATATATTATACGGGAAACAGTTAATTTCTCCCTATTTCCTAACAGTGCAGAAGGAAAAACAGAAAAAGGAAAAAAAAGGAATTGGTCATGACTCTGATTAATTTGGTGGCTCCTAAAGGAGCCGGTTTTGTGTTCAAGAAGTGAGTTGACTTATGCTCGCTCTCCGCGGATTCGACGGGCCAACTGGATGTCTTTCGGCATGATGGTGACTCGCTTGGCGTGAATGGCGCACAAGTTGGTGTCTTCAAACAGACCAACAAGGTAAGCTTCACTAGCTTCTTGAAGAGCCATCACAGCGGAGCTCTGGAAACGCAGGTCAGTCTTGAAATCTTGAGCGATTTCTCTCACAAGGCGCTGGAAGGGCAGCTTGCGGATCAGCAGCTCAGTGGATTTCTGGTAACGACGGATCTCACGAAGAGCGACAGTACCAGGCCTATAACGATGGGGCTTCTTGACTCCACCAGTGGCAGGAGCACTCTTACGAGCTGCCTTTGTGGCGAGTTGTTTTCGTGGAGCTTTTCCACCGGTTGATTTACGTGCAGTTTGCTTGGTACGAGCCATGTGTTCTCACGAGATGTGTCCTAAAAACTCCTTTGATTTCGTTTTGTTCATATTGTGATTCAAAACGATTTATATCTGGCGGGCGTTATCGTGATTGGTTAGAAATCAGGAGTTTTGATTGGCTAATGACATAATAGTATACAATATACTTCTGTGCATTTCGATCCGTCGATGATTTTAGCTTATGTATAGCAGTATTTTGGGGACCTTTCTTCCAAAGATATTGAAGTTCATTTTCTCATTTTAGCAAACAAGAGGAGAAAGGTACAGTTAGGAAATATTCCACAAACGCGCAGAGCAGAGTTCAATCTCATCACATGCTCTAACAAACGGTCACGAGTTCTTCGATCTAACGTGAAAGTGTTGAATGCTATTCTGTATGCACATAAATCACAATGCTCGAGTTTCCTTTGTGTAGATTTAACCAATAAGAAGATTCTAGCGTTTCCTGAGAGGTCACATCTGACGTTATATAAATCAGAAACGGCGCTCTAACCGGTTATATCTTAGACGATTTGAGCAGTGAACATGTCTGGACGAGGTAAAGGAGGAAAAGGTCTTGGAAAAGGAGGCGCCAAGCGTCACCGTAAAATCCTACGTGACAACATTCAAGGCATCACAAAGCCAGCCATCCGTCGTCTTGCTCGCCGTGGCGGTGTCAAGCGAATCTCTGGTCTGATCTATGAAGAGACCCGTGGTGTCCTTAAAGTTTTCCTTGAGAACGTGATCCGTGATGCTGTAACATACACTGAGCACGCCAAGCGTAAGACCGTGACCGCCATGGACGTGGTGTACGCTCTCAAGCGGCAGGGACGCACTCTGTACGGATTTGGCGGTTAGAAGACCTAGAAGATCGATCTACAAAACAACGGCTCCTTTAGGAGCCACCACATATACAAAAGTCATGACCAATAAATGTTTCCTTCATAATTGTAAGTTATTTTCTATGTTTAGTACAAACGGATCGACTAGAAAAAACGCAGCATTCACGTAAGGGACAATCAAACTGTTTTGTCGGAATACTTTGCTGATTTGCCGACAAAGCTCGATTGCCATTGCCCTTTGTCTTTTGAAACTTCCACACAAGCGGCAATGACATTTTTGAAGGAGGAGCCCAAACTTCAGTGCCAGGCTGAGTCAATGAGAAGCCAGTTACTCTAATTGAGTGCACGATTAGTTTAACTAAACCGATGGTGAGTGGATTAGCTTTGCGTAGGAGAGTCAGTGATAGTCGTATCTTCGCGTAATAAGAAATTGGCATAAGGAACGAAAAATGGCCCGAAAAGTTAACTTAACTTGCACTATGGGACTGCGGTCAAAAATTGATAGCAGCAAAGATAAGAATTGCCACGGCCACGATTTTTATGATGGTAATCGAAACGCTTTTCTATAGATGTTGGGTACTCGAAATGTTTGGTGCAAGCAAAGTTTTGCTATTCAACGATATATCGGTTTTAACTCTGATGAAGTGGTCTGCACAAAGTACAAACCACAGTAAAGTTTAGACTCGGAATTTCTGCTTCTTTAGCTGCTTAAAATCTATTTGCCTCTTCTCAGTCTTTTTAAATCTTTCTTCCGCATTTCAAGTGAGATTCCTATATTCACATTCATACTTATAAAAATTTGTTCGAGCGTTACTGGTCATGACCTTCTTTTATTTGGTGGCTCCTAAAGGAGCCGTTGTTTGAGGGATCCCAAATTTAGAGTTTTAGTGTTGTTTCTTTTCAGTCTTCTTGGGCAGAAGCACAGCCTGGATATTAGGAAGAACACCGCCCTGTGCGATGGTGACACCGGCGAGCAGCTTGTTCAACTCCTCGTCATTACGCACAGCCAGCTGAAGGTGACGGGGGATGATTCTTGTCTTCTTGTTGTCACGTGCAGCGTTGCCCGCCAACTCGAGAATCTCAGCGCTCAAGTACTCGAGCACAGCAGCCAAGTAGACTGGAGCACCGGCGCCAACACGTTCACCGTAGTTTCCTTTACGAAGAAGACGGTGGATACGACCAACAGGGAACTGAAGCCCTGCACGGGATGAACGGCTCTTGGACTTGGTGCCCTTTGCCTTTCCTTTACCGCGACCAGACATGATCAACTGAATGTACCTTACTCTTGAAATCAGGAGAGAGGAAGGTTATGTAGAAAGTAATCTGATGAAAAGTTTTATACCTGGTTGATTATGCATAGAGGATCGAAATGCACCAATCATAACCATGGACTCCAGCTGCTATTACAAAGACACTCGCCAAAACAAACGACATGCAAAGTAAGTTGACCTGGAGGGCAAGCTGTGACAAGATGACCAATCAGTAGTCGAGGATTTCGATCCGTATGATAATTGATCTGTTCCTATTTTCAGCATAAATAGGAACCGCAACGAGTATCGCGCATTCTTGGATTTGATCTTTAGACATGGCGCCAAAAGTAGCAGGGAAGAAAGGAGAGAAGAAAGCCGGCAAGGCAAAGTCTGCTGATGCCAGTAGCAAGAAGAAGAGAAGGGGAAAGAGAAAGGAAAGCTATGCGATCTACATCTACAAAGTGTTGAAGCAAGTTCACCCTGACACTGGTATCTCCAGCAAAGCCATGGGCATCATGAATTCGTTTGTCAACGATATCTTCGAGCGCATCGCCACCGAAGCTTCCCGCCTGGCGCACTACAACAAAAAATCTACCATCAGCTCCCGCGAGATTCAGACCGCTATCAGACTGCTTCTGCCCGGTGAACTGGCCAAACACGCCGTCAGTGAAGGCACCAAGGCTGTAACTAAATATACCAGCAGCAAGTAAACTCACTGTGTGAGTTTCACGCCTAAAAACAAAGGCTCTATTAGGAGCCACCAAATCTAACTTAAGTCGTGACCAATTTTAGTGCGTGAATCTCAAATTGTCACCTTGCACCTCTTCCAGGTTTATTTTCAAATCACAGTTTATTTTTTCCGATTTCTTAAGCAGTACAATATCCGATAATGCGCGCAAAAAACCTGCAACAAAGTTCATCGTGACAGTGAGAAGTATCATAGGAAATTGGGCTTGTGAACCGATTGTCAGTGTTATAGCAACATTTCTTCCAAGGAAATTGTTTTCAAAAATACTGACTTCCATTCTTAAAATATTATTCGTGTGCTCTTTTCCATGTTGGCTCAGCAGCACGGTTGGAATAAATATATACTCAACAGTTAAAAATAATTTTTGACACAGATGCCTTACATCAAAAACTGCTCGAAGTCCGCTTTTTCTAACAATTTGAGCTGAGAAGTAATCACAAACAGATCAACTTCATGTGATTGACGGGAGAAGAGGGAAAGGCAGCACGAAAAGATAAATAACCTATCAAGAGATGTGGTTCTCTTCTGAAGAAAGAATTGTGCAAGCTGTCGTTGATTCCGTGAAGTAACAGAATAAGGGATCAATTTATAAACATAAGTACAGTAGCTCCAAGTGAAATAATAACTTACAAAATAGATGTACTTAGACGGGCCTTTAAAGAGCCATCTTTTATCATAGGAAGTAAGTTAGCTGACATTAAATGGCCGTATCGAAGGAAACATCCGTCAGCCTTGGCACATACAGGTTAGGAAAGGAAGGATCACAGACGGACATTTCCTTTCCTACAGGACATCAACATTCTTTAGAATAAAAATTTTCACTCATTTTTTTTGTTACCAATATCTGCTTTTTGTAATTTTCTAAGCATACAACGTAGATTTCTACCACGAAAATTCGACTGAGAAACGTCTCTTAATGTACAACTCGTATTTTTACCACAACGATTCAAGTTAAGTTATTTCTAAATGCACAACTCTGATTTCTTCCACCTAAACCCAAGTTGTGTAATTTCCAAAAACCACAACTCAGATTTTTGCAATAGAAATAGGATTTTACATTATGCGATGTTTACAACTCGGATTTTTGGGGTAAATCAGAGTTGTGCATTCAGAAATTGCACAACTCGGATTTTTGTGGTAAAAATTCGATTTGTACCCTTAGAAAATTACAAGATACAGAATTTGTAACTGAAATTTGAGTGAAAAGTTTCAATCGAAAAAAAAACGTTGATGTCCTATGTATATCTCAGTTTCAACTTTGCTTCGTATACCTCGCGACATGCGTTCCAGCCTCGCACCCCTTCCAAACCTTTCAAACGAAAAAATAGTAGGGATTACCCCCGAAAGACTGTTTCAAAACGATGCTCTAAACTTTTTAACAAATTTCTGAATTTTTTATTTGTCACCAGCGTTGTTTTGAAAAGTATTTCTTTACACCAACTGAAATTTGGAAGTGAAACGGAGAAATCGGGAGAGAGAAAATGAAAGAATGGGTGCTATGAACCTGACCAATCAGCTTCGCGTTATTTTTGCCCTGATCAATTTCATCATCAGTTGTAAACATTAGAGGCCGCCATCTTGTATCGTTGATGTGGGCGGCTATATAATCTGCAGAAAGATTTGCAGTTTAAGCGTCTTTCCACGGTAATATGGGAGTACTGAATATCCAGGAACATCTGCGACATCGTCGCCGCCGGGAAATTGAAGAGAATGTCTCCGATGATAAGTAAGATGTTATTTTTGATTTTACTTTCTTCGCGGTTTTTGCGGCTAATTAATTCGATCGTCCGCTTTGCAAGATCCAGGTATCGAAATGGTTGAAGTAAGTGGTAGATACATTTACAGTGTAATTGCACCTTCCTTTATGGGAAAAGTCTAATCTCGTAATTTTAAATCAATGTTACTTCAGTTTTTAGGAGATCAGACACGAATTTGCTATTACATAATTACCGGTAGTCCAAGAAAACCGCTTCATGCAAACAACTGACATATGCTGTTTATATAACTATAATATCACTCCTTAGAGAAAAAAAGACGGTTGTGGGTATTATCTAGGCTAACATGGATTATATGTATTATCAGCCAATGACACTTTGCTGTTGAAGTGGAATAATAATACAAGATAATATTTGACCATAGAGGACTGGTTTTTGCTGTAACATAAACAAGATATCAACAAATACAAGCAGTAGAAGCACAAGTACATAAGGGATCTTTTTTTCTCCTTACTTGGAATCAGTCATCATATGCCGTTACCATAAGAAGAGAAAAATTTTTATAAGTGTAACTTGAACAGAAGGGTGTGTTCTCTATGTGCCTCTGCTGTGTTTATGCTCATGTCACTTCTGTTCTCACTTGTTTAGGCCATAGTTGAGTCCACTGCCTTTAGTATTAAATGATTGCTGCCTAGTTAAGTCAGGTACTCCTCCCACAGTGTCTGGGAAGAAGAATTGTTTGAACTTACTCAACATCAAGTCCCCCAGGAGGAATCAACAAGGAGAAGTCACTCCCGTAATAGACCACAGAAGACCAAACTACAGTATTACAACAAGAATAGTGGGCGTAAAATTAAAACAGGAAGCCGACAAATGAGAAGACATGAAAATAGTAAGTAAAAACAAGTTGTAATAAATTCTCTAAATAAATAGTCATGGCTTTCAATAAGATTTGAAGTAGGTGTCTGCCCATGTCATAGTAGGCGGCTGTGACTATTTAGGTGGCCAAAGGCCACCTTTTCTAGGGGGGTGTGTGGGCATGTTCCCCCAGAACATTTTTACATTTAGATGCTCGGAAATGCAATTTCCAGCTTTCTTGGCATGAAAAAGTAAGGTTAATGATGAATATTTATCATTAGGAATGATATATTGTATTTTTGAAGTATTTGTTGACAAACATGGCCAAACACCTGGTGACTCAATGACTCACAGCCGCCAGAGCTCTGGGGGTAGCCGGCCTCTAATGAAAGCCCTGAATAGTATGACAAATTAACCTTTTCTTCCTGAATTGAGCAATATAGAGCCTCACCCTTGATTTAAACACACCATACGGCAGGTGGGAAGTGAGAATTAAGAAGTAAAGTGACCCATGCAGGTTCTGTAATGTATGCATTTTTAGTAGTGATCAGGAGATGGCTTCTCCTTGAAATTTCAATACTACAGTACAGTAAAGCAAACTGATAATAGATTTAAGAAACAGATTAACTCCAGATATATACCAAACTGACAACAGATGCAATTCTCCTTATAGCATATGAATTTTGTGAGGGTAGGTTGCATGGTGACCAATAAATCATTTTAGTAGCGAAATAATGATTGTAAATCTGTTTTCCCTCAATATTGTATTCTTTTAGCATGTTTTCTCCTAAGTCTTGTGGATCAGGAAGAACTTGGAGAACTTGATGTATCTGACTTTCTGAATAGCAATGTGTCTGCCTTTGCCTCTCTATTTCAAAGCAAAGAGAAATTGAAGGTAAGACTAATTTTGAACAATGAATGTTAACCCATATTGATTACTGTACTTTAGTCAATTCAAACTTGTAAGGACACACATTGTCCTTTAGGACATAAACATCTGGTGTTTCAATTAACCATAATGTTGGACAATGATTTTCTACAGATCTGGAATGAATTCATAGATCTTCCTGAGGAGGATCAAGCTGCAATCCTAAGACAAGAGACAAATACAGCTGTACATGACAGGCAAAATAACAGAGGCATCATTGATGATGTCCAAGAGCCAAGAATTGAGCGAGGTACATTGGACCTGATATTAAACATTAGGTACTGTGTTTGAGCATAGAAAAATGATGCTTACTGAGGTGTGGTCAACCTTTCAAGGTTGCAATATTTGGTCAAAATAACATTGAAAGGAACTTAATTTGCCTGATTTTATTGTCGGCTTATGGGCTGTGAATGAGTTTTAGTGGCTCAAAATAAGTTTCATCAGCTATACAATAATTGGATGTAAAAGTAAGAGTTTGTGAGCCTGTTACATTTGTCATAGATGCAGTAGCCACTGCAGAGAAGTCTTTCAACAGAATTGAAGGGAGGATAAGAGCAACTCTCACAATGAAACGTTTTCCACTGGTACGTTTGTTAGTCACTAAGGCTCTCAGTGCCTTCTCAACGATACTCCTGGACCAGTTGTGTTATTTTATGGGTGACCCAGTCTGTGATGAAAAGGGACATTCTGGTTGGCCATTTGAGCAGTTTCAATGTATACCCCAGTAATAATATTGTCAATAATATTGGTGTCAGAGGCTACATACCCAAGCTGTTTAAAAACAATCAAAGGCTCCTTTGAGCTACCTCATTGTATGTGGTAATTATTCCATGATGTGTTGTCCTTTCCCAAGACCATGAAGCGTTCATTCCGAACAGTTCATTTTGTGCACTCTTGCTACGACTGATCGATTACTCGTCGTCCAAATTGGAGACATTGTCACTTTTAAGACTTTAAAACCCATTTCTTTCCCCTTGAGCATTCTTGAACACGTCTTGTTTGTTTGCAAGATCTTCAGAAATGTATTTTGATCAAAGATGGAGCGAAAGGAATGAAAACCTGCCTTGACAATCTCTGCGTCGGGCTCAACACAACAGACACCATTTTGTAAACATGTCCTGCCGCTTTGTCTCACCCCTCCCCCCACATATGTGAACATAACCAAACCTAGTAGGGGAGACAGGGAAGAACCTGTTTAATTCACATTTAATGTGGATTTAATGCATAAATTAATTGTCTAACGGGAATGGAGTGACCAATCCAACCATCACTATACCTCATGGTATGACGTACATGCCATGAGGTAAAAATGAATGCCCCCTTATAGTGAGACCTCTCAAACTAAGGCTACCCAAATAAATTTTCATACAAATTTTGAACGTCTTTTGACACTTAACAACAGATTTGTTGGCGAGTTTCTACCAACTAAGATGGTTATTTTTCAATCTTCTGCACGGGAAAAGAGCAAAACATAAAACATTTGTAGAGATTCTATCGGTCAAGGTTGGATAATTTCTTAGTTTTAGATAATGTATGTATCTTTGAATAATTACATTTTACTGTTTATTACGGTACCTAGCTTTTTACAAATTCATAATTCAGATTTATTGTAATTTCCTTATTTTACTTTTATATCAGGCGAAGGGCCATATCATGGATGTACTGATATTAAACCGTTATTATTATTATTATTATTATTATTATTATTATTTGGCTGCCAAGTTCTCCCAGGAGCTTACATCAATCTCGATGGCTTTGAGATTGGACTTAACGACGTCCTTGAAACGTTTCCTTGGTTTGTGCTGCGGCCTTTTACCAACCAGAAGCTCTCCGTAGAACAGTTGTTTGGGGATTCGAGCATCATCCATTCTCACCACGTGTCCAGTCCATCGCAACTGGTTAAGAATGATCCTCTTTTCGATGCTAAACGTGCCAGCTCTTTCCAGCACAGCAGTATCCGGCGTAAACGAGGACCAGTGAATCGCCTTTCCTGGAGGCAAGCCATAAACACCGGCTGTCATCTGTTCGAACAAAAGAGAGTTGAACATGCAGCGTTGAAAAGGGCACTCAGGAAGCAGGACTATAGTGCTGTACCAGCCGATATTCTGGAAGGCCTAAAGTGTGACATTTGCTCGCGTCTTTTTCTTTCTAAATCCGGCCTGCTGAGCCATTTAAGAGCTCATGCGAGAAGAGCTGAAGTTTCAAACCTTTAAGAAGTGGCCACCCTTTGTCAAGAGGAGGCAATCATATATATATTATTATTATTAATTTGTGTGAAAATTTGTTTGGATGGCTTTGGTTCCAGTAGCCACACTGAGAGCTTTATGTTTTGCATTCATTATATGTCGTGTTGACACAAAAAAAAAATGAACTCTTGCATATCAAAAATGTTACCATTTCTCATTTATTTAGGAGAATCAGTTCTACTATCTACTACAAATGAAATCCAAGGTCATGACAACAGTAAATTTTTTTGTAATGTCATTATTTTGGCAGGATGGATTGAAGCATTATGAAGATGAAGTTGTCTCTTGTTTCAGTGAAGATCCATTGGCCATTATGATCTCAGTTCCTCCATCCAGGTAGGAGTGAAAATATGGAGGAGTATCCGCAGTTTATGGTACTTTGGCCATTGAGTTGGGGATAAAGGAAAGGATGATATTGTTCAAACCAATCTAGCACCACACCCTTTGACCATTTTATGAAGTTTGTGATACTCTGGAAGGAGAGTTTCTACTCAGATTTTGGGAGTTGAAGGGTTAAGAACACTTATGTCAAATTGAATAGGTTTTAACATCATAACCTGTTGCTGTATAGTTGGGTGTATATTTTGTAGTTTAATTTTTTCCTTGGTTCAAATTTTATTTTCCTTTGTTTTCTGGTATGGTAATTAATGTATGATAATGAGTTTGAAACAAAGGAAAATAAAATTGAACTACAACATATACGTTGTAGTTCAATTTTTTCCTTGGTTTTTTGGTGTGGTAATGTATGATAATGAGTTTGAAACAAAGGAAAATAAAATTTGAACCAAGGAAAAAATTGAACTAAAACATATATTTAGGGTAGCAAGATGTTAAAGTAAGAAATGTTTAGTACATTTAGTTGAAGTTGTTTTCTCAGATCTGATTGCCAATGTAGACGTTATGGTAGCAATAGTGCATTTTACAAATAAAGTCTGTGAGTGCTCACAAAATAACTTAAAATGAACATCTCTTTTTTTAGTTTTGACAGGTTACTGATGCATGGAGTGTGTCAGTTCTTAAACCTGACCTCAACAAGTAAGTAATGCAGTCTGAAATGAAATTCCCATCTTGTATAACTTTCCTCAACACCACTCTCTTTTATCAACCATGCTTCTCAACACAGCTTTTATAGTATAGCAATTATTGATGTGATCTGGGTTAAGTGAAGTGGCAATGTTGGTTCTTTTTGGTCTCAGATCTTCCTTTTTTACACATACTTAGTTGGTGTTTGCTAAGAAATCTTTGATATACATATATTACACCTAATATGAAAGCTTGCTGACCAAAAGCTCATACAATATTATTTTGGCAACAATGTTGTTTAGGGTCATGGTTTGAAAGTCCCCTCTCAAAAAGGACCTGCCCTTTGTTTTGGCAAGGCAAATAATTATTACAAGGTTTGTTTTCTGGGTGAGAAAATGGAAAAGAGCAAATTGATTAGAATTTTAACTGCTGTTTTATTCAATTTTTGATTCAAGGTATGGACTGCAATGGGGTTCGCATGATGGAGATTGAGAACAAAAACAAGATATTTTGTGTACCATCTCTTCTCCTCTCTCAGTATTTAAAAAGATACAGGTAGCAGTGCATGGGTACGTTTTTATGTCATTTGAAAAACATCAAACAATTTACCGAAGAGTACAAAAGGTTAGGAGCAGTTTCAGGTGCTTAAATTAAATTTATGTAACACTAGGCTATGATTTAACACTGTAAGGGAGATCAAATCTATAAATTGTTGTAAAATTTCCAAGAACTTTAGTCCTTTTCTCTATTTCTTTGTCAATTGTATTATTTTCAGTCCATTGTAATGTTCTTATAAACAAAACCTAAGGCTTGCTATAGTGAGCTGAATTTCTCCAATTTTCTGCTGTTATAAGCAGTATAGAATTTGTACCTCAACTCTTGACTATAGTTTAATCTTGCAGTCTTCAGTGAAGATAACCATTTCTTAAAGATTGTTCTTATCAACTTTAGGCATTCTCTGAGTCATTTGTTTTAACTGTAGCTATATGCTCAAACCTAGAATTTGAACAAGAGATTGGTGTAAACCCGAAAGGAAAAAAAAAAACAAACATCCTTGTATAATAAAGAATACAAAAAGTAAAAAAAAAAGGTTTGTTGTACAAGATATTTTAAAACATCACTAATTAAATTGTAGTTGTCCCATTATTTTAAACCCATCAGAACAAGCATATCAGTATTGTGATCCAACCATCAGGCAAAAATTCCCAGAATCTGTCACATTACATATTTTTAATGTGCCAGTAATGACATGGTTATTCATCAATATGGTGACAAAAGACTAGAGTTCCAAATGCCCCCTTTAGGAATCACATAACATGGGCATGCAAATTGACAAGTTTTAACATGCTTAGGGGTGGTACAAATTTCTGAAATAAGGTGTATTGAATTGCTACACACATTGGAAGTGAAATTAAGTACTAGTTTAGTTAACATCAAAATTTCAATGCAAGATGTTTATTGTACCCAGAGATTTGTCAATTAATAAAGGTGGTACACAGCTCTTACAACATTTTACAGGTATGTCATTGGTTAACAAAACAGAACACAAGTACACTAAATAGAACATACAATACATAGGTGTCAGTTCAGTCAAGTCTGCTTTGTTTCAATTGTAGTTATTTACAATTGAAAACAAAAAGAAATCTATTGTGTTGGAAGTCATTATCCATATTGGGAAAGACATTCTGTGAATATAACTCCCTACAAAAATGAGAAATTTTATTCTTTATATAGCACATCATACAGGGCATTATCTCTCCTTGAAAAATAACAAACCACTGACAAGCAATATAAGTTTCCTACCAACTGGTAATAAACAACCATACAATTTTTTTTAACTAAAGCAGGAGAAATGAAAAATAATCAAGGAGAACAGATTAAAATTTACTGAGGAAGAGAAGCAATTTGAAAAGAAGCTTCAAGCACCACCATGACCATCAATTTTTTTTATAATATTGAGTTTACAATTTGAAAAAAACCTAACTATTGGGGTATAAAAGTTTGCCTCCAATTTTGATCAAGCTTACTATGATATAAACCCTTTTATTCCTTGAACACCCAGGAATAACTGAAAAATGTTCCTCCAGTTTTTAAAAAGAAATGAAGGATTTTATATGATTTTTTAACTGATAGAATGCCATTTCTTGCTTGAGGATCTGCCACTTTCTGGTTCAGCACTTCACACATTTTGAAGTCTTAACTGCCTCTTATCTCTCCCATGGCTTTGCTTGTACTCTATAGAACTTTGTTCCCATAGGAACACGAAACCTGTTATGGGGCTGCAAATAAAAAGAACAAAACCTTAACTTTCCATACATTTTCCTTGCATGACCCACACCAAAAAGTCACCCACATTTAAGTATTAACAAGAAGCTACAGTACAGAACAGGCCAATGGAAATATTTTTACTCAATCCAATAAGCCAAGAAAGGAGATAAGTGGTAGAAAAGGAGACATGCAGTACTTATATTCGGAGGAAGTGTACGGTGGCTGAGAGCTGCCAGTGATATTTCTCTGAGATTTTAGTCATGTTTTTGCTTCTTCACTGACGGCAAGTGTGCAAACTTGACATAATCTCCCTTAGAAAGTATGCACCGTGGTCATACATGGCATGATTACCCATGACCTCGACATGATTACTGTGTAATCTGCAGTTATGACATCACAGGCGCTGATTTCGAAAATTCACTGTATGCTTTAGGCCAATCAGAACAGAGATAGTGAGTTCCATATATAATAAATGTAATAGCCTGTTTAGGTTACTGTCATCATTTCCGAACTAAACTTAATAAACTGAAAAGATTACTATTTGCCAAAACATTTAATTAATTTTACTCTATCAGAAAAATACCTTCTTTGCTTGACAATATTCCTTGTCAGTCATCTGAGCAATCATCCATGGTCTAAAGACAATAGTACATTATTGAATACAATTGATCACACATGAAGAATTCAAAGTAAAACCTCAACTTGAACAGCTTACCTTTTCTTTGGACCACCTACAAAAAAAGAAATGGTTCAGATGTTTTAAAAAGTACATTAGACTAACACTCCATATTTTAAACGACACTGTTCAAGCAAGCAGGAAAGATAACTAACGGTAAGTCATGCCAAAGTCAATCCTACCTGGGCATTCTAGTATACTCAATAACAATATCATATTAGAACATTGCTTCTGAGATGGTGTTATGTCTGAAAATCTAAAATACAAATTTGATTCAAGCTTTGTGTAGCTTCAAGCTTTAAAAGATCTTGATTATGAAAATAGTGCTTACTTGTGGCAAGATCAAGTGATGTTAATGAATCTGGGTGCAGGAAGAACAGCGTCTGCCCTGTACTTAAAACAATGTAGTTTTCATATCTTTCTTCAAACATTAGTAGGATCAAATCTCCAATCTGAAAACTATAAACAGAGAAAAGTGATAGTTAGAAGTGCACTTATAGTAAGTACAATAATACTACCATTGGTTTATCAAGGGAAGGATGTCACATACTCTCTCAGAGAAATTTTTTCTGTCTTTGAGGATACTGCTGCTGCTGCTGCTGTTGCTGCTGCACTGGAAATTTGGTGCATCTGAGTCTGGTAAAAAATGAACCTTCTTAAGTTTTCAACATCACTGTAAACTGCTGCTAGCTTTTGTGGCTCGTGATGTAGAATATGAGAATGACTAAAATTAACATTAATTAGTAAATTTAAAGCTGCTTCTTGAAATCAAGAGAACAGTTAATTATTTTATACCCTTTTCTTTCTGGAGGTTCTCAGCAATACAGTAATGACTTGTGGTAATTTCACCCATTCCTCTCATTACCAGTAACTCATAACACAACTCAAAGCTAATTGAGCCTAACTGAATCCAGTTTAACCTTTTAAGCCTTTTCCTTCCCAAACATAACCAATATATCACTTCTCTTTACACTATCACGGTGGCAGACGACAAGAAAAACTGAAAAGATTATCAACTCAAGGATACTGGACTAATCTAAGACAGAATTCTCTGAACTAACATATAAGACGGTGTGCAAAAGTTTCAGATGAGAATTTTTCTTCAGTTCTTAGAAGTGAAACATGTTTTTATTAGTTTGCAATCTGTCTGTTTATTGCTGGTTCAACTCACTTGTTTCAATCCTTCCCTTAGTTTTCTGTTTTCCTTCAAAAAATAAAGAAAAGCAAATGATACATTTATTTATTATATCTCCCAGTTAGTACGTGCACTGTGACTGGTCAATTTTATAGCGGCCGTACTTCACTGTACGGTCTGCTAAATTCAAAAGTTTGTTTTGAGATATAATAAGTATCTCATTAAGATATAAAATAGATATAAAACCTCGTTATCTCTTACTGTAAGTTACAGATCTTCATTTTTTACACTCGGATTTATGGCCCGCACGCTTTGCGCTTGGGTCGTAAGTCAGAGTGGAAAAAACTTGGTGTGTAACTTACACTATGGACCTCGAACTTGATTAGTAAGAGGTATGGAATACCGCATAGGCTACTATTTACCTGAAACTACTAACACAAAACAAAAGCAACACACTGCAAAGATAATTTTGACATTCAGATATCAATTAATTCACTTCAATTATTATAAAAAAAAATCCAACACAACAACTGCTTGACTTGGAAATCTTTACCCAATAAAACTACTGTTGAAATCTTTGTTGAATGAGAAGGCTAATATAAGTGAAGTGACAACCTAACCCAGAGAATATTATTAGCCATCTACCTCTTCCAGCAAACTGATCTTCTGGTGGAAGTCTTCCTTCAACACAGCATCAGTGACACACCTGACAAAAATAATACTTTTCCATAAATAAACAAACTTAATTTAAAAGTACAGCAGAATTTTTGTCTAAGCAAGCCATTCAGAATACCATCACCCTTGTCCCTCTTCTATAGTTAAACTATACACCAGAAGGACTTCATTTGATAAACATTGTCACAACATTAACTCACTCTGTGTCCTTCAATACAACAGATTCCTCCTTCTTTCTCCCTGCCTCCCACATTTGCTGTTCAACTTGCAGCAGCAACAAAGCAGATGCTTTCTCCTTTTCAAGCTGTTCTTGAAACTCTACTTGCTTATTATGCATAACTCTTTCAGTTTCCTGGAGTTTGGCTTCTTTATCTTGTACAGCTGAAGGTTGGAAAGCAGTTAATTAAGATTTGACACATCACCAATAGTACTTTTGATTGAAGCTAGGAAGGGCCATGTTATAGAGGTTTTACAGAACACCTATCAGCTTATGTGTTCAACTGAAATCCAGTTTTAGCACACTGACATGACAATAACACTTGTATCTTTTGAATAAAGTCCACTCTCTCTTAACTGACCAGCTCTGGTGCAAGAAAAAGTAGTTGCTTAATTAATGGAGGTGGTCACTTCATAGAAAAGTCAAGAAAAGAAGCCGAAACCTGCAAGGATCCATTCATTATCACTATTTATTTGTTACGGACTCTTATTCTATGCTGTACTTTTGCTACAAACCCACTTGACACTTGAAATGCTACAAAAAGGATGCATTTTTAGCTACCAATCAGACTGTTTGATTCATATTATTTTCACAATAGAAAGCAGATAGGGGAAGTGGGGGATGGGAAAAGACAACACACATCATTCTGCAAAGAGATTCATGTAGATCCAATCTGTATGGGTGGTATCTCTGTGCATTTTGACCACTCCCCTTATGTTTACCATATCAGACCTATACACTTGCAGGTTGATTTGCTCCTGACATCGGATAACAGACTGACTGGAATTAAAGTTTTGAACGTGCACTGCAAACATTACTGTTGCAAGACTCGGTACTTTTTACTTAACAATGCCAGTTTCAGTTCAGAAATATGAAAGGTACTTCACCTGCTAACAGTTCCTGTTCCCGTTGACAGAAGAAATTCCGATCAACTTCCCTTTCCTGCATAACTTTCTCTTTTTCCATCATTAACATTTTCATGTTTTCTTCCTGTTTCAATACAGAAGTATTTAAGTCTCTTATCCTTTCTTGTGCCTGCATGACTGCTTGCTCCTTCTCTCTCTTGAGTTTCATTATAATGGCGTTGAACCGTATTTGCTGATCTTCCTCATAGCGTGACCTGTTCTCTTGCAGCTTCTGAGAAGGGCCTTGCTGTTCACCTAACTTTGCTTTATAGTCTCCTAAAAGTGAATTTAATTTTGTACTTTCCTCTTGATGCCTTTTTTCACTTTTCTCTTTATCATTTTGCACCTGTTCCAGCTCCTGCATTATTTTATTTTTCTCACGCTGAAGTTTAGATTGCACTTCTAAGAATGCACTCTTTTGCTGCTCAAACTCTAAGCTCAATCTACTAAGCTCATTTTTAAACTCTTCTCTAGTTCTTTGAGTGATTCTTTGGGCAATGTCTTCCTGGTGGTTTTTATGTACTTGTTGTACTCTATCAACTGCACCCAGAATATCCTCTTTCATTTGTCCTCTCCACTCTGAGACAAGATGTCTGTTTTCACTAAGACAACTACGAATTACTTCAAGCTCACTACGCAAACAATCTCTCAAGTTTCCGCTTGCTTTTTGGAGTTGATCCTTTTGGGCAGTAGTAATTTGTAAGGCTTCCTGAGTACTTGATAACTGTACTTCCAGTTCATTAAGTTTTTCAACCATCTCATCAATAGAACTTTGTCTAGTCCTATCTGATAGCAATGTATTTCCTTCTGAGTCTAAGATAGTTTGGGTAGGTAAATTCTCTGAGCCAGACCTTTGAACAGGCCAGTGTTCCTCAAAACTGTCCTCTCTTTGAGTACTCTGGTTTGTACTTTGTGTTCCAGAACTAGTTAAAGTTGGCGTCTGACTTGCTTCATCAAGAAGAGAAGCACAGTGGTCTTGATACTCTGCTACACGTTGACCAACTGAAGGAAGATCCAAATCAGGATTTCCTGCTAAATCAGCCTCAAGAACAGTAACATAATCCTCATGTGCTGACCGGAATACTAAGTCACTTCCCTCAGATGCAGAATCACTGTTGCTCTTTTTACGCTCGTGTGTATCATTCTTATCTGTGGTTTCAGCTGTATTCTGATCACCAACCTCACTTACAAGTTCAACCTCACTGACAAGTTCAGTTGGTCCTTTGTTCTCTGTTAGATTCTGAGTTAATGGTATCCCAACCTCAACTTCTTTCTGTAAGGGCAAATTTTGTTCTACAGAAGAACTATGTACTCCTTCTTCTGTCCACTCGACCTGCGTTGATACATCCATGCTCATTTGTGTTGCCTTGTTTGCAGATGCTGTCATTTCAGGAAGTGAAGGTCCCTTTCTATCTGTCATACTTTCACTAGTTCTACTTTGAAAAAGCCCAAGTTGGAATTGTGCAGCACTTAAGTTTTCAAGTTCATCAGATTGTAAGACACTTATCTTCCCAGTTTCATCTTTCATACTTATATTGATGGGGATGGATTCTAAGTATGACGCTAGTTCTGGAATTTGTTCCTGTAACTCTTGTAAATCTCTTTCTGTGATTATTGGTAGCAGCTCATCAAAGGTTTTCGGAGGCTTGTCCTGATAAAGAGAGAATAACAATTATTAAAGCAACAACAAATATGCAAGATTTCAAAATAGAACATTTATTTCTAAAGAACAATGAGCAAGCAATAGCCAGTTAATGATCAACACCTCAACTAGCGTGAGAAATGTATAACAAGTAGACTAATTTAACTGTCAATGTTGGTGATCACTAGCCAAATTTACTTAAATTGCAACAGTTATAAGACATTCCCAAATGTGTAATGTTTAGCAGGAACTAAGTTCAGGGTTGTCAAGTTCAAACTGCATTCCAATATGGTATCATATTTACAAGGTTAAATAACTCTTTCAAAAGTTTACTCTGCTGACTAAATGAGGGGCTGGAGGCTAAAGCTTCAAGTCAATAATACATACTGCAAATCTTGATGGTCGGTCTGCCAAACCTCCAAACAAATTCTGAAGAAAGTGCTGCCCTAAAATGGATTGAAACAGATGGACATGAAGCCTTTTATACTCAATGATGAACAACACAAATAAACGGGGTATAATTTCTTTGAACACTGCCAAACGCCTGCAGAGTGGTACTGTTTGTTTCACAATATATAGTTTGATTCTGACTTATTTATCCAGCCAGTCAACCATTTGAAAATCTACCGCACAGTTCTGTAACCCAGTATTGGATGTTTCATAATGTAACAAGGTGGTTCTGCTATTTTTTTTTCATCATTATGTGAATAATATCATGCAGTTTGACCACTACTTACTTAAGGCTATTGTACTGGAAGGGAAAATTAACAGTGCAATGTGATCTGAATCAAGAGAATTACCAAAATGAAGCTCAAATTCCTCCCTTCTTGCGATTTCATCTGCTCTTGCTTGGACAGAATTTTCACATAGTCTACTGGTCCACTTAAAAGAAAAATACAGTCTATATTATTAGCATAAGTTCTAACTTCTGAAGGTTAAAAGAATGCAAAATTAAATGCAAAAATATGGAACAGTGAGTCTTGCCATTATATTATAATTATGTCAAGGCACTATATCCTAATTTGACAATTACATTTATTTGCTCTCAATTTCTGTGGGGTAATAGTTCACTACTACATTTTCTCAGATTCTTACTGGTTTGAATTGATCACGTGATACAATAGCGTTAGTCCGTGGAGAGACACTATTTAAACAATAGAGTGTTTCTGTCGAGGAACTATCGGCTGATAGCTGCCCCGCAGAAATTTGATGTTCTTAAAACAAATATTTGCAAATATGCTAGTTTTAAGAACATCAAATTTCCAAGGGGCAACTATCGGATCGATAGTTCCGAGACATAAACACTCTATTGTCTTTATTGTTCACCACTAAATTTTCTTCCGCGCGCCTGTTGAAAAACAGTCAAAACCCACTAAATGCAGATCATTTAAATATTTATCCATACGCAAAGCCTGAAATTTCAATAATTCGCAACGTACATTGCCTAAAAAATACGATATAACTGTTAGAAAATTCACATTTTCACGGACGGGCACTATCCATCCGGGTATTTTCCTCGAAAGGGCACTATGCGCTGATAGTGTGTCTCCGCAGACGAACACTATCGCGTCACGTGATCAATTTAAACCAATAAGAATCGGAGAAAATTTAATGATGAACTATAATTGCCTATAGTGCTCTTTTGAGTTAAACACACAGATGGATAGTACTTGTCCGTGAAAGTATGGCTACTTGCTTCACCGAGGTCATCAAAGAATATGTAACTAGCAAATTATTGACATTTGTGACAGGTTTTATGCATAAATAGATATTTGATTGATCTGCATTTAGTGGCTTTTGACTGTTTTTTCAACTGGTGTGCCGAAGAGCATTTAGTGGTGAACAATAATGTCTTGGAACTATCAGTCTGATAGTTGCCCCTTGAAAAACAGTCAAAATCCACAAAATGCAAATTTACATGCCGCCACGTAACATTTGTGAAGGACTCCATTACGTCTTTCTGCAGAACTCTTCCATGTTTTCCATTATTCTTATAGTTACATTCTCTTTGCTCACCGTGGCAAAGCGAGTAGCCATACTTATTAAAATTTTCACAGATGAGTACTATCCATCTGGGTATTTTCCTCGGAAGGACACTATGAGCTGACAGTGTCTCTCCGCAGACAAAAACTATTGCATCATGTGATCACTTTAACCCTTTCACTCCCAAGGGGTCTCCATTTGACGAGTAAAATCGTCTGGCGTTAGGCAGAGTAAAATCTGTAAAGTCACTCTTGGGAGTGAAAGGGTTAAACCAATAAGAACCAGAGAAAATTTAGTGGTGAACTATAATGGCTGATAGTGTGCAATAGCCCAGACAATCAGATTCCGACATTTGAACTAATATACAAGTACATTTTTACTAACATCAGAAAGCCATGCAACCAAAAAAAATGCTACCAGTGATACCATATTTGACTTCCTTTGGATACATGTCGATTTTGCTTAAAAGCATTTTTAAAACATATTCGAAATTACTGACCGCTACCTTTTGGAACTGCAAAGAGAACGTCCTTCGTCTGACAACTTCTGCTACAGCTAGGATGTACAAGCGAGGTGCTTCATTGACTTGTTCAATAATTTCCAGCCTGTGACAAATTAATTAACAGGAGAAAATTTAAAATTTATACGCGTAATGCTCGGCCTGCTGCAAGAAATAGCGCAAAAACTGTACAGTTACCTAGCTTGCATTTAAACTGCAATGTTCTGAATAAATGTCCTTAAAATTAATCACTATCCCTATTATAACAGAATAGTCATAAGGATGATTACAATTATAATAACATTTTCAGAACATCTGAGAATATTCATGTTAATTTCCCTACTGACGTTTTTTAATAAACCTGACACCATTTTACCAAGGTGTGAGTAACTAGCAGGCGGCATGCACCAGTGACTCCATAAATCCATCCTTATCCTATGTGACTAACAACACTTTGATATTTTCCATGGCCCGCCAATGCAATATGTCTTCACACAAGTCCTAGATTATTTCTTAAGAACTTTTCAAGTACAAGGATGGAAACGATTTTTATAACCTATTGTAATTATATTTATCTTGTTATTTTAGCTTTAGAATTATTTATACTCTGATTTTTATAGACTGTATATTTTTAAATAATGTTATTCTATAATTGCAATGTGATTTTTCAATAAACTATCTGTCTACCAATATTTGAAAATTAATATAATAAGTTTACATCCAGGTTGCCAGGGTTTGAGTTAAAAACATGTGGGGAACTTCTGCCGCAGTGAAGCAAACAATCTTTAGATGATGCTAAACAATGTAGTTTAAGGTAACAAAACCACTTTTAACTTATAAATAACTACCTTCGTTTTATTCTTCTTATATTTTCATGATACATTATGATTGTACTGTCACAGTCACATATTTTCTTCTCTATGTACATTATCCATCTGCAAATAAAAAATGACGTATATTTACCTGGAATTAGTAAATCAACCCCAGTTAAAACAAGATGTCATCCCCATACCTCAAATAAGCTAACACCACCAACCTCATCTGTTATCATTACTCTAGGTAAACCACTGAAATTCTCAGTTTAATAAATACTGTCTACTGTTACGGTTATTATGACGTATTGACATTATTATGAAAAAAAAAACACCTTTTTGAGATAAAAATGACAAGTGATTTCCAATCCAGGACTCAAAATATGCCTATCTTCCCAGTGCTAAACATGCACTGGATTTAACAAGGAACAGAAAAAAACCTCATTCAAACTAACCTCAAAAGTTAGAAAAACATCATGCTATACAATGAAGCACATATAAACAGCTTTACTTTTCAGTTGTATTGTATGCAAACATGACCAACAGTGCAAAGACTTTAAATGTTACTCTGCATTTAATCGGTTTCCTACCTCAGCCTTCTGTGAAGGTTAGCAGACAGTTCATCTTTAGCCTTTGCAAACACTTTCCTCATATCCCTGAAAAATTCAAGTTGACATTTATGAAACAAGAAAAATAAGGACAAAGAGGACATAAACAGTTATAGATAAATGTATCACAATGTATCTACTGATCTGTTTCATAGTTACAGACGTAATTAACCTCAGTGGAATGCGCTACAATAAGGTGCATTGGTACTGAAGAAATTGTTTGTTATAGCAGGGTCTTCATTATAGTGAAGGCCCCCGTTATAATGAATTATCTGGTTAACAGCAAAAATATTCATTATAGCAAGGTAAGTTTATAATTAATAACAATTACAAAAAAATTGAATACTGTAGGTAGAGAACATTCGTTTTATTCATTTGATACTGTAAACTGACTTAGTGTACAAGCAATTGCCAAAACTGAAAGAATGCAAGTTGTGATTTATACCGCTTAAATCTGCTGTCTTTTCTGACTTCTACAAGCAACCAGATAAAATATTCATTATAGCAGGGTGAAACTTGTGTTGGGACCATCAAAATCTGTTTCTTATAGTGGGGATTTCGTTATAGCGGAGTTCATTTTCACATATTTTACTGTAATTCTACCAGGCTTTCAGATTTTGTTCATTATAACAGGGTCGTCATTATAGCAGGGTTCATTATAGAGGGGTTCGTTATAGCTGGGTTCCAATGTATTACATTGTATAAACACTACTGCAACTTATTAAGGAGATACAGAGCTGTTCAAAGAATCACCTTACCTTAGATGTGTGTGATTTTTTCTTAACATCATAAGTTGCTCTTGGTGACTTGCACAAAGAGGTGGAAGGACAGAGGCATCACCAATGTTTTGGGCTCGTGTCTGGTTCTGTTGAAAACCCTGTTTAAAGGAAGGTATTAAGATCACATTCATGTAAAACAAAATTTGAACAGCCAGTTAATTTACCACAATGAAAGTAATGTTCTCAATTTCTGTTATCTGTTTCCACAGAGTATTGATCATATATGGAAGGAAAAAGTTTCAACATATGACAGCAACTGTTTTCTTTAGTCTATATACCTGTGCCATATCAGCTTGGGACTGCATCAAAGTCTGTACATTTTGAAGCTGCTGCTGTAATCCAGTCAACCTATCATCCAAACCTTTAATTTCTTTCATGTCGGTATGATCAAGTGACTCTAACAGAAAACAAAAGCATTTTGGAAACTACTATAAACATTGCAGCTGGTAACCAAATTTTCTTAATGGGAAAAGAAAATGGAGAAAACAACAATAACTTTACAATAGTCGTAGTACACAGTCTGGGTACAATAATTATATGTGAATAATTCTACAGTAGTAATTACTTTTACAGACCCCATCCACATACATAAGGCCGACTGAGCAGATAGCATGTGCACAGTGCCAGATAAAATCAGGATTTTTACAGGAAAAATTGTACAATCAAACTTACCTAATACTTCATTGACTTCATTTGTGATCTTTGTCAAATGGGATTCATCAAACTGAAAGGGAGAAATCGAGGAGTATTTATAAGTTAAGTGTAACTTCTTGTAGTACATTATTAACTCTGACAGTCAACCTTGATTATAAAATGGATGTGTCAGATCCACCATGCAGCTTAGTATTCCTCTTGTATTAATTTTGTTAAACTGCTAATGACCCACCTGATCCACTGCCTCTACACACTGTTTAGCAATGTCTTGAAGACTATACTTGTTGTCCTTACAAGAAAAGCAAGAAAACGAAATCCCATTCAATATCTGGCTATATCTTGTTACCCTCATAGCCTTACAATGGGGCCTTCCAAGGGGTTTGAGCGACAAGCGACATTGCATCAAAATGTGGCGACAAATTGTTACCAAAGTACCGACAGCCAACAGAAGTTGACATAAAAGGGGCGACAATTTGCGAAAACGACAATCCATTTTTCATTTTTGTAGCGACGACATATGAATTTGTACAGAAAAACGACAGCGACAATTTCCTCCGCTGGTTAGGAAGCAAAGGTACACAGAAGGATGCGACAAGGAGACAAGGCGACAAGGCTACCCCCCTTGGAAGGCCTCTACAATCCATTCCAACTGTCTGATTGTTTTCTTTCAACCCAGCATGCATTCACCCCCTTGCAAGATCTGAGTAACAATTCTCCTCAGTGAATGTCACACCCTATCCTATATAGTTACGACACAATATCCACGATTTCACAATCCTGTGAATACTCATCATTTAATTGTTTGCTTGTGTGTTAATTTACATACTGTAAGGCAAAAGTGTATTCTGATCATTTTTAGAGAAAGGGATAGAGCATATACTGATCAAAGAGCACAGTGTTTTATTTTATTAGACGGTGAAAATGCCTGTGGATAATATACAATACCTGAGCACTGATCCATTCCAACAGACTGACCCTGTCAGTTCGTTTTCCTACAGTGAGTTGCTGTCTTGTTAGAAGTGATGGCAACACAGGCACTCTTGATAGCAAGGGCAAGATCTGCTTGAACCTAACAAAACCACAAAGAAACATACAACTTACAGCAAGCGTCTGACTCACGTTGCGTTCACACCAACTTAACTTGTTTAATTAAACTGGGTTTTGAAATCTTCACAACAGCCTCCGAAACAATTAAAGTCTAATCTTTACACACAGTGAGAAAAAGAATCTAACAGTGATTCATTAGAAACAAGATGATCTAAGATCGTAAGTCGGGCAACAAGTAGACGTGCTGTTATGAGTGTTGACCACTTATGGTGCGGAGTGGTCCAAAAAACAAATGCTAAGGGTACGAAGGTCCTGGTTTCCAACGTGGCATCTTTGTTGTCGTTTCCTTGAGTTTCATTGCGAGGCACCTTGTCTTTATCAGCAAATGCTCTTCTGTCGCTCTGTCCACATTTTCTGTTCACTGGTAACTCGTTTGATTTCTGCTTTGATTCTAGTGAGACATTCGCTAAATCATTTGATTATATTGCTATTTTCAGTTCGCGGAACGACCTGTTTCGAAATATACGCTCATTACACACACCATCTTTTAGAGTGGGTCTACCGCGAACGGTGTGTGGGTCTGTATGTTTGAGCGTAGAAAAGGTGACACCATTTGTTTTCGACATATTCGCCATCGACTTCGACATCGTAGAAAGAAGGTTGCGCCCGTATTACGTGTCTGCGGTATTCCCCATTGCACGTGACTGCGATTTGCGATGAAACTCGAGTGTAAACCTATAGTCGGTTGCCCGACTAATAAGTTTCAAGTCAGTAGAGAATTCACACGGAGCTGTTTTGTACAAAGTGATTCCAAACCATGTTTGACTAAACAGCTTTTAAACATGTAAAAGCTCCGGTGTGAATGCGGCATTAGTCAAGAGACGTACAGGACTTTGCTACAAGTTATCAGGATGTCCAAGGAATCAAGTGTTTTAAAAATTAAGTATGTATTGCACTGTCTATCTTACCCTTCTAACAGTTCAAGGTATCTTGGTTTTGCATCCAGGTACTCTGTGTAAATCTGATGAACTCCACTTGCTCTGGCTTTAAGCTCACTGGAAAATAAGGCAAACAAATACTAGTTGATAGACCAAAGTCAGACAAGTTGCATCTTCTCAAAGTTTAAATCTTCTTGTTACACAATTCTGTCTATTAATTTATGCTGTCTCCCCTACCCTCCCTCTCCTTCCCCTGAAAACAGTGACAACCGGCATTATCCTGAAAGTATTTGGACACTTCAACAATGAGAGAAGAGTGGGTACGGAAAGAAGAACACGTTCCATGTACTGCACCTTGCAATGCTCTCCAAGTTAGCAACCACTGCTGTCCATCCTTTCTGTTGCAGCTTCTGTTCCATAAGAAGGGTTTCACAACTTTCAGCGACTTCAACTGCAAGAGTATGGAAGTCCTAAAGATAAAAACAGGCCAATAATGTCTTGATTTCTAGTGAGGTTTTACCTTAAAAATGTGTAAAAAAGCTGTGAGGCCCAAAAGACACCTAAGTTTTCTTGATTATTACTTACAGAAGCCAACTGAGCTCTGGATACCAGAGTTTCATAAGTGGGAGGTAAGTTTAATGACTTCTCCACTTGTTCCTTCAAGTTTGCTTCTGCAGACAGCAAGAAAAACATTTAATCCACAGTACAACCATACATTTGCAACCAATTGTTTTATTATTGGACACACATACACACACACACACACACATATATATATATATACATATCCCCTGACGAGTGGGCAACCACGAAACAGGCTTGTAGGGATAAACCTGTAGTTTGTTTGTGTGTTTTTTCTCCCGCAACAACTATATACATATACATATACATATACATATACATATATTACATATAATTACATTGTATAATAATTATTATTCAGCACTGGATCCTAAAATAAAGCAAAAGACGATATTGAAGATGGAAAATCTTTATAATTTAATCACTGTTTAATTTGGCATTGGTCTGAATCCTTTGGTGTATGTAATCCTCCTGTTGTTATTATTTGCATGGTTCTCATGTGGTGTGTGAGCCGGCAGTTATCCTTGGCAGTAAAAAATTAGAAACGTTGTATGGCAGTCATCTTGCTGCGATGTAGTCTTTATCATGGTTACAACAATTTATTCAACTTAAAACACAGAAAAAGAATGGATACCCTTCTTAAACCAGCTAGACTCAACGTGGACCCCAATTTACCCATGATCAGAACAGATGTTAATGTCTTACGATAGAAAAATTGACCAACATAATTAGCCAATGTCGCACCATCAACATATTCCAGGAAGCATAAATCATCCTTAGGAAGAAGAAGTGCTCTAGTGGCCCTGAACAGCCTACAGCACTTATTGATTCTGGTAGCTCAGATAGCTACATTTATGAGACCATGGCAAACCCCACGCAAATGCCACCCCACGCGAGCGATTCTTCAACTTCAAACACTGTTCTTCGTTTAGCTGCAAAATCCAGGACAAGTTCTACTGCAACCATTTGTAAGAACAACCAAGAATGATCTGTTTGTTGACCAAGTACGGTTGATAGATGTTGATCCCACTTTTGCGCGTATTAAATACCAAGATGGAAGAGAATCAAAAGTCTCACTCTGGGACCTGGCCCCATGTCCCTGTGTTCCACCTATGAAGTCACTGGATTCACTACAGGAAAGTGTGCCAATTAGCCAAGTGGGTGAAGAGTCAATCCCAGCTCCTGATTCACAGTAGGAGCAGGAGCCAAACCTAGCCCCAGCTCCTTCTGATTTAGAGCAGGGACCTACTGTTGAAGCACCTGTACTTCGATGTTCAACTCGTCAAATCAAGCCTTCAGCCCGCTATGGGTGCTGAAGAACTTAAAATGACACTGACCGAGTTTAATTTTGTACAAGTAATTCATAGCTAGTCTTGAGCCTTAGGGAGGAAGAATGATGTGATCCTCCTATTCATATCATTTGCATGGTTGTCATGTGGTGTGTGAGCTTGCAGTTATGCTGTGATGTAGTTTTGTTTTAAGTTGAATAAAGCCATTTTTATCATGGTAACAATAGTATTCATTTAGATAAATACTGTAACTGGACAGAAGTACATTAAACACAAGTAAAACTCAATTTACTTTTGTTGTTGTTCATGTTGCTGTTATAGTTTTTTTGGTCATCACAAGAACAGAAAACTTAAGAGTATTTGCATTAAATTTCTGCATTTATACTTTAGAACCCTTTAGTCAGTAAAACTGATCAATGAAATTCGAGGAATTCATCTAGTTTCTTTACAAAGGATCATGTGCAAAGATGCTTAGGATCTGCTGAACTGACCTGATCCAAGATTAAGACTTGGTGATGGCGGGATAGATGACTCAATCGTAGATTTGCTAAACAGGAAGATAGGATTTGTATCCTAAATGAAAAAAAAGTTAGTTCAGGGCAAGAGATAATGAAAATTTTGATTTAGTCAACTCCCTTGTATGCCACTACCCTTGGTGCACAACAAAGTGGTCGCTTACTGGAAAAATCAACAAAATAGGCTCCAACTGAATTGATTGACATATTTACATCAATCAATCAAGTTATTTATTGTCGATAACGTAGGGAGTGGTTGCCCAGTCTCCCGAGCCAGGGGCTCATGTAAGAAACGCTTAACATATATAATTACAACTACATGTACAAGGGCCTGATCACAACACCAGGTTATACATCCCCTACATAAATTTCCTACCTTATAAGCTAAAATTAGGCAAATAGACAATGTTTTCTCTACTTGAAACTACGTCGTACAGGAGGGGGCCACTTGGACAGTTTGCAATCACAAAAAACAGCAAATTGTGGATCACAGCTATCAAAATATCATTTTCCTGATCCACACGGGATCACAGATCATGAAGAATACTTTTTTAAATTCACGTTTTAACAGAAAATAAAGTCAGCTAATCACACATCACGGGAACCCCTGTTCAACCCTCTTATCATGCAGCATCGATTCACTCCATTTGTGGTTGAAATGTACATAACATTTTGCAACAGATCACTGTAACAATCTGCTTGTTTATCTATATATCTTATTCCAGCCATCTTTTTGGTCAGCAAACTGTTATTATCTGTCAGCTCTCAGAGTCCGCACAATTAAAAACTTAACTTTTGTGACATTCGAGTAATGATTTTCTTACGATCACACGTGAACATTCCAGGTGGTTGCTTACCAGACACAAAAAAAAACAAAAGAATATGTCAAATTTCTGGCCTACAAAGTGTTCGTGGCCACGTACAAAATTTGAGTATGGGTTGCTTACAGAAAGTTTTTGAAACAGTATTCAAAATGGTTACTTACAAATTAGTCTCTAACCATAAGACCTGGTCGCTTATGAGAACAGGATCTGAAATTAACCTTTTCCTAAGGGAGCCAACTGGTGACTAACCTAAAAATTTTAGTCGCCAGATTGAAGGGATTGATCACCAAAAACAAGTGTTGGTTTTTTGCCTGCAATATCCATATTGGGAGAAGGCGCTGAAACAATATGGCACCAGGTAAATATGGCAATCGTAAAATTGTCGCATCGTTTTACTACAACTGTCCACGGGAGCTTCATGTTTTGTTTTTAAAAAAGCTTTTTTATTTTTTTCTCAAGCATCTCAGCGGGCCGGAATCCCAAATCCTCGAATCTGATTGGCTAATCGCGCGCTCGTAACCGGTCCAGCTTTTTACGATACGGACCACCGTCCGGATTTTTATCCGCGCTATTCGCGGCAAATTGAAATGGTTGCGAAAAAAAAAGCAAACGAACAGAAAAAATAAAGAAGTTATTTACCGGTCTAGGTCAGTCCGTATGGGAAAAAACCGTGCCCTTGGTCTTGAGTACGGCCCTCGGCCTTCGGCCTCGGGCCGTACTCAAGACCTCGGGCACAGTTTTTTCCCATACGGACCTCCCGCCCGGTAAATAACATATATTTACCTTGGAATTTCAAATGCCGAGGGACAAAAGGTTAGTTGCCTGCTGACCAACCAGTTCTAAAATTCTGGTCACCAACACGTGACTTTTGGTTGCATTGGTGACCAGTCAGTTGCAATTGCAGACCCTGGAGAAGAGGTCACTATGAGAGGGTTGGCTGTACTTATCGACTCAGGAATAATGGATTGACCCAAGGTTGTATTTTTCAAATTAAATTGAGATAGAGTGACAGGCACTCACTTTTTCTAATGAAAACTTTTATAATTGAAAGGGTTCAATACTCACAGTGCCTGCACTGCTGTAACTGTACACTCTTTCTGCTGGATCAAGTGGCTCTCCACTAGAGATCAACAGAACTTGTTTGTCCTCAGGGATTCCTGTCACGCTAGCAACTGTGGTCATCAGCACTTGAACACTGTTTACAGAGATGAAAATGTCAATTCTCTTTACTGACTTTCACAAAAACATTCACTATAGCCCTGCTGAGTCATCCAAATTTTGAAGTCACGCCAACTTTCATTCACAATCTGATTGATTTCAGTAACAACTGTACAATACTTAATAAATGAGGCAAAAAAGGTAAAACAATGACCAGTTTCAGGATTTCAATTTTATGAGAAGGAAAGCGGTTAAAGAAGAGATAATTTTTCCTTTTGAAATTTTTACAACAAAAAAACAAATGTCAATAAAGTACAATGTGGTTTCATAGGGATAATGAGTATGCATGGGTATTATAAATATTTGACAATTATTCACCAAAGTGGAGGTGAATAGTGGTGGATATTTACTGAGCCACGAAGCAATGAGGTAAGTATCTACCACTTTCACCGACACTGAGGTGTATAATTGTTTTAGTACATGTGCCTTATTCCAAAATGGCCACTTTTATATATTCTTTTGTTTTTATTTAAATGAGACCTTGATGCCTCATTCAAAGTAAAGTATTTTTTTGAACTTAAGCTTAAGAACAAGGCATCAAGGGATAATTTGAATACAAACAAAAGAATATTTAAATGGCGGCCATTTTGGAATAAGGTGTATACCACACAAGCTAAATAACAAGCGTTTATTCAAATAATTTCCTCTACGGAAACCGAAACAGGAGGCCGTTTTCTTTCTCTTCGGTTGCTCGGAGGTGAATAGTACTTTGCTAATCACCTTCGAGTAAACCAATCAGAACGCGTGAAATGCACTTTTCACTTGTGTGGTATATACTAAATTAATTTAACACACGTACATTAATTTTGCATTGCAATTTAGGATAAGCAAAAACTTGATGAAATAACCCCACGAAACAACTTTCCACAATTTAAAAAACACGAACCAGTTGCTTGGTGAAGCTGACTCGAATTTATATCTTTTTACAAAACATACAGTACACTACTAGTTAGTAAGACAGGTACGACAATGTTTCTTGTTACAAACTTACCTTTCCATCGCAAGCTCCATCTCAAACGTATACAAAACACCCAGGTCGACATGAAAAACGTGCAGCATTTTGTTGATTAAATGCCAGCAAAGCTGCCTTCTTCCCTGGTTAAAACCTGGTGAATTACCTTACGCAATTTTGCTGACTTGCAAACAAAAATTTCCTGGTTGTTGCATCAGGGATGCTGTATTCCCGACCACAACCAGACAGTGCAAGAGTTTCCATTTTTCTTCCAAATGAGTCCTTAACAATTTTAAATAAGTAGTTTCTCTGTTCTTCACTCAGTGTTTTCTAAAACCAGGATTTTCTTTGGGACAACTAAAGCTTTTAGGATGACTTCACTACATATTACGCTGCAAAAACTAGTGAAATCACAACATCGTGTCTTTGAGCATGTGCAAACGAGTGAATGGTGTTTGTCTGCTGACCGGAAAACACAATTACGTGCTCAAGTGAACAGGTATCCCAAGTGATTAACATATGTTTTACAAACACTTTTAGCATTTGATAAAGAAATGCGCTCAAGCAGTCGCTTCAATATGATAATGTGCATCTTAAAACGTGAAGTAAAAGTTCTATTACAGCAAATGTTTATTTGACAGGATCAGCTACCCCCTTCCCTCAAATTTTGTTTGTAGGCATAGGTCAGGTGTGGGGTAACAAAGGTAATTTCTACAATTTTTTTGCTGGCATACTGTTTTGGTAACATAAGAGGAGTTTCTCCATTACTTCCAAGATTCCAAATGTCAGGCTTTACTAGGGGAGGGTCACAGGCATCCCAGGACACTTGAAGCTACTATAAGCCCCGAGGGGTCTCCCGGTGATGAGTAAAACCGTCTGGCACTAGCCAGAGTAAAATCTATAAAGACACTGTTGGGGCTTAAAGGGTTAAGGGTTTGTATCCAAGGCTTGAAGTATGTGTTAACTCATTTAGTAAGATCAAACAGCATAACAAAGACATTTAATTCAAATCACATTTAATCTTAAGCTGGTCTAAAAAATATCATTTATGACAGCTAGTGCTACTCATAGCAAAATGAAAATAAAGTATATGATTTCTTTAATTTCCTTATCCAACATATGTTTTTCAAAAATTAAGTTAATTATTATTGATAAGAATAATTATAAACTGGCAACCTGGCATTTTTAACTATTTCGGGTTGTCAGTTACCCTTGTTTTCATCTAATTATCATACTATTTAATTTACTTGATAAAAAGACAAATAAGGGATGTATAAAGCTGTTGTTGTAAAAAGGGGATCATTTTCAGTGCTTGACCTTAACTTTTTAAATCGCTGGTCCTTGGACTAGTTGAACTGAAAATTTACTAGTCCTGAGTAAATCTGTGGTAGTCCTGTGGTAGTCGGAACATTGCGTGGAACGCATTGAAACAGCGTTTACAAGACGTATATTTTGTTTTCACCTTGTATTATTTTTTAAACATTACAAACTACAAAGTAGTTACTGGTCCTGTGACTAGTGGTTCTAAGTTTCTACTAGCCCAGAAGCATTTTGCACTAGTCCAGGACTAGTGGACTACCGCTAAGGTCGAGCACTGATTTTGAGTCATGTGTATTAACTCTTCTATTCCAACTGAAAGTGACTAATAAACTTCCCGCAATACCTCAATACATCATGTAAGCAGATGATAAGAATGGAGAAAGTTATTAGCTCACTGAATATTAATTTCAAGGCAGGATGCCTGGGTGCTTTTCTCTACATTGAGCTCCAGTGCATAACAGAATGCATAATGAGTGCCATGAAAACTAAACTAGAGTGGAAACTCAAGAAATTGGATAAATCAAACAAGTTGATTAAGTAAGTTATACCACCATAAGGTGAATGGGAGGTGCTGACGTTTCGAGCGTTAGCCCTTTGTCGGAGCGAATGAGAGGATTGTGGGTTACGTTCAATTTATATAGAGAAGTATGGAGCCATCCTATTGGTGGAACCATAGCATTGTGTGGATGAAAGTGAATAAATTAGATGAATGATTAAATGAATGAGAAACGTTCGTTGATACCGTGGGGATTAAGAGAACCGAGTGGAAACTGTTTTGATTCTGTAACACAGCCTTGTTTTACATCACTTTTATGTGACCTATATCTCATAACTGTAATATAACTCCCTGTAAAGACAAAAACTAACAAATAATATTAATCATATGGACTCAAAAAGGTATATCACTGCCATTTTACAGTTCAATTTGAAAGTACCTCTTTTATGTTATATAGGAATGATATCTGTATATAGCATTCCAAGTTATAACATATCTCAAATTGAAACACTAAGGCTTTTCAGTATATATTTTGTTGTATAAAAGAACGAGTAGATAGCATTACGAGTATGTGATTCATAAAATGCATGCATTGATTTAAAATCACAACTCCAGCTTTTTAGGTACTTCCCAAGGAAAACCAGGTTTGAAATGACCAAAGACGCTGGTTCCCCTATAAATGGGTCTGCGTAAATCTAGATCTCTGATAATCGTACCTGGCCTGAGGTCAAAATTTTTTATAATGATTCTTAAAAGTTCATCATCAGAGAGATCACCACTTCCATAGCTAAATACTGAAACTGACAGTGGCTCAGATATGCCGATTGCAAATGCCACTTGCACTAAGACCCTTCTACAAAGTCCTGCAGCAACTAATGACTTTGCAATCCAACGACAAGCATAACTTGCTGATCTGTCCACCTTTGTAGCATCCTTGCCAGAGAATGCACCACCACCATGTGCACCCCACCCCCCATAAGTGTCCACTATAATTTTACGCCCTGTCAAACCAGCATCTCCCATGGGACCACCATCAATGAACTGTCCAGAGGGAAGGAGATGGAACACAGTATCATTATCAAGATATTTCTCAGGGACAACACTTCGCACAACAGTCTCCTTTAATTCACGTCGGATTTCTTCAGCTGTTATCCCACGGGCGTGTTGGCATGAAATCAGCAATGTATGAACTCTGTGGGGGATACAAGCCCCTCCTTTTAAGCTATACTCTACAGTTACTTGGGTCTTACCATCAGGCAGCAGCCAGGGTAGAGTGCCATTCTTTCTACAGTCTGCTAGCTTTTTTGCCAGATTATGAGAAAGCACTGTGGTCAAAGGCATAAGTTCTTTGGTTTCATCTGTTGCGTACCCAAACATCAAACCCTGGTCTCCAGCCCCAAGGTCCAACTCTTTCTTGTCCAAATGTACAGTTCTTGCAATTTCAGCGATCTGTTCTTCAATTGACACCAAGACACTGCATGTTTTGTAGTCAAATCCTTTCGAGGAATCATCGTAGCCAATTTCTTTGACGGTATTTCGTATGACAGTTTGGTAATCTACTTTCCCTCGCGAGGTGATTTCTCCAAACACTAACACCATCCCTGTCTTTGTAGCAGTTTCGCATGCGACTTTTGCGTAAGGATCCTGTTCCATGTGAGCATCTAAAATAGCATCAGATATCTGATCGCACATTTTATCAGAATGACCCTCACAAACAGACTCTGACGTGAAAAGAAAGTTGCTCCTGTCGTTAGTGCTATACGGTCCTGATACATTTCGTGAAGCTGGCAGGGCTCGAAATACCTTTGGAAAAAGCACGCGATGCCCTAACCTTGCAACGGAGGTCCACATTTTGGCTCTACACAAAGGCGTTAAGCAAGTGAACATGCAGTGACTGCTAAAAACATCTGAATATACAGCTGGAAACGACAGGTCAGCTTTATGGACAGCAATGATGGACTAACGAAGGACTAACGTGCTTAGTAATGGTGGTGCAAGTCCTCTACCCGATTGTAATCGATAGGAAATCGTACTAATTCGCATGTAGTCGATTCAACAAGAAGTTATGCAAATATGAAAAGAACAGCTGACTGCCAGCTGGGCAAAACACAATCAATATAGACTCTTTCGTAGATTCAAAACAACAATAATTTCAGGTAATGCCTTTGTTTGTTGCGGTTAATTTGCCAAAGAAGTGGTCAATAGGCCATCGGAAACAACCGACCTCGTCATTTGGCGTCGGAAAGTCCGACTAAGTGATCGGGATATTTACCAAATATACTCCGCTGTGCTGTGGGTGATCATTATCAAATTTCCGCCGCAAAATGGAGGGAGAATCAGACCAGCTTTCCTCATCAACAACAATTTGGCCTCTCCGTCAGGCTTTTTACGCGGAATCAGTGGTCACAGACGACGAAGAAGGCGAAGATGACGAACTTTCGCGAACGTGGTGGGTCAAAACTTGGTGGTTTCAGCGTTTGGTTCAAGTATGCGCTGTGGTTAGTCTGATCTCCACTGCTATGAATTCTCCACAGACTTTTGAAGCAAACGATTCGCTCAAATATCTCACTCTAGCTCTAGATATTGTGGTTGCTGTTGTTTTTATCACAGAAATGATAGCGCAGATTCACATCTGGGGCCTGTGGAGAAAACAGGCATCGTACTTGAGAAAGCCGCAATGTGTATTTAACGCGAGTATGGTTTTTCTTATCTTATTGTCCATCGTGTTTCAACTCATTGAAATTTCTGGCGCCTACAAACCTTCAGAAGATAATTACTTCGCCTTTTCAGTTCCTCGAGCCCCGAGAGCGTTAATAATGGTTCGATTCTTCAACGTTCTTATCACCATTAACTTGCCGAAAACAGTGGCTCGGCGCTGTAAGCGACAAATCTGGGCCGTTGCGATATTCTTAATGTATTTCATGGCTTTCGCTTCAATAATTGGAGTCCAGTTGTTCGGTAGAAAGAACTTTTATTGTGTGAAAGAAGGCGCCGACGTAAACAACATTAGTTCAACCGATTTGCTCCTGTCTGATACTCGTTGTAACAATGCTTCAGGAGAGAAAGGTTACTTATGTCCTCAAGGATTTAATTGCCTTCATGTCGATTTTCACGGAAATGACAAGAATTACTTTGGCGATTTCCTTGTCAGCCTTTTAACCGTTTACGAAAGTTCTACCCAAGAGGGATGGGTTCTCGTTATGTATCGAATGATGGACTTCCGATCTCACGCACTTGCTGTAATCTACTTTGTTTTGCTCATTTTCTTCGTCGCGTGGCTCGTTAAGAACGTCTTCATCGCCGTGGTTTCGGAAACCTTTGCAGATATTCGTAGTCTGTATATGTACAATCGGAAAGCTTCAAAGCGGACCTCTGCGCGGCTTGCATCTCAAGTCATCAAAGATGAAGGCACTGGTTGGCATTTAGTGTCCGTCGATCACGAAGCCTCAAAAGGTCAAGCACCATTGCGCGTACGTGAAATTGTCCATTCTGTTTACTTTAATTACGCTGTTTTGTTTCTGGTCTTGGTGGATGCTATAGTTCAAGCGGTCACAAAATATTCATTTCGCAGATACGCGCAGTTTGGCTTCACAATTCTTTTTGATCTGGAAGTTTTCCTGAAGATATCCTGTGTTGGATTCAGGCCTTATCTCCGCCGCAGGATGCAGCTAACGGAATTCGTGCTGGCTGTAGGCAGTACTGTGTTTGCCTTACCTATTTTGATAACCGAAAGAGCAGTTTTCTTGTCAGTTTTCAACGTCATGCGCGTTATACGTTTGGTTGGGGTGATTCCAACTCTGCAAGAGTTCTGCGAAAAGATCTTCGGCACCGGAAAAAAACTAGGGAGTGCTATTTTATTTACTATCTTTTTCGTGATGATTTCGTCAGTTGTTAGCATGCAGTTTTTTCTGACTTTAGATAAGAAACGGTTCGGTACATTTATGTCATCTATCCAGTCTATGTTCCAAATTATAACCCAGGAGGGATGGGTTGAGATTTTGGACGATTTAATGTATGGAGCAAAGCACGTTGTGGTGTCCTTTTTGGTGGCAGTTGTAATCTTGGCGTATCATGTATTTGCGTCGCTGATTATTATGAGTGTTTTTGTAGGTGTTATTCTCGACAATTTGGAACTTGACGAAGAAGTTAAAATCATGAAACAAAAGAAGATTGGGGGAGAATCGAAAGAATCAACGCAGAAACTCCCTTTGCGCCTGCGCGTGTACGAACGATTCCGCGATAATCCACGATTGGTCAGAATGAGCAGGATCAAAACGACTTCAGAGTTTCTAACACCAAAAATACGAGACAGTTTCATGAAGAAATTTATTGATCATTCCGGCGTGGATCCATGGATCGACGATGACGTCAATAAAAAGACTGGGGATTCCCCTCAACTTTCGAAGCGACGTTCGGCGTTTAGGTTCAAATTGTTAAACTCGCCCATTTCCGAGGTGGATAAGCTTTCAAAATTCATCAGGAAACAGTCGACCATTACCGCGCTTATTAACGAGTCCAATCGTCGCAGGACCTACGCACTGCTTTCGCCGACCGAGGTTTCTCCGAGGAATAATGCTCCCGGGAACAAGCCAACCTCGGTTTTCCGATCTGCGTCGAGGCGTGTCCGAAATCGTCCCCCACCAGTTTCGAAGCCGGCTCAAGTTATGAGAATCGCAAGTCAAGCAACAGGCTTGCACTCTCAGCTGAGTCAAGACGACGGTAACACTGGAAAAGACATAGACGTTCAGTGGGTTCGTCTAAAGCGGGAGGAAGCGCAACGAAATAGAAGAGCACAAGAAGAAAAAATAAGGGAGAACCATCCATTCTTTGACCAGCCGCTTTTCTCTTTGCAGCGTGACTCATTACTTCGAAGGTTTCTCCAGACTATGGTGAATGCCCGTTACACGATTCCTCCTGGACATAGAGAGCGCGCGTCACGCAATCATATTATTACAATGGAACGGCTCTACAGGTGTTTGGCATCTCAAACGTACTTGGAGTGGATCATGATTTTTGTCACGCTCGCCTCTTGTGTAGCTATGATGATGGAGACCCCAAGCTGCCGCACCTTCAGCCAATCTTGGACGGAAGTTATTGAATACATCTTCATTGTTGCCATGAGTTTAGAGTTAGGTGTGCGCATCCTTGCAGACGGTCTCATCTTCACCCCTAATGCCGTGATCCAAAATTTTGCAGGAGTCTTAGACGTGTTTATATATCTCGTTGCACTTGCCTACGTCTCTTGGCAACCACAACAGATACCCGCCCGGTCAGGGGCTCATGCATTGATGGTGTTAAGGTGCCTTCGTCCCTTACGTTTTATCACGTTGGTACCCAAGATGCGACAGGTGATACTTGAGTTGGTCGGTGGTTATAAAGAAATTCTCAAAGTGACGGCTTTGCAGTTCATGCTGATGTTTATTTTTGCCAGCTACGGTGTTCAAGTTTTCCATGGTAAATTTGGTAGCTGCAATGATCAGCAAATCAATTTGAAAAAGAATTGTGTGGGAACTTTTAAAGCGGAAATTGCACAGCCGCGCGAGTTGCGGAATCTGCCGGGGAAGTCAGTGATGATCGTTCCTCGAGTGTGGAGAACTCCACGAAACTTCGATTTCGACAACGTGTGGAACGCGTTCCTTGCCCTGTTTGAAGTTCTGTCTTTGGAAGGCTGGTTGGAAGTACGAGATGTGATAAGAGAGCTAGTAGCGCCGGAATACAGTCTGTATGTGCATATTTACGTGTTGCTTGGAAGCATGATCGGTTTAACGCTTTTTGTTGGCGTGATTGTGATGAACTTTAATGAGAATAAAGGCACTGCGTTACTTACAGTTGATCAGCGTCGTTGGCAAGATCTTAAAAAGCGACTAAAACTCGCGCAACCTCTCCATCTCGCTCGAAGACCAGACAATGAAGGGATGCGAGCAAGGCTTTTTGACATGACGCAGTCCAAGATCTACAAACGCATCGTAATTGTCCTGGTTGTCGCGGATTGCATGACTCTTGCAATCGCTCAGTGGACCACAGATAACGTGAGATTGCGTGACGGACTTACTAGTACTGCAGCTGCATGTACACTTTTGTTCGTTGTTGATGTGGTGTTAAAAGTCATCGCCTTCACGCTGCGGGGATATTGGCGAAGCCAGAGAAACCGGTTTGATTTGATCTTGACCAGCCTGGGAGTATTGTGGGTTACGTTGAATTTTTCCTTGAAAGGAACTGGGTCGGCGTACACGGGGGCCCTGGTGTTCGGTATGGTGATCATTCTCTTCCGGTTTCTTACTCTCGCTGGAAAACACGACACACTCAAGATGCTCATGCTAACTGTAGTAATGTCGCTGGTAAAAAGCTTCTTCATCATCGCTGTACTTATCCTCCTCATGATTTGCTACTCGTTGGCTGGTGTCGTCTTATTTGGCACGGTCAAATATGGCGAAGCTCTAAACCGTCACGCTAATTTTAAAACCAGCTTTAATGCTATGATCCTATTGTTCCGAATCACAACTGGAGAAGATTGGAACAAGATATTGCACGATTGTATGATATCAAGACCGTATTGCACAGAAGCACCAAACTTTTGGGAAACTGACTGTGGAAATAGCGCAGCTTCACTTATATATTTCATATCTTTCTACCTTGTTATAACTTTCGTTTTCTTGAATATATTCGTAGCTGTTATCATTGACAATTTCTCGTTGTTTTATTCGAGTGATGAAGACTCGCTGATGAGTAACACTGATTTAAGAGACTTTCAGTTGACATGGAATCTTGTAGACCAATATCGCAAAGGAGTTTTATCTGTGCGACAGGCCAAGCTTGTTCTTCGCTTACTCAAAGGTCGCCTTCAAGTCAACAGTGGTTCACTGTTGTTTAAGCACATGTGTTGCGAGATTGAAAGGCTGCGAAACGGCGGTGAGGTTTCTTTCCATGACGTTCTTGGTGTGTTGTCGTACCGCTCTGTCGACATCAGTCGTAGCTTACAACTTGAAGAACTTCTTGAGAGGGAAGAATTGGAGTATCAAATTGAGGAGGAAGTTGCCATTCAAACCATTCGCGATTGGTTCGTTAATCTTCGTCGGAAGCGCGCCGAGCGCGAGTGGATTCGTCATCTAGAGCAAGGTGGTATCCCATTGGCTGGTGGTATTCGTTTGTCGGATAAAAGCCCAGCAGCGTCAAGTGCTGAAAGCGTGAGTGCCGCTGAAGATCACGAACGTGAGGATCGTGATCGCGAACATGACAGCAGCGAAGAAGAAGAAGACACCTCGATTTCGTCTCCTTCTAAAGGTCCCGCCGTTTTACTCTCAGCGCCACCGCCTTACAAGAAAGCTGAGCGCAAAATGTCTGGTCAGCGTAAGGGCTCAGTAACTTTCCCGGATGAAATGCCAGTCAGACGAAGTTCTCTCCCAGACTCATCGAGCAGCCTTAGAGCGCGAAAGAAAAGTATCCCAGAATCCACAGAACTCGCTGGTGAGGTCCGTGACTGGTGGAATAGCCAGTTAAATGACGGCCCTTGAAAAACGTTTGTTTGTCGGACTAGTCGTTTTATTGGTTGGTCGTTTAGGACTCTGATTGGACATTTCCATCAGCCAATTTTACGTTCTAAACAGTGATCCTTCGTCTCGTTTCCTTAAACTTTTAATCTTCACAGTAGACAGTACCATTGTGAAAACAAGGATTTAATTCTTCAACGTTTACAAGAGACAAAGGTATCCATTTTCCAAGTGAACTCAAAAAAGAAGACTGAAAAAGTTATGAAAACTCAATCTTGTTTGAAATTCTAGGATATTGGGATCATGGCCAGAGCCAATCAGAATTAGATGAATGTAATGAAGTGTATGTATAGTGTATATAACTACAGATATCTAAAATATTATATCCCAGATGAGCTTTATATGAGCGCCTCCGTTGGACTCCAGAACTTGCGATCAGTAATTACTCGGGCTTCTTCCGAAGGAATACCCGAGGTATAAATTCGGCTTCATTTTTTTCTCTGCAGTCACAAATCGCCCTAGTAAGTAGCAAAGATGACGAGCGTTTCTGAAGGAAGGGAGCCCGAGTTCACGCAGATATGCGTCTAGTTCCTATAATAACAGACCCTAGAAACTTTTCTCTTTAGCAATTTATAAGTACAAATTTCTAGTTGCTAAGTTATTATCCAGAAAACATTTAAAAGACATTTATTAAATGAGTCATGTTTTACTTATTACTGAGTCTGTGGAAAGTTTCTTGTTGAATGGGAAAATGAAAATGGGTTCATTAAACCGAGTTGATGAGATGAGTTGTAAAATGATAGAGAAACAAACGTTTCGAATGTGAGCCTTTCGTTAGAGCCATTTGTCTTTCGTTCTGACGAAGCGTCTCGAAACATCAGATTCTCATTTATCTAATTGTGGGACAACTTACCTCATTAACTGGACTGATAAATCCAGTTTTTGTCTGTTATAGTTATTCATCAACGCAGCACCGGTTTCTTCTCGGGGTAATTGAGTTTTTTCATTGGAGGTTAATTCGCTGCGGCAATTAACGCTTTGTGCACTGGTTTTATAAATAGGAATGAATTAATGAGAGACGTCATTTATCCAGTCACTGTGTATTATGAGAAAACAGTGTCACAAGTGCACATTCCGTGGCCGAGTGCGGCGAGATGCGTGAGACCTGCGTGATAGTTGTGACCCTGACACGTCATAGAACGATATAGCCAATAGCAAGAGAGGTGCTATTTGAGTGCATGGGCTTTGATGAAATACCATGGAATATAACAGCACCTACCATTGGCCAATGATATTCATGACGTAGTATGTCTTAGTTCAAGATCCTCTGGATATTCCCGTAGTAAAAAGATGGTAGTATTTGGAAGGAGATATGATGGCAACTGTTTATTTATGCTCTAACGCTTTGGTATGTTTTCAAAGCGTGTTTTGGAATATTTCTTTAGTTATCGTGTTATTTTTTAAGGGAATTTAAGTTCTGAGTTCAAGAGAGGTGTATGTAGTGTGGAGGGTGTGACATACTGTTAGGACACAATTGAAACTGCAACATCAGTATTAGAAAAGAATGAACAATTTATTTAGTACATCCATTATGACTTTTAAGCGTAACTGTAACTGTAAGATCTTGGTATAAACAATTCTCAGATATTTAAGGTAAAAGTGACTTCAAGAAGGTAATAACAATAACAAAGAAGTCCAGTTCATTCTGGGAACAAAACAGTTGCATAAATTCTAAGGTCGACTGTTGTGCCTCCTCGGGCGAGAGACTTTGTGACTCAACGGTCAAAGATTTAGCCTCAACGAGCGAGCTAGTAACCTCGCGCTTCCCCTTGTCGCGCTCTGAACTCACTTCAACGACAGATCTGTTTTCCAATTGACCTTTCACGAATATCTCCGAAGACAGGCAAGCTGGAGGCGGTAATTTTACTCAGAGGGCAAGTCTCTTTATCTGGTGATTGTCCCGTTTGAAGTGCATTGAGGAACAAATCATCTCCATGAAGCAAGACGCAATCGATTTCTTCACATCTCCATTGCTGATTTGGCCACAACTGTTCGCATAGTGAGGCAGACAAACTCATGAAAACCTCCTGTCGTCCTTGCGATTCATCACTAAACTGATCATGACCTTGATGAATGCTTCCCCGGGCATTTAGAAACATGTAGGCGATCGAAATAAGGAAAAAACCATTACCCTCCAACTCTTCCGAACTTGTCAACCCCCAGCAAGACGTGAAGTGTGGTGAAACGTGTAACCTCGTTCCCAGGGTCCTCTCTCTACCTTAGAGAGGACCCTGGAACGAGGTTGTGAAAAGCTGAGAAGAAATCATTGTGACGTCACACAACGAAAACGCCAAACTGCGCATGCCCCGAATCTGACATCCGAAAAATCGAGATTTTTCACCGCTGATATGGAACAGCGCTGACCCTCCAAATAGTGTGCTGTCTCGCTAAGGCTCGCCAGCAACAACATAATATTACAAAGAGCTTTTTTTGTGTTACATGGCATGTGTAACAGAGATACCTACATGCTAAATACAGCAATACACTTTGATAAAAAACGAGAGCTATGCTTAACAAATGAGAAGGAATTAATTTGTCCAGTTGTCCGCCACATTGGTGGGCTCTGGATATTTAAATACCTATATTGTGTTGTCTCTAGTCGGATCAAGCTTGGCTCATAGTTCTATCCTTAGCCTTTTAAGTGAAAGCAAAGAATCTCGATACCAGACTCCTCCCTGCACCAAGCCTACCAGCAGACGTCCTGTGGGGTTGGTTTGTCACGACTTCTGCGGGGAGGCTATCCTGCACCAAACACCTTCAGGTGCGATTCCTGCTTTATCCAGACACATGGCAAGTCATCTTGATTTCCTTTTCCTGACGAAGGGCTGACGCTCGAAACGTCAGCACCCCTTCCTTTACCTTACGGCGGTACAAATTACTTTATCAACTTGTTTTATTATCCCAATTTGTTGTGTTCCAATTCCCCACCGACGCAGCACCAGTTTCTTTACAAACTACCACCACAATACTTTTCCAGTAATGGTTTGTATAGGACGTGCTCCGCCAAGCTATCAGTCAGGCACGTTCCCAACTGTAATCTCATCTCGTTTGCAACTTTAGTTTTTCATCTTCACCACTATTGCGGTATGCGAATATGCGTTGGAAGGTTCAAGAATGCAGCTGCAGACTTCATTAGTACTAATGTACATTAAAAATTTGACTGTGGATTGCAACTGAAAACGACAAAGGCATTCGGTATGTTTTTAACGTAAGGGACGTACCATTAGAAAAGTGATGTGGGGGGGGGGGTGGGAAAAAAAACAAAAAAAAATTAATGCAAGTGAAAATGCGAAGAAAATTCATGCAGAAGGAAGGTCCAATTGTGACTTTTTCACACATAGTAAAAAAAATTCGTGTAGAGGGGTTGGCCTGAAAAAAAATTCCTGTACAAGCAGTGAGCGAAAAAAAAAATTCGTGCAAGTTGAAAATCCCCCCCCCCCCCCCCCGCACCATCACTTTTCTAATGGTCCGTCCCTAATAGGCCTTTTGCAGCTAAGCCATCACGTGACCTACTTTTCATAAAATTATGGGTTATAACTTAACAAATGCCAGAAATGGAAAGAGCGCATCGAAAATACCAAAATGGCCAAGTTTGAGGCCCCTGGCATTAAAGAGTAAGTTTATACGACAGCTTGAATTTTTGGAAAATTTAGAGGATTTGTATGGAAAATGTTGCTGGAGAGCAAGACCTTGCTCTCCAGCAACATTTTCCATACAAATCCTCTAAATTTTCCAAAAATTCAAGCTGTCGTATAAACTTACTCTTTAATGCCAGGGGCCTCAAACTTGGCCATTTTGGTATTTTCAATGCGCTCTTTCCATTTCTGGCATTCTTTAAGTTATAGCCCATAATATGAAAATTTTTTCGGAAAAATTTGGTCACGTGACCCCAGCTGCAAAAGGCCTATTTGATACGTTTTGGGGTCTCGCTACTTTCGGGATTTATTAGAAGTCAGAAACTTTTGACGTTACTTTCGGGGGGTCGTAACTTTCAGGAGTCGCAACTATGGGAACTTAAGTTACTAGGGAAGTGATTTTACTGGTGACCCGTGATTGGCTCTTCTGCAATGACTGCAATTATTTGTTCAGCGTTTCATGTCTTCCACCGTCGGTACATCATATAGTAGACCACGTAGTGTCCAACGAAAGACTGGGCCCCACTTGGCACTGTTGAAAAAAAGGATGCATTTTGCGAATCTTCACGTTGTGTCAGGAATATCTTGTGTGGTTAGAAAAAGACGTGTTTTTCAGTTTTATAAGGTAAGAAATGTTCTTGATTCCTTAGTGTCTCCATGAAATACCCTTAACTCTTCCAGAAAAAGTCCAACGTAGCACTGAATCAAATAAATTTAGTATATGACGTAACATTTACTTGTACTTGACGTTTGGACGGATTTATACTTACTTTCATACGATGTTCAATTAGCTTGTTCTTTTTAACCTTGGATCTCTTTCAGAAGATGCTAGTTGATGTTCAGAATTTTTTTGCCTTTTTATACCTTTATCCCTGTATTCTGTAGCTGCTGATTGTCCATAGGTTTTGAGTGTACTTATGACTGTAAATTAACAGGAGTTGTAAAGATAATGCCATGAAACTTGTTATCATCATACTTTCAACTTTTATCAGTTTGAATCAGTTTCAATTTTTTCGTTGTCAAAGATTTTCAAATGCTTTTTTTTGGTTCAAAGTGTTTACCATCAACAATATTTTTGTCTGGTATTGCCATGCAGATTGATCAGTTCATAAAGCTCGAGCTGTGGCAGGGTTAAGGAGAATTTACTCTTTTTCTACGACTTCATGCATTCAAATATTTTGTGAATTTTTTTATTCATGGGCTGCTCTGATGAAAGCTGAAGATTTGATGTTAAAGAGATCAGCCAAAGGTCACAAATCCATAACATTGGAACAAGATCTGCAAAGTGTGTACAACCTTCAGATTGGATCCTTTAGTACAATAGTGCAACTACATTTATACAGTTTCTTCTGTATGTATGCAAATGGTTATTGGATTTTTCCTTCATTACTTTTGTATATTTCCAGTAATGGGCTCAAGTTCATCAGCTCCGACCACACCAGAGGCCGTCACCAACCAATCAGTTCCCTCCCAACCCCCTCCAAAGGAGTGCCCAGTCCTGCAAAATGTTCCAGCACCTGAAAGGCCCAAGATGTCTCCACTCAGCGAGTGTCCAGCACATCAAGATAGGATCCAACTGCAGGCCAGTCAGTGTCCAATCAGCACTGGGAGTGGATGTGACAGTAGCACTATGGATTCCTCCTTGGACCTTTCTAATATGGTAACTGCATCTCCAAGCACTGTATACTGAGCCAGGACTCAGTTATTCTATAATGTTTGTCTCACACTTTCAAACAGTGTATGGAAGTGATAGAGAAGCCATTTTTAGGAAGCCTTTGAACAGTATTGCACTGCAGCACTGTTTGCCTTATTATCCAGTGTGGTTTTACCATTTACTGGTAATCTGTGGATGAAATGTAATAATTTGCTTTTAAAGGTTTTGAACCTTTTCTGTTTTTTTACTTGTTTAAAGTGAGGTTCTGACCTTTTTATCCACAAATGTTTGACCATCATTATGAAAGCTTTTGAAGTGTTGCAATGTGGTATTGTTTGTTTTAGCTACCTGTAACTAAGAGAAATCAGTGCTTAAAAAGGTTCCATTGTGGGCAAGATCCTCCATTATAGCTTTTCTATTGACTTCAGAACAAAGGCATTCTGTCATAGCATTCTGTTGTAGCCAAGGATGACATTTTTTTTCCAGATGCCACCTCCAAACCAACAGCCATCCCCAGGCCAACCATTCTTACTACAAATAGATCGGCAAGTGTCATCCATTCCGAGGGGAGGAACGGGTAAGGATGAAAACTGGGTGTATCCCTCCCAGCAGATGTTTTGGAATGCCATGTTACGTAAAGGCTGGAAATGGAAGGAAGATGAAGTCCAACCAAATGACATGGATAACATCATTAAAATACATAATGCAAACAATGAGAGAGCATGGCTAGAAATACTTAAGTGGGAGGCTCTTCATGCAAAGTAAGTTCAGAAGATCTTAAACAAGTTCTGTTGAGTCAGATCAATTGTAAATTTCTATGATGTCATTCTGACTCAAAAGTGTATCCTTGGTTTAATACTCTTGTCAAGAAAAGTTTTTTGTTCTCTTGAGTTTCCTAATTAGCTGTTGCGAATATTGTCTTTATTTGTGTTGTGGATGGTGGACACTAGCCAACATCTGCAACACAAATTAAGGTAACCAAGCAGTAGCTTCTGCAGGTCCTCAAACCATCCCTAAATGTTGTTACTTGTGCTTCCCTTTCAGTGAATGTAGTAATCCTAAACTGCTAAGTTTCAGAGGCAAAGCTAAAGAGTTTTCTCCAAGGGCAAGGCTAAGGAGCTGGTTGGGGTAAGGATATTTCAATTTTTCTCATCTTTTAAGCATAGCAAATTTTCTTCAACCTTTCAAGTTACGCATCTTAATAGTAATTCAAGAGGATTGTTACTGATTGCCTTTTACTCCCTAAAATGTTACTTTGGATGAAATCTGATCTGATAATTCTATCAATTTCCATAATTTATTTCCTAGACAGTGAAATGTTATAGTAATGACAGGTTACATTTTTATCAGTTTGTCAAGTTACTATTTTGACTCTACATGTTTCTTTCTAGTATATGCATCCCATCACCGTGTCAACTCTTCCCTTGAATTTGACTAATCATTGTTCTCTTTCCCCCCAACCAATCACCAATAAGGTATACAGGAGTTAGCAAGAAGGTATTGCACTTGAAACAAAGTCTCAGATTTTCAAGTGGCCTGAATTATTATCTTTCAGTTACGATCTGCCATTTGACCGTCATGACTGGGTCGTAGATCGGTGCGGGAAAGAAGTCCGATATATTATCGATTACTACGACATCGGTGACGAAGATGCGTACAAAAAAGGCGAGTTTGTGGCGCTGGACGTTCGGCCAGCTATGGACTCATTTCAAGCAGTATTAGACCGAGCGAGAATTGCTGTTCTTCGTTGGTCTCTCTATTTCAGCAGCTCAAAAGATGAATGAAAGGAGGGTATATCACATGTACAGCAAAACAGTCTCATTCGGTCTGAGAAGAAACCGGGGTACCTCCCTGAATAATCCGCGATGTGTGGTGTGGTTCGTATTATCCCAGCTTCAAAGTTGACAGGTTCTAAGTTTATTGAATTTTTGCACAAACAGAAACTTAATCGTGTTCCCTCTGGAAAACTGAAATTCTATCAGAGGATAGGAAGGGCATTAACATTTGTTTCTCAGATACATTAGACAAAAGAAATCTACATCAGGTGTTACCTCGTTATTTTATATGGCCACAATAGTACGTGCGCTTTGATTGGCTGCTGAGCGGTCAAGATTTCTTGTAATGACCGGGCATTATGAAAATTTTTCAAAAGCATTTTTTCATTTAATATAGACAAAGCTTGCTCATTTTCAAGGAAACTGTTTTTCTGATCTCAAATGACCACTTGCGCGCGCAAGCGGACATTAAAAACCCTTCCGTTTTTCTTTTTTCCAGTGCTGAAAAGGCCATATAATAAATAACTTATTAACCTCGTATGTTCGGTCATTACAAGGAAATCTCAAACCTCGGCCTTGACTGTATTGATCTCGCTAGGTCCGAGATTTCCCTGTAATGACCTCACTCTCGGTTAATAAGTAGTATATACTTTCGACAAAATTCGAGGTGCTTCAAACTGCAATTAAATGTTTTTGCTATTTGTCAGGGTTAGTTTGTTAAGTGCAACTCTGTTTCCTTGAATCGTCGTTCAACCCATTGATTGCATGGCGGACTCTAACTTGTCTTGCCAAGCTATCAATAAGAAGAATGCAAACACCTTTTGGACGGTAGGTCATTGTGATATATCCCCCTTTGAAAGTGATACAGATTTTATGATCCTTAATATAAGTTCCCAATAAAAAATGGATCCAGAAAGGAACTTTTGTTCTCTACTCTATTGTGAAACGTATTATGAAATTGAGTTTGCAGAGTCAGCAAGGCGTCTGATTCTTCTTCTTTTGGAGAATTTTCATAACGCGGAGTTTCCCCCGAGTTTCTGTTCAAAGTTAATACCTGTATGTTTGTACAAAGTGTGATAGCTTTGACGTCAAATTAAGCAGTTATTTAAAAAAAACTAAAATGTACATTTTGGAGCGTTTTTTTTCTTCGGAATGTCGTTTGGTGTTCAAGGGGAGGGGGAAGCGGGTGAGTCAACGAAGTTTGGGTGAGCGAGTGTCGCTTCAAGTTCGGGTGGGACGAGGCAGACCCGAATTCCTCTCGTCCGAAGCGAACATTGACCGTCGGCGTTCCGACGGGAAATGCGAAGCAAGCTTTTCATCTGTGCATGTTCTTACTTCACCGGCATATAGTGAAGACGTTATGGTTGTTTGCTTGTTTCTGGCCTTAAGAAGTTGTTAGATTAATTAGTGAACGTGAAAATACAGACGTTTATTGATGTCAACTTTTGTTTTCATAAAATCCAAGCTGTGCATACTCCAACGTCTTCAAAATTCTTGATTACAGTTCCTCCTTTCTCTGAACCTTTCTTTTAGCTGAAGTCTTCTTATGTTGTTTTTCCTTCCTCGTAGTTGATCTGTGATTCAAATCAGATCAGATTTCAAGGATGTAATATCAATGATATAATATATATTTAAACTTTGGAGCTTTTTCCTATTGAGACGCCCTTAATTCAACCTGGACTTTGTTGGCTCAGTTAGACTACATGACTCAAAACGGATTCCTTCTGGCTCAGTGATACAAAATTGTGGTTTTCCGATAATGAATGAATAAATAAATAAATAAATAAACGAAAAGTAAAATCATTCATATTAAAATCATTTCTAACAGTAAGGAATCTATTGCCTATTAGTATAAATCTACTAGCGTTCCATCACAAATGCCGCGCTCTGATTGGCTACGTTACCCGCTATCTATTAAACAATTAGATGGTGAGCTCGAGATTTCTATCGCCCTCGTCAACTATCACGCATAGAAATCGAGAGCGAAATAATCTAATTTTTTTAGTATAAATCTACTAGTCGTTCAAAACTTTGTCTTTTCTGGAACAGCCTCGACCAGTAAACTGTCTAAATCTTCTTCACGTACACGTCGAAAACGTGAAGAAGCGGCCGCCATTTTGTTAGCAAGGGCACACTGCTACGCTACCCACTATCTATCACAGAATAGATAGTGGGTAGCGTAGCCAATCAGAGCGCGGCATTTGTGATAGAACGCTAGTAGATTTATTCTAATCTGTGATAGATAGTGAGTAGCATAGCAGTGTGCCCTTGCTAACAAAATGGCGGCCGTTTCTTCAACGTTTTCGAAGTGTCCGTGAAGAAGATTTAGACAGTTTACTGGTCCAGGCTGTTCCAGGAAAGACAAAGTTTTGAACGACTAGTAGATTTATACTAAAGCTCGATAGAAATGTTTTCTATTTCTTAATTAACAACCACATACTTCTTGTCCTGATCAGTCTTTCCACCTTTGGTCGTTTTATCAGATTCCCTGTCGCAGACACTTGGCAACATGTCGTTAAACCTCGAATAGTGCGATAAATCTTCTTTCCCAAGAAACATGTTTGACACAACCTGGTTTACTGTTTCCTTGGCGAGACTGCCCTGGAGTGTCTTGAATTGCCTCTGTTTCGGTTTTGCCAACAACAGCACTGGAGTATTGTCTGGAAAGATACCGAAAATCTCGCCATATTCTGGATGGCAGGAACTATCAACCCATAGATAATGAAGAGGTTTATCTGAGAAAAAGAAAAAAGACGGGCAAGTTAAGGGACGGACCATTAGAAAAGTGATGGGGGGGGGGGGGGGGTGGAAAAAAATTTCATGCAAGGGAAAATGCTAAAAAAAAATTCATGTAAAGAAGGTAAAAAAAATTCATGCAGAAGGAAGGTCCAATTGTGACTTTTTCACACGTAGTAAAAAAAATTCGTGCAGAGGGGTTCACCCGAAAAAAAAAATTCCTGCACAAGCAGTGAGCGAAAAAAAAAATCGTGCAAGCTGAAAATTCCCCACCCCCCCCCCCCCCCATCACTTTTCTAATGGTCCGTCCCTAAAGTTCGCATGGTTCTGAGATCCTGCTTTTTTCGCTTGTTTCAAAATTAACAATTTGAGAAAGATTTATAAGGAAAGTAGCGCATCACTGCAAAAGCGTCCGATGCAAACAAAGAAGAACGCAGACACAAGAGTCCATACGCATGCAGAAACGGGCACACAATAGTCCATACAAACACTGGAAAACACAAACACAGAGTGCATAGAACTCGGACAATGAAAGAAACATAGAGTCCAGACAGAAGCAGTGAAATCCAAATTCAGGCTTAGCATGCTTTGACTGGCCGGAGGAATCCCGAAACACTTGCGAAGATAAGCCGAAAGCTGTACAAAGTTCTCCGAAGGTACTACGAAACATACAAACCGATATGTGCTTTCATGATGGCTAAACTAAAACTTTTCCTATATTTAAAGCTTTCATGTCTAGATTAAGGAAGATTCAAAATCTTGAATTTGTCTTTGCAAAGTCAAAAAATAATTTATTGTTTCATACAGCGAAATGGGGTAATTTTGATTTATAACTTATGCACCGAGTCACTCTTACGTTTTTTATTATCTCTGCAACTTAGATCTGAAAAACAGAAGGGTCAGTCATATGTGATATTGTTGTGTATATGTAGTTGTGTATGTGTGTGTTTGTAATGGAATTAAACTATTTTTGTATTGTATTTTGTAGTGATGTAGTGTAATGTGTATTGTAAGTAGTTTCAATAATAATGTTGTAAATTACTAGCAGCATGCCGAAAAATAAAAAAAATGTTATAATGCAATACCTTCATTTTCAGGCATTCCTTGTACGTCTTTCAGAAGTGTCAAGGCCTGTTCTACCTGCTTCTTGTCAGTGCCATTAACAAAATACACTAAGCATACCCCTAGAGCGTAATCTCTACACATCCTTTTATGATTCTCAAACGTAATCTCTGTTGCTAGGGTTTCAGATTTCCCAAACTCTTTCTGCTCCCCCTCTCCTTTCTTTTTGCCCCGACGGCCTCCATTTTCGAAATCGCCTCCCAGGGCTGCCTTAACCTCTTCAAAGAAGAATGCTTCGAAACCAATGTCTTCTTTGTAATTTTTCGCACTTGGGTGATCATACCAGTGCTTCTTGTGTACAGCATACATGAATCTCGTCAGGTTTAAGTACGAGAATTCGCCATGGACTTTGGTCTCGTATACTATCGAGCTCATAGTGATCTTGCCCTGGGTTTTTGAGGGCGTGGCAATAATAATTATAATGGTAGGTAGTTCTTTTATCCCCAGATTCTGCTGGATCTCTTTGCTTGGCTTGTGTACCACGCCAAAATTGAAATATTTGGAGTATTTTAAAGCGAGTGCTCTGAAAAGAGGTGAAGTGACAATTTTATCTGAAAAACAAAAAAGGAAGGCTTTTAAGCAATTCAGTACATATGAAAGGAACTAAAATCTCGTATTTACACGCTCTTTTTAATATGTCTACTTGCTATGTTCCATGTCTAAGTTGAAAAGACAGAAATCATGCATGTTACTTGTTATCTGTATAATTTGGATGTGGAGACACAGTGGTGTAGTGGCTAGCGTGTTGTGCAGTGTACACAGTGGTGTAGTGGCTAGCGTGTTGTGCAGTGTACACAGTGGTGTAGTGGCTAGCGTGTTGTGCATGCGAGTAGGAGGTCCGGGATTCGAGCTGTGGTGATATCACTCTTGTTTCTTTAGACAAGAAACTTAATTTTTCCACATTGCCACTTAACACCCAGATGAAAAGTGGATACCGGCGACTGATATCACTGAGGGTAACCACGTGTTGGACTATTATCTCATCTAGAGGGGAGTGACAATGTTCCCATGTGTTCAGGAGCCGATTACTGGCATGTGCTTCATGCTACTGAAACCAGGACAAGCTGTGGTCGTGTGGGCTCTAAGGCTCGGGTGCGCCTTACAATTTGGGTGATGTGAATTTGTTATTGTTTTTTTGTGTGTGTGTGTTTGAACGAAAGGTAACAAAAATTATTTAACGCTTTCTTTTGCCAATTTCACGTACCTGTGAGGAGAAGAACTGGCATCTGTATGGGTTTGGCGTAGTAACCTCGTTTTACATACTCTTCCACTTCCTTCATTGTGGCAACTTTAGTTGTCTCATCTGGGAGACTCTTGAGAGCAGCTTTTTCTGCTTTTTGTCGCGTTCTCACGTCTGTTTTACCTGCTGCTTTTATTTTGTAACCCCCATAAGGATAGACTCTGGCTGCTGGGTACGTTTTGTCTTTTTGAAGAAAACCCTATAATTTGGAAAAAAAAATGTATGTTTGAGTTCATATTTAAACACTTCAGCACTGCACTTGATCAATATGCAACCTCTCCTTACAATTTCAATACAATGTCAAAGAAACAGATGATGGGAATTAAGATTATTATCAACTCAAACATTGAATCGATTAAATTCTCTAAGTGCACACGAGGAAGTTTATGGTAAAGCCTATTTTTAACAGTCGTAACATGAATTTAAGAACTCCCAGCAGAAATTTTACCCATTATTAACAACGTCATCGAAAGGAAATCAAAATAACTTAATTTTAACTAACACACACTTATAGGAGAATTTCGTCCAGAACAACGGAGCGAAAGAATTAATATACTATTACTTCTCTTGCGCCGAAACTGTTCTGGGTATAGTTTTTCTTTTACTAATTATTAACCCTTTAAGTCCCAAAAGTGACCAGCATCCAATTTCTCATTACAAGATTCACTGTTCATCAACATTCATGTTATGAGAATAACGAAAATGATCACCAAAAAAGAGTTGTATTGATATTTAAGCAAATTCTCCTCACTAATGCCGTAACAAATATATGAGAACAGTCAGGAGAAAATGAATATTGATATTGGGGCTTAAAGGGTTAAAGAATTTATGAAGTATCATAGCATATAGAACTGTGAAGTGATGAAGATGATCGACATATGTTGAGCCTGTTGAATTTGTAAAAGTGTTCCGCCTAAATGGAAGAGTGCAGAAGAACCCAAATTTACTCAGTATTTCCGAATTTGCCTATGACATACTACAAAATTATATGTTTTATCAAATACAACATTAACATACTATCATGTCTAAAAATACTTGCCTTCCTTTTCAAAAAGGCACCATCTTTTTGTGGATCAATGATTCCAACACGAACCGACAATCCTCGGAGATGGTATTCCGTATCTTTCCATTCGTTAAAAGAGACTCTACCAGTGTTTTTAATGGCTACAATCCAAGCGTCTTTTCCTCCATCAATCACCGTACTTTCAAAGTTACTAGAAGTGATTTCAACTAATCCACATTCAGGTTTGGCGAAAATGACTTTTACAAAGAGGAACAAGCAGACGAAGATCCGAAAACGTGTGAAAAGGTCCATTCTCAACGAATTGATTTCGATCGCCAACGAGCGCTTCCAAACAGGTGTAATGAAGCTATGTCGATTCTTCAACACTTTGGAAATATTTTCTCTGTTCACAATTTAAATTAGCCTCATAATATTGTAGACCAAAACACTGAAACAGTGGACAACTGCTATCCTAAACTCATCTGATGACTTAATGCGAACAAAGTTTTTTTCACAGCAGAGCTCTAGGTTTCAAAGCTGCACAGGGAAGTTCTCTTTGAATATCAGTTCATTGTCTTTGTAACGTTGCATTTAATGTTAACGACAAGATTACGTGGCACTGATTAAATAGACGTGTCCATATTAAAGTTACCAGCTGAGTAAATAACTCGAGAAAAATCATTTTAACTGATGTGATTTGTTGGACACATCATATGGTCATGTATTACCCAAAGACGGACGAAAGTACTGTTGAAGGAAACAAAAGGAACTTCGGACATCGACATCATGAATTGGAGAGCAATTTGGTAAAAGAACACAAAACTAAGCGTTTGATCACAGGAGTTGGACATCAATGAAAATTCCTACTTTAAAGATACATGTTCACGTGAATCCCTCCCTCGATATTGTTTCATTGTCATTACTAGAAGCATTTTTCATTTTTTTTGTTCATTTTTTATTTGGAGGGCAAGATTCCAAATTTTGGCTCGATTTTTCAGGGGATCATTTTCAAGAGCATTATACAGTAAGCCCCAAGCTACGGAGCACAATATGGTCCTTGTCCATCCTTGTTAGTGTTCAGGGGTCCGTTTCTCGAAAGGCCCGGTAACTTAGCGTGCCCGGTAAGCTATTTTATGATAACAGCATTTACAACGGAAATTACAACTTGGTTGCTTTTTAAGTTTAAGTCGACTAATTCTAAGTTAACTCGCATGTTGGGCTGGTTAGCACGTCATGAACTATAAAAGCATTCGATAGAGTCCCACTTAAAAGTACAGCTTCGGGCCCGTTAAGTCAACGGGACCTTCGAGAAACGGGTCCCAGGCCTCCTCCATTACGAAATGCTTGGATCACCACAGAGGACTTCCCACCATAAACACGTCAAAATCTGTTAAGTTTTCCTTGAATGTTTCTTCGTCGTTTTGGATTTAACCCTGTCCAAGATGAATGTTGCACCTTTTACTTTGGAGATGATCTTCGTGTGTCTTTTGACGATATGTCTTCTTCATCAGTATGGTAATTGGAGAAAGCAACACTGGCTAGTGACAATTGCAGTATTTATTGCTTGGTATTTTTCCTTCCTGATTGTCTTTATTCTTCCCTTGGATGTTTCTGCGGTAAGTACTAATAACCTCCGTGATATGTAGTTAATATCTTTGCTGTCTAGCAATCTTAGCTACCTTAGAAGACAAACTGACTGCCGTAATTACAGTTATATTACTTTGTTGATGCCAACAGCTTTACAGTTTTCACCCTTTTCTGTACAAGTGGGAGACGATGGACTTTTTCAGACTCACTTTCTGCTTTTTTGTGCCTGTAGACATTGTACAGAAAATGCAAGCAAGAAAATCTTGTCGCACAAGTACCGCACAAGTCGGTGTCATCGAACGCTTCTCGTAATATGTCAGACAACAATGGCAGCACTAGTGGTACATTCTCTACAGAATGCGAGGAACCTTGGAGTTATTTACCAGAGCACGTTCTTCCTGATCTTTGGCGGGTTGTATACTGGTCGTCTCAGATACTTTCATGGTACTTTTGACCGCTTGAAAAACATTTTACATCCCAATATTTTGATTTGTGTTCAATGGAACATGTTAACCCAATTACACTACTCTTACACAATTTGCTTCTCTAGAAATTTTGTTTAAGTGTGGCAAGAGAGCTATTCTATTTTTTCCTTTGATTATGTACATAAGTAAAGTCTTTATCTTGTTTTAATCATTTGTTTTTTTTTCCAAGGGTCATCCTTCCTATTATGCAGTCCTATTCTTATGCTGGAGATTTTACTGTGCGTGGTAAAATAAAAACAGCATTATATGAGAATGCTTTGTGGTATGGCAGTTACTTGATTATTTTTGGAATCCTTTTGATCTATGTGATTGTCAAGCCAGAACTACATTTAGATGGGTGAGTAAAAAAGGAAAATAAAAACGAAACAGAAAAGAAACGTGAAAAGGTTTTAATGTAACATAACACACACTGCTGTGGTCTATTAGCCTTAAATCAATGACTGCTACTTGTATAGGGGTGCAGTTAAACAGAAAATGTGGCGATGCCACCATACCTGAGGTCTTCCTTTTAATTTAGTCTGTATATGTATGAGTTTAAGTATGCTACTCTGCAAACACTGCAGGGAACTTGAGAGAATTAGCCCCTATCCTGTTTACTGATTTTTGAGGGGGGAGGGGGGGGCCATTGGGGAATATTTGAAACTGCAAAACCGAAGAAAAAATCATTTAAAACTGCAAAAAATTCGGCCAAAACCAAAAGCCCTATACAAAACCATCAAAAACTGATGCAATGGTGATCCCTTACTGTGACATTTAATTTGTCACGCATTCCTCTCAATAACTTTGATGTTTCACAGCTATTCAAGATAAATTGGTGCTCAAATTGAAGAGAAACCAGAACCCAAATAGGACAAAATAGGAAAAACTAAAAACCACATCAGCACCAAAACCAAAAAAAACACTACTTACTTAAGTAAGTAATTAGTATTAAGTGTTTTTTGGATATCTTGTGAACTGTGTATTGCAAGTAGTGTAAATGCTGTTTTGTAAGTAGCTTAAGTATTAATTAAAAAAAATAGTATTTTTACGAAAACCGAAAAACCAGATGCTAAAAAGTGAAAAATCCACAAACCACAATGAACACCAAAACTGAAAAACTGAAGTCTTTTGGCACAAAAACTGAAAAAGCGACCTGAAAAATAGTGAAAACCGAAAATTCCCATCCCCCCCTCATTTTTATGTGGTACATTGGAATGTTCGTTGTTATGGATCCTAGTTTAACCCAAAATTCAATCCATTGCTGTAGATGGAGGATTTTTTCTTTATTGTTCTAAACCAGAATCTTGTTCTTTATTATTTTTCAGAACCTATCTTAAAATTATTGGTATCACAGCCTCAAACACATGGGGTCTGCTACTGTTGGTGTTATTAATGGGTTATGGTTTAGTGGAAGTACCCCGTGTTACTTGGAACTCTGCTAGGCTTGAGTACCAGATGGCCCATGCTTATTTCAAGATATCAAAACTTAGTGTTGAAAGAGAGGAGTCAGAAGAACAGCTGTCTGAAGTGTTAGAGGTACAGTATTTAGCAAAGCCTTGCTGACAGCACTGCAGCATTCAATACATAGCTTTTAATGAAAATGTTTTAAACAAATGGTAACACTGCTTTGTCATGTATATACATGGTAAAAATAGGAGAACATTACATATAGTACAAGACACATAAATAGATTCATATTGGATTCTGTTCATTTGCTTTCAACAAACATCATAACATTGCTTGATTTCATTTGCAAACAAGAGCACTCTGAGAGCGCAGACCTCTGCCAGCGTATTCAACCCCCTACTGCTACCAAGGGTACTGATGTTACTGCATCATGTGACATAAGGGCTGATGCAGAATTGAATGATGTACATTTTAGTTTTGGGTTGAAGTTTATATGATGATTCTAGTGCGATTTAATGCAAAATAAGGATTTAATAATGACCCAGATACCCCAAAATTAAATCAATTCTAAGTTAGACCATAAGCAATGTTTTAACCAAGTTTGGTGATGATTGGTTGAGAGATGTGGCAGCTAGGCTGCTAACATATAAACAAACAAACGCCAGTGAAAACATAACCTCCAACCAACTCCGTTGGCAGAGGTAATAAAAAATAATTAAGGTTTACTGTTGAGCCAAAAATACTGCTTCATACTGTTTTGCAGCTTCCAAAAAAAAACATGATCGCACTGCATGATTTCTGAATTTGCATGTCTTCTTTTTTCTTCTGATAAATCATTCCATTTCTCAGGTAGTAAAAGGGAGTATTTTTATTATTTCAATTTTTTTTGTAGCAATTTACTTGTTGTGATCCCTATCACTTGTATTATACTTGTATTTTGTAGGAAGTTCGCAAGGCATCGGAGAACTTGCGGTATAGACATCCTCTAAGAAAACATTTGGAAGTCATTATTCAGAAGGTATAACTTTGAGCTGAATAAGTGTTGATGTAACTTGTCATCTATTTGAGTTTAATCAAGTTACAACACAAAAGGCTAGATACTCTAAGTAAGGATTTGTTTCCCATACCTTTAGTGTCCAGAATCTTCAAAGTCCATGTTTAGCAGAGGAACAGATGACTATGTTGATTTTGATGACTACCTCAAGGAGACAGGAGACAAGGTGGCAGAGACGTACACAGAGAAGAGTCTAGTGAAACTTCATAAGAAAGTGATTGTGATTACTCATGCTTATAAACGCACACAGTGGTAAGTAAAGCTCCTTCTTTCATTTCCAGAAATGACTGATATGTAACTTCTTACAGTATTGCTGCATTGTCAGTAAAACAGATAACAGCTCTTTTTCGTTCTATCCAACATCCAGTTATTCTTTGCTGATATTTTAGACATAAGATTTTCTCTTTACAGCTTTTGTTTTCTCCTTTGCGCCCTAATGGCCCTTATATATCATTTTAGTGTGTCATTTGACATTGTGAGAATCCTGCAATGGCGTGGCCTGGTGAGAACACTGAGGGAACCCTTTGTGGAGAAAATGTGTGATTTTGGCATGTATTAACAGAGATTTTTTGTTCATTAACTGCAGCCAGTGGAATGTACAGCTTACTAAAATATTTCAATTGGAAGATCATTCCCGCAGTGCTGGGAGCAGTGAACGGTAAGTACAGGTGAAAGATATATGAACATATAATACAGCTTGTAAGTTAAGAGTAAAATTTAGCGATGACATTATACTTAGTGTTACAAGACAAATAAATAGCTAAATAAACCTATGTTCTCTGTCTGTACAGAAAAAGAATGACAAACGTACTTCTGCTACGAACTCAACTATTTATTTGAAACTGACAACTAAAATAATACGAGTGGTCTACTATGGGAACAATTGCTAACTTAAATATTCTCTAAACACTAACCAAGCTATCCTTTAACTTAAAAACTAGATAAGTTTAATCGCCACTTGGCACTTTAAACTCATGAACTCCTTTGTGATATCCACTTGATAACAAACAACTTCAATTCTTCCTTGGATAGCTTCTTCAGCTATGGCGAACGGCGCAATCTCCAAATAACTCTTAACCACTTTAGACTCACTCTGAGTGTCTGTACGTAAGTGCCGGGTCTATGCAATAGCGTTCTTTAAATATATTCACAGATAGTTCTAGAATGTTTGAAAGATTACAGCAATAACTATTTATAGAAGGTTACTTCACTTGTTTACATCATGTTAGAGTGTTCTAGAATTCTCTGGAACAAAGATTGTGTGGCAGCGCAAATATTTGCATACTTAATAGATTCTGAAATCTTCTCCTCATAACATTAGGTTAATATAGTTAAAGTTATCACTTGGTCATCATTTTCCATCATGCTGTGTGGTCCTAAAAAATTGAATCAATATTAACTATTTTTATTTATTCAAAATTCTGTTGTTTTTGTTCACTATTAGTGAAAGCTCATTTTGTGTTGTCTGTCAATCAAAAAAGTATTTTTTCTCTCTTGTGTTCCTTGCAGACGTTATAGAACATCTTTTCGCACACCTTCTGATGGACGCTCTGAAGGATTCAGACCTGTACTTGGTAAGTGAAATAACATCATATCACCACTTTACCTGTTTTTTTGTGTTTTAAAAAAAATTACTAAGCTAGCAAATTTCACTAGCTGAAAATTTTGAATACTACAGCAAGTAATGCCCTTCAGGGCTTGCTATTTTATTGATGCAACCAGTTGCAAAATAGTTAGGACACTCTGAACAAAAAAGCACCTCTACTTCCTATGAGTTGCTGCTGGTGCAAAGCCTTGGTAATGTCCCAAGAGGGGAGAAATGGAATATCTGTGGCATTAATGAGTAAAGTGCTGACTTTCCAAAAAAGGTGTCGCATGTTTACATTTAGCTGTCTGCAGTCCTAGCTGATGAGAAGTTGACCTTTTGACTAATCACTGACAGTTTCTGTTTATATTTACAGTAGCTGTCTGCAGTCATAGCTGATGAGAAGTTGACATTTTGACTTATCACTGACAGTTTCTGTTTACTGTAACATTTTTAGAATGGTACTGGCGAGTTTGGGTGTTGCCATGGTTACTGCGCATCACAGCAGTTATCCTGTTTCTGTTGTCAGTCACACTTGTATGGTCAGAGGTTACATTCTTCAATGTTAAACCAGTGCTTTCAATATTTGCTCAGATGATCCGAAGTGCAAGCAGTGGATACTTTTACTTTTATGTTGAGGTATGAGTCCATATGTAGATATTTAGAAAGACTGCAAAACGTTTAGGCATTATTTGTTGGCAATAATTCATGTGGGTTACATTAAGAACAAAGAGGTTTCTACAGATCAAACTTTTAATAAAAATTATATTATTATAATGATAATTTATTATAGCTCTCAGTTAGTATGTGCGCTAAATTCAAAAGTTTGTTTTGGTCACCAAAATGTCTCCTAAATGTCTTACAAACCTTGTTTTCTCAGTCCGTACTGTAAGTTAGGGATTCTCGTTTTTTCCAGTCGGATTTATGGGCTGTGCACTTCGCACTTGGACCATACATCCAAGCAGAAAAAACTTGGTCCATAACTTACAGTACAGACCTCAAATTAGGTTAGTAAGAGGTATGTATAAAATAATTGAAATAATTCTGATACAGTTAACAACCACTTATAGCTACAATATTGTATTGTTATCCCATGTTTTAGGTTATCTCGTGTGTGACAATTTCCTACATGTGTGTCTGTGTTTACTACACTGTGTTCAAGATGAGGTTTTTCAACTATTACTACTTTGCATCAAACCACCAGACAGATCCCAACAGCTTGCTTTTCAGTGGACTGTAAGAATACATTTTCAATGTTATTTCCAATATTCTTTGTTTTTGTCAGTACGTGGTATTGTAAGGGTTATGCTGGATTGTGAAAGATTCTTTTCTATTGTGCTAGAAAAAGAATATCAAAGTTCTCCTTATTGGAGTGAAACCTTTTGACCCTCCAATTATTAGTGTGGGTGCTTTACCACTGAGCCATTAAACTAGGTTCATTGGTCAGACATCCAGATTGTTTGAAAGCCAATAACCACTTTTTAAACATTTACTGAAATTTATCTAAAACTAAATTCAAACCAATTTCCAGAAGTTGGCCCTGGATTTTAAAGCTCTAGGCCATTTTGCAAATATCTTCCTTTCTCATTCTGCTTTATCAAGGTCATAAATTTTCCTTACTTAGTCTGTATTTGTTGTTTTACAGTCTGTTGTGTCGGCTTACGTATGCCTTGTGTCTAAACTTTCTGGCTGTCATTCATCTTGATGGACATGTTACAGGAGCAGTTGAGAGAGTGGAAACATCATTTACTGCAGTACGATTATTGTCTTATTCATTGGTTTATGCATGATTTACACAATTATCTATAATAATAAAAGTAATATTATTATTGTCATTTAGCATCATTATAATTGGATCATCAAGCTGTTGTTTATAGACATGCATATCTGTCTTCTGATAGTGTACTGCATTATTCTCTCTGCAGTTTATGGGCCATATGGATGTTTTATCATTTATTTCTAAAGGCGTTAATGTGTACTATCCCATGTGTGTTGTGCTGGTTTGTTTGGCTACCTACTTCAGTCTTGGTACAAGATGCCTTAGCTGTCTTGGTTTCCAAACCTTTATCATTGAAGATGATCTTTCAGCTGAGTATATCAGTGAGGGGAAAGATATTGTAAGGAGAGGTAAGCTAGAATCAGGGGTAAAATTTGATTTGAATGTTGGCAGATTATTTAACTGTGGGGTCTAAGATTTGTTCCCTAGGACTATAAATGTTATAATCATAACTATAACAAAATTCTCAATTCTAATTGGCTATCAACTGCCCTGATTTCAGCCTTAATAGGACAGTTAAATAGGACAGTACGTGTCATTCCTGAGTAATTGGACAGTACGCGCCATCACGCGCATGCTTAAATGGCTTTTTTTTTCACTGCTGGCATAAACAATCTTGGAATTTCATGTGTTTTGATTTAAAAAGAAAAGAAGTTTATACATCACAAATTTTGTTAAAGTTATGATTAATTGGTAATAAGACTTTGTGTCGTCCAATTCGGTCTGCAATCATACTTGTGATGAAACAAATCGCACTCCCGCTACGCGGTCGTCCGATTTTGTTAATCACTCGTATGATTACAGACCGAATTGGACTCCACTCAGTCCTATTACCATTACGAACTCTGGGTTTAACTTTGCTAAATGATTTAAGCCAGAAATTATAAATATTTCACTTAGAGAGTGAAAGGGGGCAAGTTGGAACTTCATCACTGTAGGACCCTCTTAGATTATTGTTACTCTTTTTTTTTTGGATGCTATATTTTACAGAAAGAAGGAAAAAAGAGATGCTTAATGAGGATGGAAGTAGAAAGGTAAGGTGCCCTTGAAATGCGGAAACACGGTTCATGAAATAAGATTGTATTTATACAATATAGAGATAAAACTTTTACACTTTTTTAAAATATGAAATAAACGTTTTAAGCACTTGTATGTGAGAAACTGATTCAAACATTGGTGGCCACCAAAAATTCATTCAAGAGACTGTGTTAGGTATTTAGAAAATTAAACACCCACATGTATTAGGAAATTCATTTTTAGTAAATATCATTTATCAATAAATGTTAGTGTATTGAGCAATGCAGTGCTAATTGGGTGCACTTTAAACTGTAAGGCAAAACATTGCAACAAAATATGGTTTGCAGATATTTCAGTAGAAAGTCAACATTTGTATTTCCCTGTGGGATGATGTTGATACCAAATCAGAGACAGACTGTGCCAAAACCCTAATCACCATAGAGCCAAAAACTGTAGAACCTTAGAGATTTCAAGATGTATAACTTTGTCACTTATTTTTAAGGAGAGTTGGTCAGAGAGAGCAGAGTCAGCAAGAAAGAAACTCTCAACACGCAAAACTGAACGTGACAGGAGAGGTTTGTTAGAGAAAGAACTTGCTACATCCAGCACTAACTTAACAAGGGATGATGGGCAATATGTCAAGTATTCTAGATTTGACCCTGAAAGTGATCGCATTGAGTTGCTGTCTGCAACAGATTATGACCCTAACAGTTTATCATCCAGTTACAGTAATTCTGGAACAGGATTTGGACTATCCTCTAGCCGTGCTCCAAAGAACATTTTTGATGATATATAAGTTACTTGAAACATTCAATATTATTGAAATAATTGTCTTGCAGTTGTTCAAGATGTGTATTTATAGCAAGGAAAATTGATTCCTCATTTGTCAGTTACAGTTTCTAATGTATTCATTTCATTTGCTGTGGACTGTCATCATCTTCAGCATATGGGATTTAGTAAAATAAAGGCCATTCAAGCCAGGCTTAGCTCAGATGATACACTTAAGTTGTTTTTATAACATTGGTTTAAGGGAAGGGATTTTAAAACTGTTCTCATAGAATAATACTATTTTGAAGCTCACGAAAGCATTGTTAAGTTACTGTGGTTAAAAGGGAAATGAATGCAGCAATAAATGCAATTATTTATATTGTTTTAATATTTGCAATACTTTTTGTCTGCGCAAGTTTCTGTGCTTAAGTTTGCAGTAGATTCCATTGCTCTACTACCCTTTTTTTGGGTAACGTGATTCTCTAACGAATTGTAAGGCACATCCTTAAACATTTGGCAGCTGTCGGCATGAACAAACTTTGACTTCCAACTTACTTCAGCTATTTAAGGTACACTTAATTTTTTGCCCATTCCTTAGAGCAACTAAGAACACAATCACAACAGTTGTGCCTTTCAAGAGTTTATTTTCAATGCTTGTGGATTACACTGAAAAAATTCAAACACAAAGGCATATCATAGAGTAGGTAATTCTCTCAGGGCTGAATATGAATGACAGTTTTAACAAAGGTACAAAAACAAAAACCTAACATTACAAAATGTTCTTTTTTTATCAATATGCTTTTGTGTATAGTCTCCATCAATGTAGAAATAAAATAAAAGCAGCTTTTGTTTAAATCAAGACTTGTCAAAAATATTGTTCAAATTATTTGTACAGTAATAATTATAAAATTGTCAGCAATGTCTTTTTCACAAATTTAAACTTGAAAATTTATTAAGACCCACAATCTTCCATTTTAGAATAAATGAGCGGCAACTAATTTGTAATACTGTTTGATCCTAATAATAATTATGGGATCTTTTGTAAAGAAAATGTAAAGCTTTACAAAGAAAAATTCTCAAAGTGGTATTTGCAAGATTCTGAAAGGGCACCAACCTCAAAAAAGCTTTTGCATGCCAATTTATTTGTTTGTTTTTGACTCACAAGATATTTTAACTAAACATGTTTCTTTTCATTGTGTGAACCATTTAAACAAATGTACTGGCATGAACCTAACAAGTTTTGTAGCACCATGATGCAAAACCATTTGTCTTAATTTGAATCTACCATCACCTGTTGGTGTGGTAGGGTTGTATCCAGTATGTGTTAATCTTTACATTTGACACCCCAAATATTTCCATGGTACACTAAACCAACAGGTCTGGCAATGAGTGAAAACATTGAGCTGTTTACTGCGATATTAGGTAATTCTTTCTTCAAGACTTCCATGCCATCTGTATTCAGAAGTCCAAAGATGTCTAGCTTTGCCAGAGACTTCATCTGTGCAAAAGAGCTAGAAAAAATATTGTTGTTTCAATTGGTATTGTGTTTGAAATACAAAGTGATTCCTTTATACTTTAATCCAACATATTTAACTTAAATAGTATGAAGGGTTTGAGAATTCAGGAATAATGAAATCTATGCAAGAAATGTCCTGTAAGAATACCTGAAAGCAACTGGTGCAACATTGTAACATCTACTAAGACTCAAATGAACAAGATGCTGGAGCTTGAGGATTTCTTCCAGTGATCTGCCTGTCATCAATACACAGTCGCTGAAATGAAAATAAAACAGCGTTGAGAACTTTAAAAGATACACAAAGTTTACTGTTACAGCACTGGTCATACAAAGAGAGCAAATTTAATTAACAAATAAAGGAGCCTAAACCGTGTATTACACTGTGATAAAACACAATGGGTATTTGAGAACACAAGTGAAATGTATAAAACACAAGCTGCAGGCAAGTGTTTCCACATTTCTCGAGTTTCTACATTTCTTGAGTGTTCTCTCACACTACAATGGTAATGGATTTATGTGCCACACATATCCACTAATTGTTCATGGCAGTTTACAATTCTTATGAATTGCAATTCAGATGAAATTACATACACAAAGGCCAGACCACAAAACCAGTATCTATGTCCCCTACTATTCACAAACAGTGTGTGGGCTCTTTAACATCCCACAAACAAGGGTTGTGAGACAGGACGTATAGTTTATTGTCCTTATCCGAGAAGACTAGATGTTATTGTAAAGGCAGCACTTTCTCCTCAGTTATTTTAAGATCTTGAGTGTTGGTCTGGCGGGGATTCGAACCAGCGACCTTCTGCGTGGTAGTCTGGTGCTTTACCAACTGAGCTAACTGGTTGGCAGTTAATTACAATACACAGTTATTTATAATACACAGCTTAGGCTTCTTCATTTGCTTTATGCTATAGATTTTACACGCTGCG